>JAVLUZ010000160.1:10151884-10287838 GCA_036768485.1 Mermis nigrescens
AACCAACCAACCAACCAACCAACCAACCAACCAACCAACCAACCAACCAACCAACCAATCAACCAACCAACCAACTAACCAACCAACCAACCAACCAACCAACCAACCAACCTAACCAACCTAACAACCAACCAACCAACCAACCAACCAACCAACCAACCAACCAACCAACCAACCAACCAACCAACCAACCAACCAACCAACCAATTAACCAACCAACCAACCAGCTAACCAACCAACTAAATGGCCAACCAACCAACCAACTAACCAACCAACTAAATGGCCAACCAACCAACCAACTAACCAACCAACCAACCAACTAACCTACCAATCAACTAACCAATCAACCAACCAACCAACCAACCAGCTAACGAAGCAACCAACCAACCAACCTAACCAACCTAACAACCAACCAAGCAACCTACCAACCTACCAAGCAACCAACCAACCTACCAATCAACCAACCAATCAACCAACCAACCAACCAGCTAACCAATCAACTAAATGGCCGACCAACCAACCAACCAACCAATCTACCAGCTAACCAACCAACTAAATGGCCAACCAACCAACCAAATAAACAACTAACCAGCCAACCAACAAACCAATCAACCAATTAACCAACCAACCTACCAGTCAATCAACCAACCAACCAACCAGCTAACCAACCAATCAAATGGCCAACCAACCAGCCAGCTAACCAACCAACTAAATGGCCAACCAACTAAATGGCCAACCAACTAAATGCCAACAACTAACCAACTAACCTACCAATCAACCAATTAATCAACCAACCAACCAACAAAACAACCAACCAACCAATAAAACAACCAACCAACCAACCAAACAACCAACCAACCAACCAACCAACCACCTACCTACCTACCTACCTACCTACCCACCTACCTACCTACCTACCTACCAACCAACCAACCAACCAACCAACCAACAAACCAACCAACCTACTAATCAATGAGATTCTTTTTTCTGTGACAAAATGGCGAATTTTTTTGCACTTGTGCGTAGAGCTGCATGCGGGTACCCGAACGGGTACCCGAGTACCTAGGTAGAAAATAGTTTTACTACCCGGGTTCCCCTAATATAAAATGGAAAAATAGCACTGCAGTTATGCAATATGTGCTAAGAATTGAATTAGAAACCAAGCAACATATTGCTTCTAAAGTGCGATTGAATCACAATGCAAATGTGATTTGATAAAATCAACCGTAAAATGTTGAATAAGCGAGTCTGTCAATATTTCCTATTGTCACAATATATCGCACATACGCTCTAGTCAAATTTCATTATTCAGCTCTTTAGTTATATTATTTCATTTGTGCCGAATTCTTCTTATTCTCTATAGTAAATTAATTTAAACAAGAAATTATCTGCTAGCAACGCTTTTTTCTAATGCATTTATGTACTTCTGTGACCATTATATAAATTTAAACTGTAACTTTTGTTCACATTGTGCGCACGAATGTTTTAGTTAGACTTGGTTCAAAGCCTATCGATGTTCCAAATGCAGTCAGCCATAGGCGTAACCAGGGTGGGGGTGGGCATTTGGGGCACCTGCCCCCCAAAATTTTTCAGAAATATTGTTGATTTTTTTGTTGCAATAAAGTGTGTCCAGAAAACTGAGTTCAAAAAGGCAAAAACGTCAAAATTTACCAGCGCTTCGTGCCAAGTCATTATTATTTATTGCTATATAGATCCAATGAATTTAAAAGCTTGAATCAGTCAAATAATCCAGCACTTCACATCACTTTAGTAATTTAATGCACTATTTGTTCATTGAATGAAACTGTGCATGCTTGCTGTGTACCAGTTTGTCTATTCTCTGCTGTGTTTGTCTTTTGTGTACCACTTTGTCTATTTTTGCATTGTTTTTCTTTCTTTACAAGGACACATAATCCTATTTTAAATGGAAGAAATGCCAAATTTTCTTATGTTTTTGCGCATTTCTTGTTCTCTGAACTGCATTTTGTTAAAAAGAAGGCCACAAATGGGCCTGAAAACGGTAAGAACAAAATTTTCAATGATACATCTTTCTATATCTTATTAGCAGCGACCGTTGCTGCGCTATGTAATTAAAAGGGGTCGGAAAACGCATTTAAGCTCAGGAGTTTTGTGCAAAGTAGGACTTCATCAATTTTAAGTGTTTTTGGGCTGGCTTTAGAACCGAGATTTGGCCATGTTTTTTTAGTTTTCCGGGACTCTGCCCCCGACTCCGCTCGCCACCCCAGACATCCCGCCGCCGTAAAATCTCATTGTACATGTGCAATGAGATTTTAGGGAGAACAACCCAGGTAAAAGGATTAGGAATTTCTTAAAATTTCCGGCGTGTCGCGCCGGCATTAATTTGACTGTTTTGTATGATTTAAGCGGTATAAATTGAGTTTAATGTGCAAAAACGTCAAAATTTTCCGGCGCATAGCGCCGCCAGTTACTGTTCTTTCTTTTTGTAAAGCTCCAGCATTGCGTTTAAAAGCCTGAGTCACTCAAAATATCTTCAGGCAAAGTTAGTAATTCACAGTTTTCTTGTTAGAAGCTTGAACTGTTAAAACTGTTTTGTACAAATTTGATAATTTTTCTGCTCTGTCAGACTATAAGTTCACAGAGCTACAAAATGTTAGGGCGGTAAAAAATGACTAATTTTTTGGCACTTTGCCCCACTTATGAATTCCGAAGTGTTTGTCAATAGAAAGGCCGTAAATTCTATATGAAAACGGTAGAAATTCCAAAAATTTTCGGCACTTCGCACCGCTTTACACTATTGATCGTCAGAAACCCATAAATTAGCTAGGCTACACTACTAAAGGTCGAAAAACTCAGTTTTACTATACATAATGTTATTGGCATTCAATGCAAAAGTAGTCTTGAAAAATTTTTGTTTATGCCCCTCGAACCAAAATCCTGGCTATGCCTCTCCAGTCAGCTCCAGATGAAATTGTTTTTGAATAAATTTTCATTTTCTGTTGATTTGAAAATTACTTTCCGTCAATGTGATTTCCTGCTTCAAATGATTTAATGACGCTATGCAGATGCAAAACCTGCTTCACAATTGTTTGCTTTGAATTATGAAAATGACTTAAATTTCATTAAATGCATACGGATTCTTCAGAAGATTACAGCCTCGATTCTATTTAATGTTGCATTAATTTTTCAATAATTCAACTGCTTAGATATCACTTTAGCCTAGATTTCACTGTCAACCGTAAATGAACGATGTTCACTGCATTATCTTCCATCTAAGGTCCTACCCGGTATACCCGCGTACCCGGGTAATGAAATAGCCGGGTACCCGGGTAGTAAAATTTGCAAAGTGTGCAGTACTACTTGTGCGCAGGCCCGTATTGAGGGAGAATTTATCCTGAATTTTTTCAGAATTTTATTTGTGAAACTCGGTTTTGTACGTTGCTAGAAAAAAATACCCATTTTGCAGCGCTCCGCGCCATCAGTTAAATCTAAAAGCTATTTTCAGATAGCATAGGCATACACATTTTTTGAAATTCTTATCCTAAAAAAGATGCGATGCAAAATCGAAATGATAAAATGATAAAGACGCCAAAATTTCCTGGCGCTTCGCGCCAGATATACTTTCTGCATCACTAAACTTTAGAAAGATTCAAAGTTGTCCTTAGAATGATAAAAAATATCGTAATCTTCTGGCGCATCCTTGCCAGATTTATTTCTCCCGTTTCTGATCTCCAGAAAACAGCAAAATTGAGCCGAGCTTTGGATAATAATATCAAAATTTTCTGGCGCTTTGCGCTGAATATACGGCGTCTTTACATTGTGTGTATCCTAAAGGAGCTACATAATTGAGTAAAAGAGTAGAGATCCCAAAATTGTACTTTATCACCTCGAGCCACAGAAGTAATCCAGAAAAACGCAATAACTAGAAGCTACGGGGGTATCTGATTTTCCATGACTATCAAAGAAACAGGCGCGGATCTAGGGGGAGGCGGGGGCGGTCGCCCCCCATAACCCTTTTTGAAAATTTTTGAGCAGCAGATTTACGTTGGAATGCGCCCAAAATTGAGCTAAAAATGCCAAAACGTCAAAAATTTCCGGCGCTTTGCGCCGATTCATCATTATTTTCCGTTTTAGTGTTCCAGCATTGTGTTTGAAGCAGTCAAAATATTCCAGTGCTTCACTGATTTGATGTACTATACTATTTATCGGCTGAAACTCATAACGCTGGTTGGACATCGTGTTAAAGGTGTGTGTCACTTACCGGCAATTTTTTGTTTTGTTTCGTTTTTCAGTTCAGAACGCATTTCAAAGCAAGAATTTGTAATGGTTTGTAAGTATGAAAAGGCTGGTTAACTGTTTTTAGGCTGAGTTCAGAACCACAGTTGGGCCGATTTTGTGACAGTTTTAACGTTCATTTCAAAATTTTATTTCATAAAATTTTCCGGGGCTCCGCCTTGAGTCCCGGGTCCCGCTGGGAGCGTTTGAGCGCGTCCCCCAGATCCATCAGCTGTAAAAGCGAGGATGTTTCTTGCATTTTTTGTGTTCAAGGCATAGTCGGGTAATGTAAATGTGTGATCGTTGGGCTCGATGGGCAGGACCACCCCATCTCCGAAATGGAAAAGAAATTTTGTTTCTACAAAGGGTCCCCAAAAGGGAAACATGGAAAATTAGTTAAACACTTTTAAAACACCGCCAATATAGGTTTTTAGCGTCTTTTGAATTATGCAAACTTAACATTTTCCGGCGCTTCGCGCTGGATTTATGTATTGTTTATGTATGGCTGTGTCCTCTAAACGCTAAAAATCGCTCAAATCTGATTTAGACATAGAGAGCATGTCAATTTCTTTCCAGCGCTGTGGGCTGGATTCTTTGTTCAGCTATATTTTTGCCTTTTAGCTCACTCAAAACAGCTCAAAGTTAAGTTATGACATAAAAAACATGAAATTCGTTTCTGGCGCTTCGCGCCGGATTTATTGTTCATCTATGTTTCTTGTCTTATAGCCTGCTCAAAACCGCTCAAATTTGAGCTTGACTTGCAGAATATGTCAATTTTTTCGGCGCTTTGCGCCGAATGATTTATTATCTGTATAATCTTTCTCTGTAAAGCACAATGATTATATACAAAGACAGGAGATAAGAAATCACTCGTGAATTGCATAATAAGCAATTAGTTGTGCAGATAGCTTAAATGATCAATTTCCTGCATATCAATATTGAGTAAGGTTACAAATTTTTGAAATTTTAGTTTAAAATTTGTCTTCACCATCGTTTAGAGCTACCAAGATACGCTCAAAATTGCCCTTATTTTCACTTATCTCCTAATTGTTCTCGAGGTATCTGACTTCAAATTTTCGGACCGCCCCCGAGAAAATTTTTTCCAGGATCCGCTAGTGAAAGAAAGTCATAATTTTAAATTGCTGGATAACAAGAGATACGCTAATTACTGTTTTCCTCTGGGCTTAGGACAAACAAGATCATGTGTTGTGTTATGCACTGTTCGATCACGCTTTTAGGATTCGCTAAAAAATTTTGAAAGAATTTTGTCTGAAACATCGCTAAAACTGGTTTTTAGCGTACTTTCGAGCCAGTGAACGCAAAATTTTCGGCGATTAACACGCTTCACATTTACTGCTTCGCTCATGCATAGTTTTGTCTTCTAAACCGCTCAAAATCGCTAAAATTCGAGTTAGCCATGGATAGCATGTCGATTTTTTCCGGCGCTAAGTGCCGGATCACGAAATTTTTTTTCCAGCGCTTCGCGTCGGAGTTATTGCTTATCTAAATTTTCTGTCTTCGAGCCTGCACAAGACCGTTCAAATTTGCTATAGACATGTAAAAGATGTCAGATTTCTTTTGGCGCTTTGCGCCGAATAGTTTCTGTATTGTTTGCCTTTGTAAAGGACAAGAATTAAATACAAGATAGAAGCTGAGAAATTATTCGTCTATTGAATGATGAGAGATCACTCAATAAATTTGTTGTATAGGGATCTATATAAAATAAAGTAAGAATTATTTAAAAATTTCCTTCATCGTTATATTGAGCTTGCCGAGATACGCTCAAAACTGCCTTTATTTTTGTCTATCTCCTTTTGGTTCTCGAGATATCTGGATTCTAAATTTTCGGTTTCCTCTGTATAAAATCATGGATATGGGCCTGCCCTTATGTCAACCTTCTCACCATCAACCTCTTCATTGACCAACCAACCAACCTCAGCAAAAGGGGTTCCGGTACCCACAGAACCAAGATCCATTCCCCAGGTATGCCTGTGTCGTATCGTTTTTATCGTATTATACAGTCGAACTTCGATAATGCATACACGGGATAATGCGCTTTCTCGCATAATGCGTACAGTTTTGCTAGGTCCGGACCGAAAGGCAATGTAAAACATAAGGCAATGGCATGGGATAATGCATACTCGGTTAATGCGTAATGCGTACAGCCGATTTCATCAATCGGCCTATGCTTCTTGTTAAACTACCCGGCTTAATGCATACAGCGTGTATTTTTTCGCCTCGCATAATGCGATCAGCTCTTCGTATAATGCGTACGGCTTTTATTTCGATCGTGAGCATTCCATGATCAGTAAAAATAGCGAAGTAGCGTACCCTATTACATTCAGTGGCGGATCTAGAATTTTCCTAAGGGGGGGGCGGTACCCCTAAGGGGGGGCGGAACCCTGACTCAGGCGGAAAAATTAGCCGTTTTAAGCCAAAAATCGTTAAAAATCGCTCAATTTTGCGCACTATTTTGGGCCAATGGGGGGGGGGCGACCGCTCCTAAATCCGCCCCTGATTACATTATTTCTCATTTCCTTCCTGGCTATATTTACAATCTTCTGTATATGTCTTCTGTGTTCAACGAATACTTTAGGCACAGCAATTGAATGATATCGAAGATTTTTGTGACTTTAAGCGTGAAAATATGTTAAGGCAGACTTGTGTTGCTGATTTTTCTTTATAAAATGATTTGATCACATAAAAGTGTATTCCTTCTTAAGATTCTGGGGTATTCGGATAATGCGTACACTCGGATAATGCATACAGAAGGGCTTGGTCCCTTGGGTGTACGCATTAAGCAAGTTCGACTGTATTGTATTGCATCGAAATTGATTATCAGTTAATTATTATATTAAATTAATTATTAATGCCTATACTTATTTCATCATCATTAAATTTGTGTACGCACTGTTTAGGATTAACTTGTATTCCTTGGCTAGACGACTTTAGAAAAATGTCATATTTACCGTACGATTCTCAGGGTACTGTAAGTCAGCCATCTGTTCGACGCGTTTCTATGGGTGCTGAACCCAAGCCTAGTTATTCATCCTCATCGCAGTCGTGGATACATAATTATGGCTTACAGGTACCCACCTATAACTATTAGAAAAAATGTATTTTTATGCCTTTTGCGACTCACATACTCGTGCGTACTCGTACAAGTCGTTGACCAATTCTCGTTATATTGGTACATGCCATAGGTGGGCGGCAACGAAATTCTGGGGGATGCGAGATTTTTCAAAGGTCAAACATGGCCTTAAAAATGGTGTCATGGCGAAAAACACCATTTTTCAACGTTTCTCATCGAGCATTATCCACTGGCATCAACATTGCGAAAAAAACAAAAACAATTTTCAAAAATTGAATTCTGTGGGGTTATTTGGTTTCTCGGGGGTAGGTGCATATCTTCAAACCTCCCGCCCCACGCCCAGATATGGACAAGCGAAGCGGCTAGAATTTTGGATGGGTGTGTAGGCAGACATTTTCAACGGCGCGAGGCGATTAGAGGCATATATGTAACAGAGGAGATGGGGATCCCTCATCCAAAGTTTGTTGTCCCCCATCCCCCTAATGCCAAAAAATTTTTGACCCCCTTCGATTTTTATAAAATATTCAATTTTTGGAAGATTTTAAGTATTTTTGGCCGTTTTCAGTCAAAAATCGGATTATCTACCCATCCCCCATCTAAAAATGGCCGGTGACCCCCCACCTAAAATTTTGAGCCGTTAAATGTATGATTCGAGGCCTTTTAATTAAAAAAACGATGAAGCCTGATGTTTGCCTTCTGATCCAAAATGGATATTGTTTTTGTTTTAAACAATGACATGTATAATTTTCGATGCATTGTGGAAAACGAAATGCACCTACTTATGTATATATATATATATATATATATATATATATATATATATATATATATATATATAGTGATTTAATTTTGGATGTACATAAGCTGTGTCTAAAAAGTGGGAATGAAAAGAGAGTCAAATTTAGCGGAAAGGGACGTTTTTTGTCGTTTTTCGGCCCACCTCATATTATGTGAATCTAATTTTTCATTTAATATTATGTGAATCTAATTCTTCATTTACATCACCTGTTTACTCAAAAATATCCTGTTGAGCTTGCTCAAATGCGTCTATTTTTAGTCCGATATCCAGAAGATTGCGCGCTATTTGAAGAAATTACCCGAAAAAGACGCCTTATTTTACCAGGTAATCCGTATCGCGCTTATTATAGTTGTGAACACAGCGAACGTGAATAATGAGCTCACATGGGCCTGGGAAGAGGGTTTGAATTAGGAAAAGGAAAAAATAGAACAAAAAAAATCGGAAAAATAAATAGGAAAATATAAACACCTAGAAACCAAAATCCTTTCTTCATTTTCAATTTTTTTATTTCTCCTTGATATTTTGACCTTAATTGATAGAATTTATTAATTAATGACGGAATTGATCAATTGCGACCTTTGATTTTTTGGAACCACCGGATCGCCAAGATTTTGACCTTACCCGTGCAAGGATTATGTTCAAAATTTTTGGATTATTATATACTGCCACCTTATCTTTTTGAAGCTTGCTTAACTGTGGATTACCTATTTCTAGATACCTGGCTAAAATTTGTTCTGCAAAAAATGTCTATCGTACAGAAGGTGCTCAAAAGAAGTTTAGTCGTCAGAAAAGTTCATTTTAGCACAGCAAAACATGTTTTTTGCGTCATGGGGACACAAAAAATAGGTGATGTGGAACCAGCGCAGAAAACTTTTTAAAAACTGGAAAACGGTGTTGAAATTATTGTCTTCTAAGCCCAAAAAACCGTTTGTGCATGGCTATTGCTTAAAATGTTCCATGTGTGCATGGCTGGTTACACTTAAGTAAATTATTTATCTCGTCCGCAAAAATGTTAAATGAGTCGCATACTAAGTGCATGATCTTGGGGGAAGGTTTTTACCCCCTCAGAATTCGCAATTTCTAAAAATTCTTCAACAATTGCAGAGAAGGTGCTTTTTGAGCGTTTTTAGCTATCTATTTGCTCGAAAGTGTCAAATTTCCGGCGTTTCACGCCATTACTCATTTTTGACCAGATTTTGGTCAATTTACTCTAATTTGATAATATTTCGGAATTTTTATGCTGTTACGCTTTAGAAAGATAGAGCATCATCAGAAACGCCGAAAAATTGATGTTTTTGACGCATATCCCTCGTTTTTGAATCCAAATAGGCGCTTTTTTCACGCCCCCCCCCCAAAGTTCTATGCTGTACATGTCTGGTCGCATATAGATGAGAAAAGATTAAATAAAAATTGGAACGTCGTTATATTCCTGCAATAACTCAGACTGCATTAACTATGTCCAGTACTAGATCCGGTAGGACCATACATTGGCAGCAAGAAAATTCTGGGGGTTGAAATAGCAAAAAATTGCGCCAAACTTTGTCAAAAATGTTACTAAAAATAGAATTCTGGGGTCTACTGTAATTTGCATGGGCTTTAAACTTTTGCGGGGTTGTATACCCCAGACTCCCCACGCCATGCGTGGGTAGGACCATTCGTTGCTTTGGTCTACGATTTCCTCTATTTGCGCTCTTGGTGTATTTTCTAATTACTTTTGCCTCAAGTTTCCCTCTGTCAAATACACTTGTGCGTGACATTTAAAAGATTATTTTTAGAGCTTAATCGAACTCTTAATTATGCTTTATCGTTGGGCTGCACTGACTTTGTAAGTTATTTGAAAGAATCATTGATGAGCGAAAAAGAGACTGATGCTCTGACTTCCGTTCAACGCGATCACGTCAGCTATATCCTTAAGATGTTGAGGTACTCCTTTGAATTCTATCTCGTAGAAAGTGTTTTTTGTAGAAGGTCCGTATGTACATGTACAAAGATGGTCCCTAAAAGTCTTTATACATTTTGTACACACAGATTTTTGGGTACTATAATATGGTACAGTAGCGATTTTAGTGTAGTAAAAACAGAGTTGTTCGACTTTTGGTAGTGTATTTTAGCAAATTTCTGGGTCCCCTAAGGGCAAAAATCACTAAGAATTGTCTTAAAACGGCTCGCAGCGCTGAAAAATTTGACATTTTCTTTTCGAAATGCAATTTCTGCCATTATAAATATAAATAGAACACACAATTACTCATTTCGCGCGAGCGCCGAAAATTCCTGCGAATTTCAGACCTTTTTTGTAATTTTTGTCTTCCCAAAAATCGTTGTACATGTACAAAGACGGTCCCGAAAAGTCTTTGTACACCGGTAAAATCTTTGCCGAGTACAAAAAAAACACTGCTAGGTGAATAAAAAAAATTGTTCCGCTTTATACTACGACAGTCAATTGCTTAGAAGACCATAATGTGTCTGACTGTTTCGAAAATTTGGCGGAATTAAATTATACTTTTTACGGGGAGCTGTATTTTATGTCCTATTTTTTGGCATAATTTACAAATAAATGAAAGTGGACTAAAAGCTTCTCAAAATTTCACCTGATGTGCCTTGTGACATAAAAATTAGTGACTGATGAGCGCAGTGGACCCAAAAGCATAACTCAATCTTTAATTAATCTTGATCCCCACTCAAAATTGCAACCTGACCTAAGTAGTTATTGCTGATCATTTATTATTTTTTTGTAGGAAGTCGAGAATATGTCCTAATTTTCGATTTAAATTTGGGAAAAATGCATGGTCTGCAGCAGTTAAGACAGATACCTACATATTTGCTACCGAAAATTACAACGCAATATGCATAGGTTCAGAAGGTCAGGGTCGGCAGGAGGGGGTGAAATCCCAAAAATCCAAAAGAGTTGATTTAACTTTCACAATTTGTTTGCTGTCTCAACGATCAAAATTGTCAAAATAGTCTATAAAATGTTTTTTCGTGGTAATATCGCATTTTAAAAGCACTTTTAGTCCATTTTGACTGCATTCTATCACTTGTAACATTACAAAATGCTAAAACTTATCAATTTTTGGGCGCTTTATGAGTAAAAAGTACTTTAAAGTTCTGATCTGGCGCGAAGCGCCGGAAAAATTTTGACGTTTTCTCTGCTTTTGACCTCTAAAATGGTGCAAAACGTTCCACCGCTCAAAATCGTCGGACAATACCTGTTCGGCTGACCCTCTCAGGGGTAATATTCCCCTCATCTCCCATGTGCATGTATGGCAATATGGCTTGAAAGGGAGTTTTGAGCTAAAGTTTGAGGCAGTAAAATCCTAAAAATTAAGAAGAAGTTTCATACTGCATGTCCTTATTTCCTTACTATACATATGAGTCATACATGCACACGGTCGAAAGTTCTGGGAGGGGGGGTAAACCGGGTTTCTGGGGGAAATAAATGAGTAATTTTTTCACCTTTTTAATATTAAATTATCACACATTTTGATACTTAATTCGTTTTATTTCATTTTACATTAATATTTTTTGCTCGAATTGCTCGAAAACAGTAACAATATGGGCGAATAAGTGACCTGTGACATCAAAAATAAACAAAATAATTGGAGAAAATTGCCTGGATGAATTAATTGGACAGTCTGCTGCTTGAGAAACCGTAAAGTATACCGTTAGACGTCATTTAAGGCTTTTTCATGGTTTGAGCGACAGCTTTGGTCCCAAAGGCGGCCCGAGTGAGGGGCGTATGCCTTCCAAAAGTCCTGGTAGGGGATGAGCCCATACCCCCAGTGCGTGTATGTGTGATATGAGTGTGGCTTTCCTAATTTTTCCATGGGTATTGGATAAGCAGTTTCAAATCTACTTGAAATAAGTATTTGAATGTCTGAAAAAAGCAACAGTTTTCCGGACAAAATGTCACGTTTCTCGCTCTTATGCAATTTTAGGAAAACACAAGTCTTTTATTCGAGTTTTAAGCGAAGTTCGGTTAATAGGTATATAATACAGAAAGAATCAATTCAATGTGATTCTAGGTGAAAAACGCATGTTATTACTACCATCTTGTCTGACATTTCCATTTCCAGGATATCACGTCTCCTGCAACTCCCACTTTAACTCTATCTATGTACTTTTTACTAGTTTTGCTCTTCATAGCTTTGATTAAACATGTAACGAATGTGCGTTTGTACTTTAGTGGTGCGACGCTAAAGCGTGGTGAACCCGTGCCCGCATTATTTAAATGAAATGCGACTGTGATATAAACGTACCTACTCGTAATGTCTATTCTTACATGCGCTGAGTTTTTGTATATTTTGTCTGTACATAAATTAAGACTTTAAAGGTGACACTAAACGTATAAACCTCCTAGTCCCTTTAAGCTGCACGTTCTTTACATGCTGTGACAGTTATCACTTTCTATTTAGTACAATTTCTTATGCTATTTCTAAATATTTTCTGCAGAAAATTATTTTTGAAAGAGGTACAACTAAAAAACTATTACAATGCATAAGAATAGGCGCCTGGTGAAGGGATATTCATGTAAAACAAGAAAGGGTGTAGATTTCTGTCGTGCTAAACATCCATGGGCTGCATTTGAAAAAGCTGGAAAGGAACAAAACCACTAAATTTTCTATTAGAAGCTTTATTCCCATTTTGAGTTTTTGAGATATCAGTGTAAATGGGCCAAAAAATGCTAGCATTTTTTACTATCTCTACAACTTCTCAACAAGCTAAACCATTAAAAACGATGTAACTGACGCCAAAACGAGGTTAGACAAAGTTTTGGACACATTAATAAGGAATAGAAAAATGCCAATAAAGTGATTCATTATGCCTCCGTACAGCGTAGGACACGTTGAACGGAGAGTCAATGTATCAGAAAATCAATCCGCACGATTGTCCGTTTCAAAATTCTTGAGACTTTTCACAATAAGGTGATTAGGATGCAGTAAGAATTCAGCCAATCAGCGTGAAGGCTTTCGTCCGGTTGGCTATCATCCGTTGCGCGTTATTTGTATCTAATGGATCTAATCCCTGTGCATTGGCACTCAGGGCTAGTTTTGGCTCTTCAGAGCCGTGAGACCGCCTATGATGTCTAAAACTTTACACCGCTCATTTTACAACTAGCGAATCAGTTGATGCGAGAGGCGGGTACTGTGGAAATTGCTATTGGCGGTGTTGCTAATATAACACTTTCGAAACACTATATCGTAAAAGTCTTTTTTGAAACAGATCTGTAGATTGGTACTGCCACTTATGGCATTCTTTGAATTTAATCCTCACGAATGAGGAAAGAAAGGTGGCTTATAAATCGCAGGCTTGCCGCTTTTAGTCTGTTCCATTTAACGTCGCGGCTTTCGACTTAACTTAATCCGCAAGGATGAGGCTAAAAAAGTTGTTTAAACTTTTGAGGCAGTAAAGCGGTTTAGCTATAGCAATCGTCTCACCGTAACGCGATATACTGTAGAGTATTACAGGATGCACTCCTAGTTTAAACCACCTTTCAACTTGGTTCAAAACCTCAATGGACTATAAGGCTGAAACATGTTAAGGGCATACCTATGCATTTCAGAAAACTTCCACCGCAAACGCGTCGAATCCAATCATAGAGGAGGAACCACTTCTGAACTTTACCGCACAATTTTTGTCGTTTTAGCTAGTAAACTGGTTCTTCGACTTAAGCGAAATTTGAAAAGTCTGTCACTGAAATTCATCGATTTGTACCCTACATATAGTCTGTTTCATTAAGCTTTGAGGTTTTTGAAAAATTTAAAGTGACTACAAAAGCCTCTCAAACTAGTGCGATAAAGATTGTATATTTTACAGTAGGTATATCTGAAGTCACATGGAGACGTATGTCATTGTTAAGTCGCATTACTGCATCAAAATTCTTAAAACACTTTTGTATGTAGCTTGATTCTGCGGAAAATTTAAAAGAAAACTTTCGCAAAGTTAAATGAAAACAGCCTAAACCTTGCTATTATCCAACCTATACTTCTTAAAATATTGCTCCTGTAGGATATGCTTTGTACATTTGTTGTCATTTTTGAACTTTTTTCGAAAAAAATCCCAAACAAATTAAATAGATCAACGGTACCTTGGCGAGATAGACAGATAACTTGATGCCTGCATGCTACACATATTTACCTCCAACAATTACCTGAGAAAACTAAAAATGTCTTTACTTCATAAGTTTTCAGACCTGGTAAAATTTGCATACAAACCTACAAGTACTGTAGTGACAGACCCAGATGATGGCATTCGTTTGTATGTGAAGAGGATGGTCAGCTGACATCTTTCTTTGAAAAGCCATTATTTTCAGCACAGATGATCAACTTGTAGACTCTATATTTGACTATCTGGAGATTGGCTTTTCCCCTCTGTATCTTATCGAGTGCAAACCTTATTTACAAAAGAATGCCTCGCTTTGTTGTTTACAACACATAGGTACCCACCTACGACTTTGATTTCAGCGAAAACCTTGTTCCCATTGCCCGTAACTTCTTTGTTATTGAGTAACGCTAGTTCATTACTTTTACCTATTGCTCTTCTTTTGCGATATTCTCCATGGTCTGTGAGACTTGTGAGCAGTTACGATTGATTTGTTACTTTACCTCTAAGTTGATTTTTTCATTCAATTTCTATTGATAACTCCTGTATATGTAGCCGGCTCTTAACCAGGATTTATATCGGGGAGGGTGCCGAAAAATTTATGAGGCCAGATATCTCGAGAACCAATAAGAGAGGGCGAAAATAAAGGCGGTTGAGCCTACTCTCGGCGAGCGCCTCTATACGATAGCGAAGGAAAATTTCAAGGGAATTTTTAAAAATTTTTCAGCTCTTTATTTCATATTAATATACAGTAAATTTATCATTTAAGCTGATTTCTTATCACTTAATCGACGAATTATTATTTCTTATCTCTTGCCTTTATACTCAATCATTGCGCTTTACAGAGCGAACAAACAAAAATATATCGATGAATTCGGCGCCAATCGCCGGATTGACATATTTTCGCATGTCAAGCCCAAATTTGAGCGAGCTAGAAGTGAAAAAGGCATTAATTAGCTGGTTCACATATGTATTAAGATAGTCATGTTATAAGTACGTATACAGAGTATTCGGTGAACGCTGCAACCTGAGCGGTTCGAATTGAGTCAAGTCGAAAACAAATAAGGCAGTGCTCGGATTGTTTCTGTAGATTCATATGACCGACCGTGGGCCAGCGTTGCCATTAAGTCCTCCGCGAAGCGATGCAGCCCGCGTCAGTACTGCCCGCTCTCGTCGCATCCCATTATTCTGGCTTATTTTAAAACGCTGGCACCAACATTTTTGTCAGTCCATGATGCTCAAGCCTAAGCCTAATAAGCTGGTAAACCAGCAAAAACATTACGAATATATTGCAATCTTTATCGAAATTAACAAGCGTTAGTCGATTGGTTATGGTTTTGACTTTAGAGCAAGAGGTCCACGTTTCGAATCCGACTGCCAGCAACTTTCTCTCGTTTCCACAGATGCTACCGACTGCACACATACGCCCTTATAGTATGACTATGTTAATACATATGGGAACCAGCTACACGAATGCCGAAAAGAACATATAAACAATAAATACGAGATAAGTTCCGGAAAAATTTAATGTTTCCTATAAATTTGAGCTGTTTTGAGTGAGCTAGAAGGCAAAAACTATAGCTGAGCAGTGAATCAGGCGCACAGTGCAGGAAAAAAATTGACATGCTCTCTATGTCTTATTCAAATTTGAGCGATTTTCAGCGTTTTAGAAGACAGCGAAGCGCTGGAAAATGTCGAATTTATTAGCTCAAAAGCACGCTGAAAACCTGGTTTGGCGTTGTTTCAAACGCACTTCGCTAGTTATCCATTTTTACCCTTGAGGGACCCTTGGGAAGAACAAAATTTAATCCCCCGGCCCCCCATCCTTTCTTTCCCCCCATTACGGGTATGTATGTAGGTACCTACTTTATGGACCTTTCATTCTTTTTCTGTAGCGGAATAGGCGTAGATTATCTGATTTATGAAATAAGCTTGGCCTTAACGAGAGATACCTAGATTTTTATGATAGGATTCCAAAGCACAAAATCCCTTTTCTCCGTTTGGTATATTTTATTTTTATGCCGTTTTCCATTTTCCGGCGATTCTTTATTTGAGCCACAAATGAAAAAGACTTGTAATTATTTAAGGTGAAAAGAAGTTGAAAAAGTTATTACGCTCGATCCTTGGAAGGTGGTGCAAGAAATACAACTGAAGGTGGTGGTCGAAAACTCGGAGAAAACAAAGCCCTCACCGCTAACAAAAACAGGTTCGATAGGTGCATACTTCAATAGATACTTCTGCTCATTTCATTCATTTCTTATAACTTGAAATTCTTACCTCCCATACACGCATTTTTGCGCTATGAGGAGATATCTCTAAGACGACTTTTAAAAATGTCATATTCTTTCAATCTATTTCTGGACGAAGACAGCACGCTAGACTAGAGTTTGGAATATTGTCCAAACGAAAAATACACATTTCGATAGGTTCGTATATAATTTAAACTTCTATTAGCTCGTGGGATTGTTCGAGAGAAATGGTCGAAAAGATATTTGCTAAAAGACGACCCTATATTAACGGAGCTGTATGACATTAAAATTAGTATTTTAAATGTCAAAGGACCATAGGCATCTTAAATGTCAACTCTTAATTCGCATACTTTACCTCATTATTCTTTGGCTTAGGCTTAGTTTAGATGCTATAAGCCTTAAAAATGCAAGCTAGGTCGACATACTCCCACTTAGGTCTTCGTTCAGCTTCTTTCTGCTTGAATAGGTAGATTTATATTCATTTATGCGCAAATTTGCATGGATGTGTAAAAATAAATTGGCATATGCCTCAGTCATAAGGAAATTTCGCTGTATTATTTCCATATTCATACTCAAATGT
Organism: Mermis nigrescens; assembly: GCA_036768485.1. Taxonomy (NCBI): domain Eukaryota; kingdom Metazoa; phylum Nematoda; class Enoplea; order Mermithida; family Mermithidae; genus Mermis; species Mermis nigrescens. Next base: position 10,168,957 of record JAVLUZ010000160.1, read on the forward strand.
CGAACATGTCCCAAAAGAGTTAATTTTTTTACAAGAAAAATTCAACTTTCTTTTAACTTCTTAATGAAAATGTTTTGAAAGTGTGACATTTTCATGCAAATCTTGGATATCTCGAGAAATAATGGATGGTTTTTAATCGAAATTTTTCGCTGCTTTTTTAAGGTTACCTAGCTGGAAAATTCGTTTTTAGGACAGGTTCCATGGATTTCTGGACGTTTTTGTTCGGACCATATCTAAAATTACTCCGACAAATTAGGGATATGCCGGGTTCGATTTTTTTGGATTTGTCGGGTTCGGGTTCGAAATTTTTGAATCTTCGGGTTCTGTTTACGAATTTAAGGAACATCGGGTCCGGCCTCGGCTTTTTAATGTTTCAATGCTAATAACCATGTTTTTTCTCTTGTTGCATCGTAGACGCAATATGTGCTTCGAATTAGGTTACATAAACATAAGCATATATGTAAAAAAGCCTCTCAGCTAAATTCAAAAATTGTAAAACTAAGCTACATCTTGTTTAGGTATTGAAATGTGTTTTTCTTTTATCGAAAGAGACTAAAGTTACGAGCTTCAGACTTTAAACTTCGTATATTGAAGACGAAGAACACTCAAAACTTAAATTAGACATTGAGCGGTGTGGTTAGTATTGTAAGAAAATTTAGATGTAGAATAAAATAAAATAAATATATAAGTAAGCAAAACCTTGATCTTGATGAAAATATAATAAAACTGTTCTTACGAATTTTATCGACAGATGTAGCTTGCCCTGCTATAAACCTTGAGTTTCAATCTTTCGTCAACAACAGTAAACTAGTCATTAGTTACTCAAAAACTTCTAACGAATTTTGTTACGAGTATAAGCTAAGATGTCTTAATGCTTTGCTACTTTTATGCAAAAACGAATATTTTGCCTGCGACATTAAATAAATCATACTATATTTATTTAAAAATATTCAGGTATGTACATGTGTTCGTGCGTTAAATTATTGATATTACTATCAGTTAATAAGCGTACTAATATATAAAGCGCATTTGTGTATGGCTTGCTCAGTAAATGTTAGTGAAAGAATTATGAGTTAATTACATGAAGAAAAATGCTAAAAGTTGTACATAAAAGATGCATTATTTCTAGAAGTTATAGGTAATTACATATTTAATTAAAAAACTATAAGTGTTTCATCTAGCAGAATTGTTATTTTAAGTTTTTTTACATATCTTGCGATCTTACTTTTTCAAATTTGAAAGAACCTGAAAAATTTCAGCAAAAGTTTGGGGTCCGGACCGGATTAGAGTTTGAAATGCTGAGGTGTTCGGGTTTGGGTTTACCGAAAAGATCGCTTTTTAGGGTTTCGGTGCCTGGCACACCCCTACGACATATTAGTTATGCAATTCGTGCAGGCAAACCCCTTCTTTTTCTATTAAATGCATAATGGATGATATAAGTCATTCCGTCCTTCTTAAGGTTTTTGTTTTGATGCAAATATAAGTATGTATGTCTCAAGTTAAGAAAACTATTCGCAAACGCTTTTATGGCTTACCCTCGCTCAAGTGAAGAAAGAGTAGATAGCGGCAAAAATATCTAAAAAATCAAGTAATATAAACAAGCTCACTATTTACATATGAGCGATTTCCGTATAAATAGCCGGAATGCGAAATCCCCCATACTAAAGAAGTATTTTTACGGAAGTCGAAGCAGTCGTGCCAGCTGTTTAAGACTGCGTTCTGCGGAAGCAATATGCAAGAAAAATCGCTAGAATGAAAATTAGTCATAAAAGAAAGCGCTTTGTTCATCAACCCCCTTCCCTGAGGAAAGTTGTCTTACTTTCTCCTAGATGTGGATCGTTGTACACGTATGCTGAAACTCTTATTGTCTTTTATAGGAAATGAGATGTACGTATTTCTGTTTGATTAAGCGAAAAGTTTGCATTCCACTTTATTATAAAAGTATATGTCAACACTTCTAGCAATATTTCAAAATGTTTTGCTATACCAGCTTATTGTTTAGGGATTTGTAAAACACATATACCTAGATACTTTTAGCTTTATAGGGCTAAATCGCCTAAAACCTGTTGTGCACGCTTAAATAGCACTCCTTTGCGGTGAATATAAGATGATTCCTTATTTTGTGATTTTCAGCAATAATTAATTATGAATGACGCCTTTTAAATAGTCTTGTAATTATTTAATTTTTATCGGATTAGTCTATTTAATCAAAGAAATTCAATTTCATTTTTCGGTTCTCGAGAAGACCAGCCCATAGGTGGGCGGCACCGATCTGGGCGTGGGGGTCCCCCTCCCCGAGAAACCAAAAATACCCCCAGAATTTAATTTTTGATTTTTTTTTGTTTTTTCGCAATTTTTTGATGCCAATGGATAGTGCTCGATGAGAAACGTTGAAAAATGGTGTTTTTTCGTCATACCACCATTTTTTTTAAGGCCATTTTTTAACTTTGAAAATTTTTGCACACCCCCCTAGAATTTTGGCGCTGCCCACATATGGGCGGCATCAAAATTCTGGTGGGGGGATGCAAGATTTTTCAAAGGTCAAAAAATGGCCTTAAATATGGTGGTATGGCGAAAAAAACCATTTTGCAACCTTTCTCATCGAGCACTATCCATTGGCATCAGAAAAATTGCGAAAACAAAAAAACTTTCAAAAATTGAATTCTGTGGGGTTATTTTGGTTTCTCGAGGGTGCATACCACACATGGGCGTGGGGGGGGGCTGGGGGTATGCACCCCCCCCAGAAGTTGAAATACCCCCCCCCCAGAAATCAAAATACCCCCCCCCCAGAAAATTTTTTTAGCTTTTTTAGCAATTTTTTGATGCCATTGGATAGAGCTTGATGAGAAACGTCGAAAAATGGTGTTTTTTTGCCATACGAAAACTTTTAAGACCGTTTTTTGACCTTTAAAAATTTTTTTACCCCCCCCCCCTAGAAATTTTTTTACCCCCCCCCAGAATTTCGGTGCTGCCCACCTATGGTGCATACCCCACCAAACCTCCGCACGCCTAGGTGTGGACCAGCCCCATTTAATTCTGTGTAGAATCTGCTTCCTGGTTCAAATTTTTTCTAGACTGTTAGTCACTTTTGCAGCCAGAATTATTATGTTGTCCCGTATCCAGAAAGACGGGGGACTGTCCTCTACAAAACGGGTTGTTTCTCTCAAGGGTCCTCAAAGGGGGGAATTAAAAATCCTTCAAGTGCCTTTAAGAGTCTGACAAAATAGGTTTTTGGCGTATTTTTGAGCTAGTTAATGCAAAATTTGTTGTTCTTTTATAAATTGTTTGTCTTCTAAACCGCTCGAATTATGGAGACTGTCATATTTTTCCGGCGCTTTGCGTCAAATTATTGATTTTCTGTAATTTTTCTTTGCAAAGCACGAAGATTGCTTGGTTTGCATAGAAAAAAGTTAATAAATTGTTCATGGACTGGATGACAAAAAATCAGTTGTTTACACATTTTGATTGATAGTTTTTTATACTTGTATGAAAACAAATTGAAAATTTCTGGACAAAATTTTCACCATTATTCTATTTTTAGTAACATTTTCGGCAATTTTACCCATCCTGACCCCCAGAATTTTCTGCTGCTCACGTATGGTTGGATTGGAGGGATCCTTCGTCCCCTGTATGTATTGGTATCATAATCAACATAATATAGTCGTGCAGTAACCGTAGGCTATCAGCTCAGTAAAGAAAAAATTTCTGCTGCTCGAAATTTCTTGAAAATCATCCATTATCTCAGTGTAAAGACACTGATCGTTAGTAGAGCTGCACACTTTGCAAATTTTACTACCCGGGTACCCGGCTATTTCATTACCCGGGTACCCGGGTAATTCGGGTACCCGCGGGTAGGACCTTAGATAAAAGAGAATGCAGTGAACATCGTTTATTTACGGTTGACAGTGAGGTCTAGGGCAAAGTGATATTTAAGCAGTAAAATTATTGAAAAATTAATGCAAGATTAAATAGAATCAAGGCTTTAATCTGAAGAATTCGTGTGCATTTAATGATAATTTAAGTCATTTTCATAATTCAAAGCAAAAAATTGTGAAGCAGGTTTTGTATCTTTATAGCGTCATTAAAACATTTGAAGCAGGAAAACACATTGACGAAAAGCAATTTTGAAATCAACCGGAAATGAAAATTTATTCAAAAACAAGTCTAAGTCTATCTGGAGCTGACTGCAGAGACGTAGTCAGAATTTTGGCTTGGGGGCATAAACGTTTTCGTGTAGAATTTACGGCCTTTCTATTGACAAACAGTTCGGAATTCATAAGTGGCGCAAAGTGTCAAGAAATTTAGTCATTTTTCCACCCTTAACAGTTTGTAGCTCTGTGAATACTAATAATCTGATAGAGCAGAAAATTATCAAATTTGTACAAAGCAGTTTTGACAATTCAAGCTTCTAACAAGAAAACTGCGAATTACTAACTTTGACTGAAGATATTTTGAGTGATTCAGGCTTTTAAACGCAATGCTGGAGCTTTACAAAAAGAAAGAACAGTAACTGGCGGCGCTATGCGCCGGAAAATTTTGACGTTTTTGCACATTAAACTCAATTTATACCGCTTAAATCATATAAAGCAGACAAATTAATGCCGGTGTCACGCGGTAAAGTGTCCGGCATCGTAAAGTGTCCGGCCGGACACTTTAAGATGCCGTAAAGTGTCCGGGTCCGTCTTAAAGTGTCCGGCCTATGTTTGTGTAGCGTAATGTCATTTAGGAATGCTCTTGCTGGTTAAGATAATGAAACAATTAAGCACAGACGATTTATTGCTGCACTGCATGATTTTTCGAATGATGCAAAATTAGGTACCAAGACAAATTTCTATTTACAGCGAATTGACAAAGTAACTAAGTGAAACGAAATAAAGAGAAGCAGGTGATGTGACGTAAAAATGCTGATATATATAGACACAGGGCCATATTTTCAGGGGCGGTGGCGCCCAGCCCAGCCCCTCGTGGCCGAAAAATTATTGAAAGGTGAAGACAATGTGCAAAAAATTGGAAAATTGCATGTCTGACGTGAAATCCTTAGAAATTCGGCGCTTTGCGGAATATGTGGAGTATTTCCTATAATTCTGGCTCACACTTTACTATGAGACTGTAATAGATAACGGCCAAATATTTTAAATGAACTTCAGAATATTTATGCATCAGAAGCAACCAAAAAGTCATACGATTTTTGATCATAACAAGCGGTCAAAGGTCACAGCATTGCATTGTGCGTAAACAATAGTCAGTTTATTGTTGAATAAGTACATACATGCATATGCAACTTCGCTACTGTTACGAAAAATAAGAACAACATGACCCGGACACTTTACGGCAAGGCCGGACACTTTACTGCTCATCGTAATGTGTCCGCCGGACACTTTGCCGCATCGTAAAGTGTCCGGCCGGACACTTTACCGCCCGGACACTTAACGACGCTACACCGGCGCGAAACGCCGGAAATTTTTAGAAATTTCGAACCCTTTTACCTGGCTTGTTCTTCCTAAAAACTCGTTGCACATGTACAACGAGATTTTATGGCTGCGAGACGTCTGAGGTGGCGAGCGGGACCCGGGGCAGAGTCCCGGAAAATTTTGTAAAAAAACATTTTAATGTTACATAGTAACGTTAAAATTTTCGCAAAATCGGCCAAATCTCGGTTCAGAAGCAAGCCCAAAAACACTTGAAATTGATGAACTCCTACATTGCACAAACTGATCTGAAATGCGTTTTTAGACCTCTGCTAGGTACGTAGCGCAGCAACGGGTCGCTGCCAATAAGATATAGAAAGATGTATCCATGAAAATTTTGTTCTTACCGTTTTCATGCCCATTTGTGGCTTTCTAATTTACAAAATGCAGTTCATAGAACAATAAATGCGCAAAAACATAAATTTGGCCATTCCTTCCAATTAAAATAGGATTATGTGTCCTCGTAAAGAAAGATAAACGAAACAAGGAATAGACAAACTGGTACACAAAAGACAAACAAAGCAGAGAATAGACAAACTGGTTACAATCATTTTCGCACTTTTGCTATTATGCTCAACAAGCATGCGCAGTTTTATTCAGCGAACAAATAGTGCATTAAATTACTAAAGTGATGTGGAGTGCTGGATTATTTTAGCTGATTCAAGCTTTTAAATTTGTTGGATCTACATAGCAACAAATAATAATGACTCGACGCGGAAAATTCTGACGTTTTTGCCTTTTTGAACTCAATTTTCTGACATACATTATTGCAACAAAAAAAATCAACAATATTTTCTGAAACATTTCGGGGGGCAGGTACACCCCAATGCTCCCCGGCTACGCCTATGGCTGACTGCATTTGGAACATCGATAGGCTTTGAACTAGGTCTAGCTAAAACAGTTGCGCGCACGATGTGAATAAAAGTTGCAGTTTAAATTTATATAATGGTCACAGAAGTGAATGCATTATAAAAAAGCGTCGTTAACAGATAATTTCTTGTTTAAATTTGTTTACAATGAAGAATAAGAAGAATTCGGCACAAGTAAAATAATGTAACTAAAGAGCTGAATAATGGAATATGCCTAGACGGTATGCGTGACATATTGTGATAATAGGAAATATTAACAGACTCGCTTATTTAACATTTTACGGTTGATTATATCAAATCACATTTACATTGTGATTCAGTCGCACTTTAGAAGCAATATGTTTCTAGGTTTCTAATTCAATTCTTAGCACATATTGCATAACGGCAGTGCTAATTTTCCATTTATATCATGGGATTCGGGTACCCGGGTAGTAAAATTATTTACTACCTGGGTACTCGGCGTACCCGTTCGGGTACCCGCGTGCAGCTCTAATTGTTAGTGACATTTTGTAGATTTTCGCCGTACCAAAACGAATTCAAACGGTGCAAAATTTGTCGAAGTATCGTGCATCAAGCTGGCTCTCATTATTGTCAAGGATGCGCTTACAAGAAAGGAATTTGTGCAATGTGCGGCAAAAAAATGCTGGATACAAAGAATTATAAACAGAGCACCGTGTGACTGTGAATTGAACTCTTTCAATATTGTCGCTCCGGTTTCAGTTTCTGCAATGACCTTATTCGTTCGAGAACGAATGGATTCTCTTTGGTGTCTAGCTAGAGACCTCTGCCCAAAATTCACACAATGGGTAGCAATGATTTTTTTTTGAATTTCTGTTCTTAACCATGGCAGGGCCGAAATTCTTCAGGGGTCTTAATGCTTAAAAACTTCCAGAGCTTAAAAAATGGGTTAAAGAGACAGAAAACCTAATTTTTAGAGGTGTTACCAAGCAGTGTTTTTTTGTACAAGTTCCCTCTGTATGTACATGTACTAAGATGGTCTCCAGAAGTCGTTGTACATTTTTGTATATGCAAATTTTCGGGTGCTATTTTATGGTTCAAAACGGCGCGAAGCGCCGAAAATTTTCGTATTTATTGCTCTCTAAATGCAATTTCTGTCATTATAACGAGATATAGAACAAACAATTACTCATTTCGGCGTGACGCGTTGGAAATTTTCGGGGTTTTAGACTTTTTACATTTTTGTCTTCCCAAAAATCTTTGTACATGTATTAAGACGGTCCCGAAAAGTCTTTGTACACCGGAAAAAATCTTTGCCGCATACAAATAAAACCGGGTTAGCAAGCTCAATCTAATAACATAAATAACCGCTAAAACACGAAAAACTTCGTGCATCTGGAGGTTGTTTTGGGCTTCTGGAATCCCAAGTCTCCACGCGCTTATGTATGGATGCAATACAAATGCATGCTGATCGCTTTATATACACGAGAAGCGCCTGAATTCTGGGAGTCAGGCGTTCAACGATTTTTGAAGGTCAAAAAGGGGACGAAAAATTCATGATACAAGGGCAAAACAACACTTTTTTCTACATTTCTGGAAAAAGAATCGCGAATAAGAAAAATTGAAAAGTTCAGGTCTGGGTCCAGCCAGACCAGACGTGCAGGTGATGACAGCGGAGGGAAAACGTGAAATTTTTTGAGGGATATAAGGCATGAAGGCCAGAAATAAATGAAAATCAAATGTTTTCTGCAAAAGAGATTGAAATTGATAACTCTGATTTAAGTTAGCTTTTACGCCCTCTAAAACAGTTTTTGAGGCCAATTTGACTCATTAAACTCTGGCTGTATCCCCCTTACCGACTGACCATGATGTGCATGTGTGTGGTCCAGACACCCATGTTTGATGCTGCACGTATGGGATTTCAATTCCATTAAAAAACGTTTGAAAAAATTATAGAGGAAGAAGGCGATTTTGAGTCAAAAACAAATGAAAATTGGGATTTTTATCTTAAAGAGGATAGCTCTAGAAAGGAACGCGTTTAGGGGAGAGTGGGAAATTGAACGTCATGGATTGTCAGCGACTGAATTTGGTGATGTCTGATGGGGCGAAATCGCCGAAAACTCAATTATGCAGATCTTGTCGATTCTCAAAGTCTAAACTCCCCTTCCCAGTCCACACACCTATGTCTATTTATAATCTGCGAGGGTTTCCAACTTTTTTTCAGCGTTTGTGTAAACCCCCTACCCCAACCCTCCCCCGCGCCAACGTGTGCTGACCACACATGGGTGTGGGAGGTTTGCACATTCAGAAGGCTGAACAACCCATCCCCCTGAAACGAAAATAGCCCCCAGAATTCAAATTTTGAAAAGTTTTTGCTTTTTCGCAATTTTTCAATGCCAATGGATAGTGCTCGATAAGAAACGTTGAAAAATGGTGTTTTTCGCCATACCATACCACCATCTTTAAGACTATTTTTTGGCCTTTAAAAAATCGTGTTAAAAGGTAACGCACTGAAAGGTGAAAATGTCTAACCTTTCTAGAAAACTAAGAATTTTTCTGCGCATCGTGCTATGTGAGTTTTCTGTAATTTTGCATCGAGCAATTTTGACCTAAACCAACACTTACTCGTATTCACACATGGGCGTGGGGAAGTTTAGGGGGTATGCACCCTCAGCACGCCAAATACCCCACAGAGTTCAGTTTTTGAAAATGCCGTTTGTTTTTTTTTTCGCAATTTTTTGATGCCAATGGATTGTGCTTAGTGAGAAACGTTGAAAAATGGTATTTTTCGCCATACCATACCACCATCTTTAAGACTATTTTTTGGCCTTTAAAAAATTTTGCACCCCCAGAATTCTTGGTACTGCCCACCATACGTGGGCATGCAAGAAAATTCTGGGGGGGTCAGATTTTCCCGAAGGTCAAAAAATGGCCTTAAAAATGGTGGTATGGCGATAAAAACACCATTTTTCGACGTTTCTCATCAAGCACTATCCATTGGCATCGAAAAATTGCGAAAAAAACTTGAAAAAAATTTTCAAAAATTGAATTCTGGGGGTATTTTGATTTCTGGGGAGGTATTTTGGTTTCTGGGGGGTGCATACCCCCCAAACCCTCCCCCCACGCCCAGGTGTGCTGCCCACCTATGCTCGTATTTAATGAAAGGAACATTTTTCTTTTTTAAAAAAGTTTGAATTTTGTGCTCGCAGGTTAGTATTAGTTGATCAAATGTAGTTTTTGCTTTTATTATCCTAACGTACATAGTCTCGGTAATACAAGCCAATGTATCTTGAAATTGCCACCATACGTGGGCAGCAACAAAATTTTGGGGGTCCAATGGGACCGAATTGCCAAAAATAATAATTTTATTCCGGGGTCTGTCCTTTTTGGGGTCTTCCAGATTCTGTGGGTTCAGCAGACTATACATGGGCAGCAACAAGATTCTGATGGGACCTGATGGCGCCAAAACGCCAAAGACAGTGCCAAAAATTCGATTTTGGAGACAAGCCAGACCCCTCCCCATGACAAAGTGTAATCGTCACCTATACATAGGCAGCAGCCAAATTCTGCAAGTCTGAGTGGTGTCGAAAATTCCAAAAACATGCTCAAGATTTAATTCTGGGGTTTTACCTATTTTTAGCTGGCTACCGGATTCTGGGGGTTGACCCCCTCCCACACCAATGAGTGATCGTCTCGTCACCTATACGTGGGCAGCAAGAAAATTCTGGGGGGGGGGGCAAGATTTTTTGAAGGTCAAAAAATGGCCTTAAAAATGGTGGTATGGCTATAAAAACACCATTTTTCGACGTTTCTCATCAAGCACTATCCATTGGCATCAAAAAATTGCGAAAAAAACGAAAAAAATTTTTAAAAATTGAATTCTGGGGGGGTATTTTGGTTTCTGGGGTGTACCCCCCCAAACCCCCCACGCCCAGGTGTGCTCGTCACCCTTGTTCAAATCCTGGATACGGGCTTAACCCTCGACATTATTTTAGTTCAGCCTTTGTGCTATTTTAGCTTTCTCACCTCTGCACGATGCATTCATCCTTGAAAGAAAAAAATTCGAAGCATTACTCCCTTGCAGCTGATCCTAGCATGACACCTTCTAGATCACATTTGCTGTGCATCCGTCATTACAGCATGTACCGAATTTGATGAACCTTTTTGTAATTAAGTAGGATTTGTTTTGATATTGATTTAGGTGTGCCAGGTGCTTGTGAATAAACCAACAATGATCTCATTTCTTACAGGACTAAATGTGTAGTAATCAGTATGGTAGTCTGCTGGTTGAGACCTTACCTACATGGGCAGCAGCCAAACTCTGGGTGAGTCCGTCCAATGGGGCGAAATTGCCAAAAATAGCAAGAAAAATTCAATTCTGTGAGTTTATCGGCTTTATGGGGGTCTACGGGATTCTGGTACATGGGCAGCAAGGAAATTCTTACGGGGCAGGATAGGAAAATTGCTAAAAATGTTACTAAAAATACAATTATGGGGGTACAACCATAGGTGGGCGGCACCAAAGCTCAGGGGCAAGATTTTTTTTCAAAAGTCAAAAGATGGCCTTAAAAATGGTAGCGAAAAAACACCACTTTTCAACGTTTCTCATCGAGTATTATCCATTCGTATCAAAGAATTACGAGAAAACAACAAAATTTCAAAAATTGATTTCTGGGGGTGCGTGCATACCCCCACGCCCATGTGTGGTTGAGACCATACATATAGTCCGTTTCACACAACCTCGTTCATAAATTTTAAAACCATCCCCGACAATAAGCTGACAGATTGCGATTATAGCATTGATCTGATATATAATTATCGCCGGCTTACTGTCGTTGAAAATTCTTAGAATTTATGCACGAAGTTATGTGAAGCAGACGATAGGCCGCAGCCAAATTCTGTGGGTCTGGCTGGTGTAAAACACGCAAAAATTCCAAGAACATACCGAAAATTCAAGTCTGGGGTTATAACGATTCTTAGATGGGGGTCTAATTAAACGTAAGTGTACAGCATGAGAATCCTAGGGGTCAATCCCGAAAAATTTTTTAAAAAAATGTCCTTTTTGGTCTAAAAAACGAAGGGTACACGTCAAGGTTTTTCTGGCGATAGAAAAGAAAAACTCGAGTGAATCAAACAGAAATTAGTATAAGGCTCGAAATCATACCTGGGCGTGGGGGGTATGCACCCCCCCCCCCAGAAACCAAAATACCCCCCCCCCCCCAGAAATCAAAATACCCCCCCCAGAATTCAATTTTTGAAAATTTTTTCGCAATTTTTGATGCCAATGGATAGTGCTTGATGAGAAACGTCGAAAAATGGTGTTTTTATCACCATACCATCGTTTTTAAGGCCATTTTTTGACCTTCAAAAAAATCTTGCACCCCCCCAGAAATTTCTTGCTGCCCACGTATGCTCGAAATGCCGAAAATTTCACACCTTGAGCCAGAAGATAACTTTCTGTGATTTTTTTTAGAAAATCGACAATTCTGGGGGTTCAGCAGCCATTGTGTAGGGGTCAAAGCCATTCTAGAGGAAGTTAAACCCCTCTCCAAAATGCTTCGGAACCCTGTCCCTATGTACACCCACTGAATAGTAGTTGAGTGAGACCATACATGTGCATTGACTAAATTTTTGGGGGTTTGGTGTAAACTGGCGAAAATCCTAACATTCTGGGGGTACAACCCGCGCTCTCATATGGCTGATACCATAGATGGCATAGCACGGCCAATAGCATTTCCGGCTAAAATTAGAGTTAAAAGCACATAATTATTCCATCTTCTGATAAATGTCAACCTTTTCTGGATGTTAATGTCCGAATTCCTTCATTCTGAGGGTCTAGAAGACCACACGTTGGCGTCTGCATGCACCCCCGAGAAGTTGCAAAACCCCCGCAAACTATAGATACCACAATTCATTTTTAGTACTACGTAACATTTTTTTTGCAATGTCACACAACCAGACCAAGAGAATTTTCTTGCTTCTATGTATGTATTATGGTCTAGAGCACACCTGGGCGTGGGGGTTTGGGGGTATGCACCCCCCAGAATTCAATTTTTGAAAATTTTTTCGTTTTTTTCGCAATTGTTTGATGCCAATGGATAGTGCTTGATGAGAAACGTCGAAAAATGGTGTTTTTATCGCCATACCACCATTTTTAAGGCAATTTTTCGACCTTCAAAAAAATCTTGCACCCCCCCCCCACAGAATTTTCTGAGCTGCCCACGTATGGTCTAGAGACCCGTAATGTATGTCTGGTTGACCGAAAAATTGCTGGAGTAGGGAGGAAGAGCACACACGATTGTCAACTTACGTATCAATAGCAGTTCTAACGTCATTCATTTTCTGATTTCCGTATTTAATTAGGACTTAGCAATCTGAACTCAGACGCAATTTCGCCGATCGGCTATAGGAAACGTTTAGTACTTGATCCTTATTACTATTCATATCGATGCCAATGGCCACGGACTAATGAAATGCAAAACTATTGTAGAATACCACACTTATGCTTCAAAACAACTACCGACTGATTCTAAGGGTTCCATCATGCATGGGCACCAGGGGGTTCACGATGGGGTAAATCGCCGAAACTTACTAAAAATAGAATTCTGGAGGCTTACGGCACACATGGGCGCCAGGGGTAGTCCCCGAGAAACCCGGAACCGCCCTCGGAATTTCAAGTTTTGAAAATATGTTTTTTCGCAATTTTATGATGCCAACGAATAGTGTATGATGAAAAACGTTGAGTGTTTTCGTTGCCATACAACCATTTTTAAGGCTATTTTTTGACCTGTGAAGAATATTGCATCCCTCCAGGAATTTTGATGCCTCCCACCACAGTGATCTGCGGACGGTATTCAAATTTTAAGGAAGGGTACAAAATCCCGCGCTTATGTGTGGCTATAAATGGTGCTCAGTTTGGCGGCCACTACACGGCCAGCACATATAAGTGCCTAGCCTTCTCAACGCAGCTTGTACACGGCACCTCATTCTCAAAATTAAAAGCAGGTCTGCATAAGAAAATAGAGGCTTTGATATTTAGTTAAAAAATATTTTAGGGCCTAAGAATTTTTAAACGCATAGTGAACTCGTGCAGTACAGTGTGCCGAAGCGGTAGTATTATAATATAGTTGAAAAGTTAGGCGACTTCAAACATGTAACGAAATGACACACACACGAACCGCCGAAAAAAAATTCGAAACGTAGTGCCAGTTTTTTCAGTACTGACGGTGGATGATTGCGCCTTGACATGAACAAGCGCTTCCACACAACTTAAGTAATATCTTCGCGGAAGTATGTCTGTTTCGCATAAGTTTGGGCATAAATTTTAGGAATTGTTTCTGAAAGTAAGGCAACAGATTATGATAATTAATTATGTATCAAATCAATGCTATAATCACAATCTATCAGTTTATTATCGGACATAGATTTTAAAATCGATGCCAAAACTTGTGTGAAACAGACTATAGATAAGTAAGAATCAATATAATCGAATTAGTCACTCGTTGCAGCTCGAGCAGGACAGAACCTAAAATTCAAAAAGAGGATAATTACGCAGCTGTGCAAATGAAAAGAAATGATAAAGGTCAAAAGAGCAATGGATATAAAGCCTTTGTTTTTGAGTGCTGACAAGCTTCAAATAAATTTTTAAATAAAAATAATAAGCATCGGCTAATGCCCTAAATACCTTTATACCTAAATATATTAATAGGGTCAGAGGGGCTTTTAGTGACTGAACCATACCTGGGCGTGGGGGGTTTGGGGGTATCCCCCTAAAATTCAATTTTTGAAATTTTTTCTTGGTTTTTTCGCAATTTTTTGATGCCAATGGATAGTGCTCGATGAGAAACGTTGAAAAATCAGTTTTTTCGCCATACCACCATTTTTGAGGCCATTTTTTGACCTTTGAAAAATTCCTGCACCTCCCAGACCTTTGGTGCCGCCCACCTATGGTGGTACTGACAGTCTGTAAGTAAAATTATACATGCAAATGAGACACCAGGACATACCATTTATTGAAGCAAGTATAGGTAGGTGCTCTAGCTTTCCGAATTTCGCATCACTCAAATGAAAAATGTCATTTTTGGTCGCACTTATGTAGGTCAAAATTATGTAAAACACTTCACACATGGCGTGAGGCGCCAAAAATCCGAAGATTTTATGACAAAGGCCCGCACGCGATTTTCATATGTTTCCGTCAGTCGTTTTACCTTGAAAAATTTTTTTCGGTCGGGGGGTAATTTTTGGAATTTTTGATTTTTTTTCGCAAGTTTTTAATGCCAATGGATAGAGCTCGACGAGAAACGTCGAAAAATGGTGTTCTTTCACCATAGTACCATTTTTAAGGTCATTTTTTGACCTTTGAAAAATTTTGCACCCTCCTCCAGAATTTTGGTGCCGCCCACCTATGGGATTGTCCCCCGCCCCCATAAATACGATCCTGTGCACAAAAGCTCTTCCTACGTTGCCTAACCCCCTTGTTAAACTAATAAGTATAATATCCCCCAGTTTTTCCCACTTTTAAAAGATACACTGTGAGCAGGGCTGTATTTAGGGCGGGGCAGTAGCGGCCGCCCCCTTTGACTTAAAAAACGCATGAAAGATAATGCGAGAAAACACTTCCATAAAATATTCGAATTTTCGACGCTTCACGCCGGTATGGAGTAGGTTTCCAAAATTTTGGCTCAAGCGCAATCGAAAAACACTTTTATAGCCTTTTGAGTAAGAAAAATTTTTTCCGAAAAACGAAAACATCGAAAGCTGTTGTTCGTGATATGCACACAAAGGCATAAGGAGCATAGATGGGCAGCGCCAAATTCCGGGAGTGCAAGATTTTCTTGCAGGTCTAAAAATCGGTCTTAAAATGGTGATGTGGCAAAGAAACGCAAGTTTTCAACGTTTCTCAACGAGCATTATCCATTGGGATAAACAAATATTGAATTCTGGGGGTTGTTTCGGTTGTTTTTTAGGGGAGGGTGGGTGGGCATTCGGCATTCTAGGGTCAGCGAACGACCGGATCCGAGAAAACGGGCCCGGGCTCGAAATTTTCTGCAGGCCCGGGACTTACGTGTACTAAGTAAAGGAACCAGCAAGTATATGCATATGATACTACATAGATGTGTGCATGCTTAAGAACAATGATAGTTGTTAGGTATATAGGCAGATGTAGCAGTATTTAGTATTTATCTAAGCACTGAAGGAATTAGTATTAAATATTTAGCTCTTAGCTTACCACGATACTATTTCAAGAAATTTTCAGGCTTCCTTCACCCTGAACAATATAGTAGAAATAATCTCTCTACTTTTAATTCATGTCAAAAGAAGCTTTATGCATTAGTGCTAAATTGAGCGTCCTTTTGCCAGATTGCAACGACGTTTTAGAAAATACATGTAATTTCTGGCATCATAACTTTTACTCTTCCTATGAGCATTATTGATATTTCGTGAAAACAATTTCTATTCTTGTCAGTTTACCACATTAGACGTTTTCCTAAAAAAGTCGTTTTTTGCCACTGTGAAGTCAATCATTTATTCATTCTCATTTAAATGCCGCAACTGATACAGATATTGCGCACGACGAGAGTTCGCGCCAGTCACAACAAAGAGTTGAAAGAAGCTGTTAAAATTAACTAAACCATTTAACTTGATTCAAAGTATAGATGAGATAGAAAAGATGAAAACTGAAGTTAATCTCCGAGGCGTAAAAATCACTTCAAATTTCTTGCTTTCCTCATTTTCGTCTTCGACTCCCTTGACTCACTGTGTTTTGTTGCATAATGGTCCAGTACACGCAATTCAAGTGTTGCTTTTTGTGTGAAAAATTTGCTGCTTTCAATATTTTCACAGAAAAGAACATGAGGAGCAAACTAAGATCATTAGCGAATTAATAAATTAAGGAAATAAGATATTAAGATAAGCAATTAGAAATTCAGCATTTTATGTGTTGGATTCGGTTCGTTTAAAAATAAAAATTTGCCATACGTACGTGATACTCTGGTAAAAGAGTATTCATTTTGTGTACAATCGAATATTTTTATCCATTATGAAAAAATAGCAAGTATTTGAGCTTTGGAAACTACCTAAGGCAAAAGTATGTCGTTCCACCCGAGCTACATACATAAGCTGCGTTATGTTGAGTGCAAACTATAGTTGGGCGGCACCGAAATACTGGGGTGCAATATTTTTCAGAAGTTCAAAAAAATGGCCTTAAAAATTGTGGTATGGTGAAAAACACGATTTTTCAACGTTTCTTCATCGAGCACTATCCATTGGCATCAAAAAAATTGCGTGGAAAAAATTTTAGAAAAATTGAATTCTGGGGGGAGGGGGTATTTTGGCTTCTGGTGGGGGTGCATACCCCCCAAACCCCCGTTCCCAACGCTCGGGTGTGGGGCAAACCTTTGATAAGTTTAGTCTCCATCAGGGAGGGATCAGGAAAGCAGGTTTGGGTTATAACCATACCTCGGGCGTGAGGGGTTTGGGGGTATGCACCCCCCCCCCCCATAAACCAAAATACCCCCAGAATTCAATGAATTTTTTCCCGCAATTTTTTGATGCCAATGGATAGTGCTCGATGAGAAACGTTGAAAATGTGTTTGTTCGCCATATTAAAAATGTTTAAGGCCATTTTCTGATCTTTGAAAAAATCTTGCACCCCCAGAACTTTGGTGGCGCTTATAACTCGAATACTTTAAAATGTGACCAAAATTTAATTTAAAATAATTTTTGAAATTGTAAGATCTTTCAGAATTCCTAAAAAATAATAATTTGAAAGTTTGAAAGTTTATTACAACAGCGCAAATACTTCATCAGAAATTTTAACGAAGAGGAAAATGTACAGAAAATATAGTATCATGCTGACATAAGTGGTGAAAAGTGCAAAGACAAAAAATTAGAGTGCACAAATAAATTATAAGGAAATAAAATAAAATGCATAGAAGAGGAATAAAACAGACAGCGAGTAATTTACAACATAATCTAATCTATAAATAATCGGAAACTTGCTGCTAAGCTCATTCTAGCTTCTTTCAATTACGTTTTCTACATTCTTAAAGGAATTAATCTATTGTCATAAAAGCGCGCACAAGTATTCCCCAAAAAAGCTGAATAATAGAATAATAATTCAGGCCCGGGCCCAGCCAGCCTCCTCTAAAAACCGAGTGAAGGCCTAAAGACCGGCCGGGGCCCGGGTATCCGGTCGATCCCAGGCGTACATATTCCCACGCCCACGTGTGATAAGGAGGAATGGGAGAGGGTTGCCCTTACTTAAGGCTTTTAGACATCGGATATTGTAAAGTGCTTTTCGGATAACGTATACTGCAGGAAAATTTTTGATTTTATTGGAGAAAATCTTACTTCTTCATCAGTGTTCTTTTGTACTCGGCAAAGATTTCCCCCGATGTACAAAGAATTTTCAGGACCGACTTTGTACATGAACAAAAATTTTTGGGAAGACAAAAATCGCAAAAAAGTCTGAAATTCGCAAAATTTTCGGCGCTTCGCGCCAAAATCAGTAATTGTCAGAAATTGCATTTCAAAAGGGAAAATGTCAAATTTCGTTTTAAGACGATTCTTATTGATTTTTTGCCCTTAGAGACCCAGAAATTAGCTAAAATACACTACCGAAAGTCGAACAACTCTGTTTTCACCACACTAAAATCGCTACAGTACTGTATTATTGTACCCAAAAATTTGTGTGTACAACATGTACAAAGATTTTTGGGAAGACAAAAACTGTAAAAAGGTGTAAAATTCCCAAAAAAATTATGAGTAATCGTTTGTCGTATATATCTTTAAAATGGCAGAATTTAGAATGGAAAAACGTCAAATTTTTCGGCGCTTCGCGCCGTTTTGAGACAATTTTTAGTAATTTTTGGCGTCAGAAACCCAGAAATTAGCTAAAATACAGTACCAAAGATCGAAAACCCTGCTTTACCACAGTAAAATCGCTACTGTACTATATATAGTACACTGAAATTTGCATGTACAAAATGAACAAAGACTTTTGGGGACCATCTTTGTACATGTACAAACGGACCTTGTACAAAAAACACTATTCTTCATCCAAATTTTCGAATCAACTTGGTCACTTACATAAGAATATTAATTGAAGTATGTATAATTGTTAGGAATCTTCTTAACACATTTTGACTTATATCTTCGGTCAAAATAGGCATTTTCTCTAATAAAAGCAGTTTGAAATTAGATTTTATCGTCCTTTTTCAGACTGTAGCGACTAATCGTTTTCACCCTCTCTGGCCACACAAAACCTTGCTTACATATGGAAATATGAACCGAATTATGTTGAGTCCGCCCCCCACCCTCTAGACCAAATCCTGGATACGGGCCTGAATGAGTAAATGTATATACCTGATCTAAACCAAAGACGCAAATCAGTTCCTGGTATTGAAAAACCCAGGTCGTTATTCCAGCAATATACATTTCCAACAAAATTCAGTCTTGACGGGCAACACCTATTATAAATTAGATTAAACATAAGAACATTGTCTATCGCTGGTATGCACCTGAGTGAACAGATAAAAGTTACACTCAGACAAATGCCTCGCTCTAATCGCGCATCAACAACTCGCGATTCGTCATCTACTAGTCATCATTAGATACGACTCGGGACCAAGATTCTGATCAGGTAACAAGCAAAAGTAAATTCTTGAACAAAAGTGGTTTGCCTTATCGTTTAAGCTTATGTGGCAAACTGTTAATGATTGAGCACATCTAGCAAACGATATTGTAGACGATTTTAGGCTTGTAAAGCGAGTGAATCCAGCACCTTATTTAATTTCCGACCTAATCCAAAACTCTATACGTACACCACTACAAATCCGGTCGGTAAAAATGGGCCAAAATGCCGAAACGCATCTTATCTACCGCATGCGCATTTTACATAAAATATTTTGATCGTGTTTGTCATTTGATTTGCAAAAATGGACATAATGCAGGGGCAATGGTATTTTAATATAAATGATTTTAATTTTTAGATTAAACAGATTTTCCAAATCAAATTATTTCAAACTTAAAATAAAATCTTAGGGTCTTCTCGTGGAGATCTCAACAGATTTATTTTCAAATCTTAATTAAGTTTTTGTTATAATATAATTATAAATAGAATAATATTCCACCTTCAAACAAGATCTTAATTAGAGGCCTATGGATTTTGCTACCTTAGAGTAATCACGCTAAAACTATTATTAAAAATTTTCATTGAACAGATATTAAGTCTTTTTTGAAAATGTTTTTGATAAACATTTATTACCCCTTGAGTAAGATAATATTAATATAAAATTAATATTAATTCCATCATATAGTAGTTTATTAAGCTTTGATTTTAATGAAGTTTAAAGTCAACTTTAAACTTTAATAAAATAGATAAAATTTAAATTAGGATTTCTCATTTTTTAATATAATTATAAAATCAGATAATATAGATTATTTATACCAATATTTAAATTTCTATTATAATATACTATTTATTTTAAATAGATTCAAATTCACCAGACATTTTCAGTAATTGTAAAAATTCTCATTTCTTGAAATAGACTCAGGCCATTATCCTATTAAGATAAAAATTATGATTTAAGTTTCAATTTCTTTATTTTAGAATGTTCACTATGAGGGTAACTTATTATTTCAGGAGATATTTGATTTTAACTATTTAAAGAAAAAACTTTTCTTTGATTTAAGATTGTAGACTTATTAAGTTAAATATATGAGTCAGTCGAAAGTCGAGCGGCACACAATGTGGAATTATACCATTCATGCAAGTTTATTTGAAAAGTTATGAAATAATGAAAATTTCTGGCATTTATGACGATAGGTAGTGTCTTTTTCTCTAACATTAAAAAATCTGACAAAATCAATAAATTTTAACGAAGTGGTAAAAAGGGCCAACTTCTAAAAATCTTTGGAAATGGGCCATCCTGGGTGAGATATTTCCCTATTACCTTGTTGTACGTATGATGATTGAGGACAAACATGAAACAGGAGAATTGGGATCCCCCACCCAAAGTCGGTCGTCCGCCATTCCCCAAAGTCAGAAGATTTTTGAACCCCTACCTATTTTGACCAAAAATTGGAAGTAATTTACCCCCCCCCTCCCCAATGACCGGAACCCCCCTCTATATTTCGAGCCGTCACATGTATGATTGAGGAGTACTGAGCACACCTGGGCGTGGGGAATATGCACTTCCGCCCCGAGAAACCAAAATAACCCCCAGAATTCAATTTTTGAATTTTTTGTTTTTTCGCAATTTTTTGATGCCAATGGATAGTGCTCGATGAGAAACGTTGAAAAATGGTGTTTTTTCGCCATACAACCATTTTTAAGACTATTTTTTGACCTTTGCAAAATATTGCACCTCCAGAATTTTCTTGCTGCCCACATATGGTACTGAGGTTGTAGGTAGTACTCGTACCTACAAAAGAAACTGTGAAAACGAACAAATAAGCAAAGAGAAAATACGAACGTACTCGACAACACACTGGAATGGCTCTGAACTCTAGCATGAGGCCTTGGTTGCATCTACCTGCAAAAAGCTTACTCAAGTTCACATAATACATAAACATAAGGAATTATCACAAATAAATCGATCACTCAGACAAATGCCTCGCTCTAATCGCGCATAAATAACTCGCGATTCGTCATCTAACGGTCATCACTGAAAAGATCAGTCTAAGATAATATTCATCTCAATTATTCTGTTACATAAATATCACACAAAAAATTTAATTCAATAAAAACTATCGTAACTTCAGTAATGTATTTCGTTTTTTAAAGGCCTAAGCCTGGGCTTAGCACATACTATAGTGAAAAAAGAAAAAATCTTAATGCAGAAAACTAAGTCTACGGCTTCAATTTTTAAGCAAGTAGCTTAGACATGTGAGACTAATACAATAAATTAATATAACGTACCAGACTTCTTCTAAAATGGAATGGCGATGCTAGATGTAAATTATGGCTTTGAACGTTAATAAGTAGGCATATCTATAAACAGCTGACTTAAGCTCGAATAGAAAACAAGACAATAGGCGTAAATAATTCAAATAATCAGACAAATGCCTCGTTCTAATCGCACATTGATAACTCGCAATTCGTCATCTGTAGATCATCATAAAATGCAAATTACCCATATCAGCCTATTGCTGATACACGCAAGTGACAGCTTATTAATACTAACTCATTATACAAAATTCCTTTGTACATGCACATTTTTGCGTAATATAATGTGGTACAGTGCAATTTTAGTAAGGCAAAACAGTTTTCGACCCTTGATAGTATATTTTAGCTAATTTTTGTGTCTATGACGCCAACAATAAATAAAAATTCGAAAAATTTGACATTTTTCCATTCTAAGTGCAAATACTGGCATTATAAAAATATGACAGGCAATTACTCATTTCGACGAAAATTTTTAGGAATTTTAGACCTTTTTCGCAATTTTTGTCTTCCCAAAAATCTTTGTATATGCATGTACAAAGACGGCTGAAAAGTCTTTGTACATCGGGAAAATTCTTTGCCGAATACAAAAAACCGCGTATACATTATGCTGTATAGGTATACAAGATCTTGCAGACGATTTCAGCGCAGTAAGATTTCCCTTTGCAAGTGTCAAATTTTCGACGAGCGCCACATTTTTTGACTGTTTTGTTCAATTTATGCGATTTTTCAAATTAGTTCATTTTTTTGTTTTTACGAGCTACAAACATAGAGCATCGTCAGAAACGCCAAAAATGAAGTTTTTTACGCATATCCACCGTGTTTGAGCCAAAATTTAAAAAAAAAATTTCGAATTAACCCCCCTTCCCCTGGAAACCACAATCTGTGCATGCATACCTGGGCGTGGGGTTATGCACCCCCCAAAAACCACAATACCCCCCAATAAAGCAGAATGTCCCCCAGAAACCAGAATACCTCCTCACAGAAATTAGAATACCACCCCAGAAACCAAAATACTCCCCCCAAGAATTCAATTTATGAATTTTTTGGTTTTTTTCGCGTAATTTTTTTAATGCCAATGGATAGTGCTCGATGAGAAACGTTGAAAAATGGTGTTTTTTCGCCTTACCACCATTTTTAAGGCCATTTTTTGACCTTTGGAATAATCTTCCACCCTCCTCTACGTGTGCATGTGTAGTAAATACTCACACAACGTCATCGGACACATAGTGCGTATACGAACCCATAGACGACCGCGACACAAATCCTGAAATAATAGTCAACTTTATAGATTGTATTTAGAATGAGATCTTATCTTAATGGGCGCGAAGAGGCACATAATTAGATATTTTTTCCCTTATAAGCATAATTTTGAAGCTTTGTGAAGACTAACAAAGCATCAAAATTCTACAAAACAATTCTGGCACTAACATAAGTTCAATTTAAGTTTATACCTATCTCTAATATAAAAACAGTGCAAATTGCTAAGCATATTTTAGCTGATTCAAGAATCAAAATCAATGCTAGAGATTTATATATAAAGAGAATGATTTATTTGATAAATGCGTAATATGTTAGAAAAATTTCCGCTCCTATAGATACCGGCTGCCTTGAAAAAAATTGTGGCTATTTTTAAATGCGATTCTCCAACATGATCTAAAAAAATTTCGGGTAAGTTTGTGGCTACCTAAAGAACCTACACAAAATCGCCTAAAGAAGACATGCAGATGTGAGGAAAGATTCCTTTCACTTTTATACCCCCATCGGCATCAAACTGTAGAACTGAATCGTATATAGGTACTTGGAAATTGCCAAAACCTTTATACTCTTCAGTTCGAGGTTAGATGATTTCCCTTGTTCTTAGCGCAGTCACAACGTAGTTATAAATACATTACGACTCGGCTTATGATCAAGGGTTCGTAGTCAGGAACGTATTTCGCAATTAATATTAATTAGAAATCTTGTTCAGTTTAAGTAATTGTTAACTAAGTAATTTTACTTCTAAGTAATTTTACTTCTTGTCTGTTTCCATCTTTCAAACACAATATATTTATCCGTTTCCAAATTTACCCGAAAGAATCTGACCACGGAAAATCGCTGGAAAAACACAATAACGAAATATAATCGATAAAGAAAACACCTAATCATAAAGCAAATGAATATCAGCAAAGGGACATGCAGACAAGTGATTGACAATTTTCATGGTTGAATAAGAACCTGCTTACTTGACTAAATACTTGTGATGTTGGTCTGACGAACGAAGTATAGAAGGTGCACAGCAAGGGGCGATCATCAGGTCCAAACCTCAAACAATAGCTGACAAAATAAAACTTACTGCACAGTGCACAGCACTGCAATAATATCGTTTTGTATATAAATTTAGAATTGCTATACAGTAAAAAGAGGCATTACCATTGTAGTATGTCATAAAAGTAACAACCTCCCTAACAGTCGTTCGGAACGAAATAACGAAATAAGACATCTTTGCCAAACCCTTTTAGCGACGGCCGTTTTAGCACCAACTGTTTTGTCCCCGGACTAGAAATTTTCATCAAAATTTGCATGAAATTGGACAGAAACTATACAATAACTTATAGTCTCTTTCACGAAAGCTTATGCATAGATCGCAATCTTTGAGTCAACATTATTACATAGATTACAAAAGCGATTTAAGCTAAAACACCAATTATGATATTTGCATTGCAGTTGCTAAGCATATGAAGTTTCACTATTGCAAATCGTATTACAGTAGGCTCGCTAGAAACAACTTTTGTAACTGCTAGCTTGAGCACTGAAAATGCATTTCCATGCACAAGGATTCGTGAAATAAACTATAGTTTTAACGTTATGTCAGCATTTATACCAATTTTTGTAGTCATTTGGCCCAAGAAGGATCAATTTTTGAAACCCCAGATCGGCTTACAGTGCAAGAGACATGCATAAACTTTTCTCCGATGTGCTCGAAATTGACCGTAAACTGTGGAATAACGTAGTTTTAATGCTACATACTTTAGCAAAGGTTTTTTGGCCCAAAAAGCTCAATTTCAGATCCCCACCTCAGCGCTCCTCTTATCGGCCACACTATGCAATGTACATATGCATCTATGTACCAGCAGTCTATTTCGCATCCGTTTCTTTGCATGTACATACATTTTTGTGGCCTTATGTAACCAGAGATCTGTATGTACTAGCGAAGAAAAATGCTCCGATGGACAAAACAGGTAAATATACCTGAATTTCTTCATTGTTAAGGATGTAAAAGGAGGGGACTAGAGATAATTTCCCTCTATGCGCAGAAGCCATAGGAATGTGCCAAACAGTTAGACTTCCCTAAACAACGCAAAAATCGAAGTATATTTTGCGGCCTATAAAAAATGAAGGTGTAGTCACAAAACGTTCTCAAGTGTTTCGCAAAAGAGCATTGAAGACACTTTCATAACTATTAAATAATCAATACATTATTTATTTAATGAAATCTTGACTTTCCACAATGCTCTGGCGTAAAAGATAATAGTGTAAACTTTACACCTACATGGCCAACTCAATAGTTTGCATGAAAAACAACAAAAACTTTCTTTAGTTTTTCCAAAATAAAGTAATCAAAATACTCGCCATCGATATCGAAATTACTATTGAAAATCTTCAGAAACGCGTATCGGCCGCAAAATATACTTCAATTTTTGCGTTGTTTAGGGGAAGTCTAACTGTTTAGCACATTTCTATGGCTTCTGCGCATATAGGAAATTTTCACTAGTCCCCTCCTTTTTACATTCTTAACAATGGAGAAATTCAAGTATATTTACCTTTTTTGTTCAATCGGAGCATTTTTCTTTGCTAGTTCCCTTCTTTTATTTAATATTTTAGGCCGGATATCCATAGGTGGGCAGCGCCGAAATTCTGGGGTGCAAGTAGCTGAAGAATTTATTTTTCCGTCTCGAACCCTTTACACTAAAATGATCACAGATCAAGAAATATTGCATTAAAAATGAAAAAAATTTTACCTTTTGAGATATTGTAGCCCTCTACATTATAAAACCAATTGGACTGCACAGAAACCAAAATTGAATTAGATAAGCTTTAGGACACGCTAACAGTAAAAACCCGTATACTTTACACTTTGTGCAAGAACCATTGAGTGTAAAGAAATTTTAAGTTCAGATTCGTAATCTGCAACTCAGGGGCAAACTTTAAAAAAATTGGCCCTACGCAAATTGTTTGATACCCAATGCTCTGGGCGGAAAAGTGCTTCTCATTGTAAACTTTACACTTGTGCTAATAAGGCAATATTGGGTGTATAGAAACAAAATAAAGTAGGATCTGTAACGTTAAGGTCAGGACATATTTTAAGCAGAATCAGCATGTTCCGCCTACTTAGCGGAGTAGCTGAAGAAATTTCGTTTTTCGTCTCGAACCCTTTACACTAAAACAATCACAGATCGAGAAATATGGCGTTAGAAAAGAAAAAAATTTTACGTTATGAGATATTGTAACCCTCTACATTATAAAACCAATTGGACTGCACAGAAACCAAAATTGAATTAGATAAGCTTTAGGACACGCTAACACTAAAAAACCCGTATATTCTACACTTTTGTGCAACAACCATTGAGTGTAAAGAAACTTTAAGGTCACATTCGTCATCTACAACTCGGGGGTAACATTTTTAAAAATGAAATTGGCCCTCCGCCAATTGTTTGATACCCAATGCTCTGGGCGGAAAAGTGCTTCTCAGTGTAAACTTTACACTTGTGCTAATAACGCTATATTGGGTGTATAGGAACAAAATAAAGTAGGATCTGTAACGTTAAGGTCAGGGCACATTTTAAGCATAATTAGCATGTTCCGCCTACTTAGCGGAGTAGCTGAAGAAGGTTCGTTTTCCGTATCGAACTCTTTACACTAAAACGATCACAGATCAAGAAATATTGCATTAAAAGATAAAAAATTGTACCTTTTAAGATATTGTAACCCTCTACATTATAAAACCAATTGGACTGCACAGACACCGAAATTGAGATAGATAAGCTTCAGGACACACCAAGAGTAAAAACCCGAATACTTTACACTTTTGTGCAACAACCATTGAGTGTAAAGAAAGTTTAAGGTCACATTCGTAATCCACAGCTCGGGGCAACATTAAAAAAATTGGTCCTTTTTCAAATTATTTTATTTTTCGGTGTACACTTTACATACTCATTGCTAACTTGGTGTTGAGTGTAAAGAAAAAATAAAAAATGGTACATCAACTTTTTAATTATCTACCGTTTAAAAAAACCGCACCTTCTAGGTGTGTGCCGTTGTTGCTGTGAGGGGGGACACAAAATTCGCACTCGCTCTGATAAACATACATATAAGAAAAAGGTGGCTAAGTAGGTAGCGCTTATCGCTGCTACCTATGATGTCCATACATATGTATATCTACAATAAAGTACCTACCTACCTGCTATGTATGCAATACATCAGCCTGGTTGGGAGCTGCAAGTGAGGTTACATTATGTAAGTATATGTAGTAGTCAACTGGGGTTACATTGCCACGTTTTTTGGCTTTTTCTTAGTATAACTTATGATGTAATAGTTTTTGGTCACTTTAAATTTGCCAAAACACGAAGAGCGAGTTGTTGAATGTATTCCATACAATTATTCTACTCAAACAGGCTACAACAACGAATACTTTACACAAAAGTGGTGCGGCAAAGCTTGACCTTGAAGTGGGGTAAAGTTGCCATTCCCTGAACAGATTCAAAAATACACTGTTGTAGGGAGAACCAAATAAATCACACCTTCAGATCATGATAAACCGACTAGTAATTGATGGCTAGCACTATCCATTGGCATCGAAAAATTCCGAAAAAAAAACAAAAAAAATTTCAAAAATTGATTTCTGGGGGGTGTTTCCGTTTCTGGAGGGTATTTTGGTTTCTCGGGGGTGCATACCCCACGCCTAGGTGTGCATACAAGTAACAAGGGAGTGGGAGATCCCCCAACCCAAGGTCGGCCATTCCCCCATCCCCTCTTGGGAGGAAAATGTTTTACCCCGTCCTCAAATTTTGGGGGAAACTGCATTTTCAGGCCATTTTTTAGCGTTTTTTACCATTTTTGGGCGAAATTTGGAGGTCACTTTGCTACCCACCTCCTCAGAATGGTTTGGGAACCCTCCTACAATTTTGAGCCGAGATGTATGCTGATAGGGGATACCCTCATACCCCCTGTGCACATATGAGTTAAAGAATAATCTTAAAAACCACCATGAACAATTCTAAATTAACCTTGGCTCATACTTTTTCATAATAACTTTCTCCATAATAATTCCCAAGCCCAATACAAAAACACAAGTGCTACCAGAAGCGTGCGAAAAATTGCCACAAAATAATGATACAATGATAAAATCATGCAAAAGCTTATAAATAAAATCATACAAACTGCTGAACATGCGCAATAAAAGTGGGAAGGTTCGGAAGAAATAAATTAATCTAGCCTAGGCACTGTTTTATTTGCTATAAAAACCTTCCGATTTTTTTCGGTACAATGAAAAATCAGCCAAAAATCGCATATACTTTGTGTACAATCTTGTACAAAGATCGCTCCGAAAAATCTTTGTACGAGCCTCAAAATCTTTGTCCCATTAAAAAAGATTTTAAGCCTAGGCAATATTAGTTTTGATGACAGATTGCCCATATTTCAATTCAGAGGCTGAAGAGCACGATTCAAAACTCTTGTCAGTGCTTAAACATAAATAAAATCCTTTATTTTGATGAGTTTTCGAGTTTAACAATGGGGTTAAACAATTTTTCATTTTACGATAGGTTGCGGAGGCAACATTGCCAACCGATTTTTCTGGAAACTTTATACACAACAAAATATGAAAAAGACACATTTTCTGGAAGCAAAATATCTCTAGTTCCGATAAGTTTAAACAATAAAAATAATCTGTTTCAGGCTTTCGAGTGGCCTGAACACTTATTTGATGAAAACTTGCTAAAAAATAATAGCCCTCACAAAAACGATAATAGACACACGAAGAACTTAAAGAATCCATTAATTCTTTGTTGCCAGATGAATAATACATTAATAAATCGAAAATATCGAAAAATAGCGCACCACACATGACCTGCGACCACACCTGGGCGTAGGGGTTTGGGGAGTATGCACCCCCCAGAAAGCAAAAATACCCCCCAGAAATCAAAATACCCCCCCAGAATTCGATTTTTGAAAATTTTTTTTCGTTTTTTTCGCAATTTTTTGATGCCAATGGATAGTGCTTGATGGGAAACGTCGAAAAATGGTGTTTTAATCGCCATACCACCATTTTTAGGGCAATTTTTGGACCTTTCAAAAATCTTGCACCCCCCCCGAATTTTCTTGCTGCCCACGAATGCCTGCGACAATGAAAGCAGTCTCCAATAAAAAAACCTTGATTGGCAAAATTACCCCATAATCGGGAAAGAAACCCCATTTGACACCTATGTACATACATATAAGGTTACTTCAGTAAATTTTCCGCACGAATATCAAATTATACGCTGCAAGTGCTTTTTAGGAGATCGACTGTAATAAGATGTCGCACACACACGACATTTCGCGAGCGCAATTGCAGAGAATGCTGGTTTACATCATGTGAAAACCGTTAAAAATTGTAAATTCTCTTGATTGGACATATCAGATTCTGCGAATCTACACACGTATAGTCTGTTTTACGAAAACCATGTGCGTGGATTACAATTCGAGAGTCAATGTCAACAGATTATGGGCGCAAAAGCGGTTTAAACTGAAGCAAATATCAGGATACTGAGCATGGTAATTAGCACGCCAATGAAGTTGTACGAATGTAAACTTAGACTCAAGCTACGTTCACGTCCTTACTTAACCCGAATCTTAAGCTTATGCGCTCACACGGGGGTTCTCGCCCTTTTAGGGGGTCGATCCACCAGCCGGCGACTCGGGAGTAAGAGGCCCGGCCTGTTCAGGGTAGCCCGGCCCTCTACGCACGCACCAAGTGAAACTTACTTACCTAACTCCTTTGAGATAAAGTACCTAATTAAGGTAAGTTTCCCGGAAACCTAATTGAGGGCTCAAAAGGATTATTATTTAACTTGTTTTGGGACTGAATTCCGGTGCTTGAAAATATTTGAGGTTCTTAACGTAGTGTAGCACAAGGACAGAATTCAACAGCACGGAAATTCGAACCGAGCCCAATCATCGTTTAATAAATTAATAATTTTTACCATATTTTTGGACAGAAAATTTATGAAGCAATGAAAAAGCGACAGCATGGAGAATACATGCTGTCGTCTGTCGTGTTACGCTAATAAGTAAAATCAAACAATAAAATTAACAGGGGCGCAAAGCCCAGCTAAAGGACATACAAATGGTACCTACGCCGGTTGGCGTACGAAAACGAATGATATACGTAACAAAAACGTAGGGGCGAAAATTCGCGAATCCCCTACGTACAAGAAGATGATGGGACGTTTGCAGCCAAGCAAACAAACGGCACTCGCGGAGACTCACTCGACGCGAGGCATAAAAGAAAAAGGCACAGCCCAGATGGGCTGGCGAAAAAACTGAGGCGAAAAAGACTTTTAAAAATCGTAATAATTGCCGTAATCTGCGCTCGCACGCAGTTTTAAACGAGACGCAAAAAGAGGCATAGACACACGAACAAGGAAAATGAAATGGATCTACGAATATAACAATAGGCCTATGGGCAAAAGCTTACGGTAAAAGAATGTACAAACGAGACAGGCCCAAATATGAGATACACACATATGATCTTTTAACACACGTAAGATATGATAACACATATACCAATTCGTACTCAAGTCGCATTAAGCCCGAGTGCCCATTTTCCTATCCCGGATTTTGATTGAAAATAGTGTGGGAAAGGAATGAAAAATCTTAGGTAGCGCGTTAGCGCGTATACCTTTAATATACTTGGGTACCCCTAACACCTGTGCACCCCCCTACAGCTATAACGGGACACTTCTGGAAGGTGCGGTTTTTTTTTGAAAGAAATATAATAAAAAAATTCGCTGCCCGTGTTTTTTTGTTTTTCTTGAAACTCAAAACTTATTGTGTAAACCAGGTGTAAAGTTTTTGTGTAACGTTATAACATAGGACAAATTTTGGGACCTTTTTGTCACGGCATGTGGACAACTGAGTATTGATGACTCGAACAATTAAACAGCATAGGATTATAGAGGGATGGATTTTACAGAACGGTATTTTTTTTGTTTTTTGAAATTCGCATTAGTTCCCGAATGGCAGTGTAAAGAGTGCGAAAATCTGAGGGTGAAAAAGCACTTTTTGGTTGAGTTTTCAACCTGCTTATGTCTGATACTAACTCCGGTTATGCCCCTCCGATGAGAAGCCACTTTATCGTAGTGGAGGGGTTTGAGTGCCTCAATGAAGTTAACTGAGAGGCCAGACTAAGAGCTGCTCCCCAGGGCTTGAGTGGCTACTGGGCATGTCTGGCGGTTGGTGGCCGTCAGAAGTTGGCAGGGTGAGCCCATTAAGGGATCACTAGGGCCCTGCTGGGACCCTAACTGTCAACTTGCTGAGTTTGTCAGCCATGAACCAACTCACTGTTCTATAACCATGATGGAGTTATTAGAGACCGGCCCTCAGTATCCGGCAGACGAGGGTTCTAAAATCTCCGGAGACCCAGCCAGCACTGTGTCGTTGCAAGGCAATGTTGGTGGTCATGCTACTTGCAGCCCAACTAGTGGTGTGTTGTCACAGGGTATCACTGGTGGTCAAGCTACTTGTGGCTCCTCGCAGGCTCGTGCTGCCAGAGCCCTCCAGGGATCTGGCACTAACCTGCCCGAAGTTACAGGTTCTGATTCGAGCAGGGGCACTGGGCAGAATACTGCTCAGGAGGACCCAGCTCCTCAGAATCTAGGGCAATTAGTAGTGGGGAGCACAGCAAGCAATTGCTGTTGCACACCCAACTCCTAAGCCCAACAAACAGGCCAAGCGGCGACATCCTAAGGATGACACGCCCACTAGCCTGACACAGCCAGCTAAAAGGTCTAAAAACCTTCTAGTTATAAAGCAGCAGTTGAGGAATCACTGAAAGTTGGTATTGTCGACTTCAGCAGCGAAGGCGGCATTCCAGCTGATAAGCTTGATACACTCACAGCTGTCTTAACTACAGCCTTGGATCAGGTCGCAAGCACTAGCAAGACCCCTCCAAGGTTTCACTCTTCTGGCCTGTCACATGGCGTTTTTTATATGACATGTGCAGATCAGTTCACTCTGGATTGGCTGAAGAATACCTTAGCTAATCTCGATCCACCTTGGGAAGGAGCTGGATCTGCGCGTTTGCAGCAAATCAGAACTTCCCAAGTTGACCAAGTTCACAGTGTTTTTTTTCCTGGCTTAGCTGACAGGGACTCTGTGTTTTCCAGACTGCAGAACCAGAACCCTGGTTTGTGCACTGGCCTTTGGAGAATCTACAAACGGGAGGAAAAAGAAGGTCAAACCTTCTTTGTCCTGGGAGTGGACCATCCATCGGTCCAGGTGCTTAAGCAGCTGGACTTCAGGCCTTATTTCAAACTTGGGCGTGTCACTTTGATGACACATACCAAGTTGGAATAAGCGCATAATTTGTACATAGATTAGGATGGTTGGTACTAGTACTCTCCCATCCCAATCAGTACTGGAATTATTCCAGATCAACTTGCAGCATAGCCAAGGTGCGACTGGTGTACTTAGTCGCTGCCTAGCAAAACTGCAGACAAAACCAGCGTTGATCCAGGAGCCTTGGATCTATAAGAACAAGGTATGTGGATTAAATGATAAACTATATACTGTGTTAGTAGGGACTGTGGTACAAGGACCAAGGGCTTGCGTGCTTGTCTCACGGAAACTTAACCCAGTGCTCCTCCAACAATTCAGCAACCGTGACATGGTGTCTGTTGAGTTAAGTTATAAAAGTGCAGGGCACTGGCGTAACATCATTGTTACATCAGCATACCTGCCTTTTGACTCTCCTCATTTACCTCCAGGTAGAGCTTTTTCTCTTCTGGTTGACTACTGCAGTAAAAAGCAGATACCACTAATTATTGGGTGTGACGCCAATGCTCACCACAACTTGTGGGGCAGCAGCGATACCAATAAACGTGGGACTGCACTTGCTGAATATTTAGCCTCAACCAATTTAATTTTATTAAATAGGGGAAGCGAACCTACATTTGTTGTGGCAAAGAGACAGGAGGTTATTGATCTAACCTTATGTTCTCTCGACCTCACTAATGATATTAGAAACTGGCATGTCTCACAAGAGGAGTCTCTATCTGACCACAGACAGATACGCTTCTCTTTACATGCTGATTCCTTTTCTTCTAGGTTGTACAGGAATCCAAGGTCCACTAATTGGGCTCTTTTTAAGCAGCACCTTAGTAGTCGCTTGGGTTCTTGGGCTCCTAGTTGCTCAACAAAAGAGGACGTAGAGGGTGCTGTTGACTTTGTACAGCAAGCACTTACATCCTCATATGAGAACTCCTGCACATTACAGAGGGAAAAGAGCAAACCTATTCCCTGGTGGAATAGGGAGCTCCAAGACCTCCGTAAGAAAAGTAGGAGAGCTTGGAATCAAGCGAAATTATCTCAATCAATTTCCGATTGGGCTGATTACCGCAAGGTTCGACAGGAGTATAAGCATCTTATACGCATTAGAAAGCAATTGTGCTGGCAGGACTACTGCTCCAACATTGGAAAAATGTCGGATGCTGCTAGGCTTCGCCGCATTTTATGTAAACCTCAAGTAGGTGAAGTTGGCTCATTAAAACTACCTTCGGGTCAGTATACACTCAACCGAAGGGAAACCCTGCTTCACCTTCTTGACACTCACTTTCCTGGCAGCTTTGCAGTTGGAAATGAGGCATATCCGGACACATTGGGCCCAACCAGTTTTTCTGGCTTTGGTGACCAAGTTCTGGCCTGCAGGGTGATAACACCTGATAAGGTTCGCTGGGCTGTAAAGTCCTTCGAACCCTACAAGACTCCAGGGGTTGATGGCATTTTTCCAGCTCTTTTGCAGGAAGGACTGGACATGCTGGTGAGACCCCTAGTGAATATTTATCGAAGATGCCTAGCACTTGGCTATGTTCCAATAGCCTGGCGGCAAGTAAAGGTCATCTTTATCCCTAAGCCAGGGCGTAGTTCCTATGACCTGGCAAAATCCTTCAGACCAATTAGTCTTTCCTCCTTCTTACTGAAGTGTATGGAAAGATTAATTGATCGCTTTATAAGAGATGGTCCCTTGCTGGAACATCCTTTACATGTTACACAACATGCGTATCAGTGTGGAAAGTCTGTTGATACGGCCCTTCATGAACTAGTTTCTAGAATTGAACGGGCATTAGACAACAAACAATTCACACTGGGCGTTTTTTCTGGACATTGAAGGGGCATTTGACAATACAACCTTCAATGCTATCTGCAAAGCAGCATCCAATCATGGCATACATCAGACCATTGTTAAATGGATTGATGCTATGCTAAGATTTCGCCATATCATGACTGACTCTTATGGAGACAGCATGATCTTTACTACCACAAAAGGCTGTCCACAAGGAGGTGTACTATCTCCTTTGCTGTGGTGCCTTGTGGTGGACGAACTTTTGCAGAATTTGCAAAAGTCTGGCCTCTACAGTCAAGGATATGCTGATGATTTGGCAATCCTTGTTACTGGAAGGTTCCTTGACACCATTTCCTCACTTATGGAAAGTGGTTTAGCCAAGGTGGAACAGTGGTGTCACCATAATGGTCTATCTGTGAACCCACAGAAAACCGAAATGGTGCTATTCACTCATAAACGGAAACTTGATGGGTTTAAACCACCAATTTTCTATGGTATGCCACTACAACGTGCAAACCAGGTCAAATTTTTGGGACTTATTTTGGACCAAAAATTAAACTGGCGCAATCATGTAGAGGTCAAATGTCAGAAGGCTGTTAATGCATTCTGGCAATGTCGTAGAGCTGTAGGGAAATCCTGGGGTCTATCACCACGAGTCATGCGATGGCTTTTCGTGTCTGTGATTAGACCCATGATCACCTATGCTGCACTAATCTGGTGGCCTCGTGCACACTTGTCTACTGTGAAATGTCAGCTTAATCATTTACATAGAATGGCTTGCCTCAGCATTTGTAGTGCCATGTGCACCACACCGACTGCAGCCATGGAAGTCTTGCTGGACCTGCCTCCCCTGCATATCTTTGTGGAGGGTTGTGCAAGGGCAGCGGCATATCGACTAAACATAGCTGGCAGTTGGAATGCAAAAGGCAAGGTTGTAGGTCACAATGCTGTTTGGGCTAAGGCCATTAGGCCAGTGCTCAAAATGCCAAGTGACTTCATTGTACCAAAATTTATTTTTGGTAGACTTTATACCATTCAGTTTCCCACTAGGGATGACTGGGAAAAATCTAGAGTGGATATTCTCTCGCCTCCTGGAATTGTCTGCTACACTGATGGATCACGCTTTGTGAATACCTCAGGCGCGGGCATCTATTTCCAGAACTTAAAACAGATGCGGTATTTTACCTTAGGCAGTATGTGTACTGTCTTTCAGGCAGAAATACTTGCTATTTTGCAATGCTGCCGTAGCAGAGAATTGATGGCCCTCAGAAATGAGAACATCTTTATTTGCTCTGACAGTCAATCTGCTCTGAAGTCACTTCTATCTCCAAAAGTGTCTTCAAAGTTAGTTCTCGAGTGTGTTCTTGCTTTGCAAGAACTCTCGCAGTATAACAATGTCAAATTATTATGGGTCCCAGGTCACTGCGGCATTGAGGGCAATGAATTTGCGGATCATGCTGCAAAAATGGGATCAGCACGTAAACATGTTGGCCCAGAACCGGTAGTTGCTGTCTCCAGAGCTGTTGCTAAGGCTGACATCAACAGCTGGGTCAGGGAACAACATGTTCAATATTGGAGTGAGCAAAAGACTTGTCGTCAGGCCAGATCCTTTATGGAGAGGCCATGCAAGAAAATAGCCAGCTCCTTGATCAGCTTAGGTCGTAAGCTGCTTAAGACAGTAATAGGTCTCTTAACTGGACACTGTCCCCTCAACAGACACCTATGTACTATTGGGGTTTCTGACAACCCCAAATGCGCTAAATGTCTGCTCACAGAAGAGGATTCTATCCACTTCCTTTGTCACTGCCCTGGGTTTGATAAGTTGAGAGCTAGGTTCTTCCATGCTCCACATATTGAACCCTCGGCAGTTTTACAGGAGCCTGTTGCTCAACTTTTGGGGTTTATTAAAGCCTCAAAACGTTTGTGCGACTAGCTCTCAAAAGTTTCCGTGGGGTACACAATGGGCTTCTTAGCCTGCGTGAAGGGCTTTCGCCCACCCCTTTATCACTATCACTAACTCCGGTTATGAGTTTTTTCAAATGTTTTCTGACAGAAATGTAGAGCGGATCAAGGGCTATATTCTGCATATAAGCAACGTCTTCTACGCTCTATGGTGAGTTAGATCCTGGGGTTTAAAGTTTACACTCTTGTGGATGGTGTAAAAAACGGATTTTAAGTAAGATTTCTCTGCCAAATTTTTCCGCTTATGAGTCAGTGTAAATTGAAGACAGCATTAATAAAGTGCCTCTCAGGGGCTACACATCGCAGCAAACCGCATTTAAAAAACGCAATATTGAGTTATTAATGGGGGTGTAAAGTTCGAAATCAGAGGTAAAAAATGGGCGAAAACACACGTTTTTTCCGAAGTTTGATTAATAAATTATACCAAATAATTTTTGCAACAGAATTTTGGCACACAGGAATGTACTACGATTTAAAAGCTACAAATTGTACCAAACCGAATTTCTTTAAACTCAATGGGGAGTTCGGTACGGAATTTTAAAGTTTACAGTGTTCTAAATGATGGAAAATACGTTTTTGTTGCGTTTTTTGTTCGCCACTTTCTCCGTCCAGAAGTCGGGATAAGTCCAATAGAATAAAAATAAAGTGCTTTATATCGGGTGCATGTCAAAGCAAATTGTCTATACATTAATATTTAGTGAGTGTAAAGTCAAAAATTTGGTGTTTAAAATGCGTTTCTGTCTTGTTTTTTCTGCCTGCTTCTCCAGTTATGAGTCAGGGACACGATTATCAAGTCTAGAAATGGACCAGGAACCAAATTTGATATGCCAGTCTGGCGCATATGTTTACACTCTACAGTGTTGTAAAGTAGTTTACACCTATTGTTAGTTTGCCCATAGAACATTATGGAGACTTAATTTTTTTCATAAATATTAATCGTAATATCGGAACAATATCAAAATTACGAATCTGACCGAAATCTTCTTTACACTAGGTGTTTACATGAAGTTTACACTACATATGTATTTATCTTCGTTTTTGAGCATTCCAGAAACCTAATTTTTTCCTGGAGTCTAGAAATTTTCAAAGAATCAAATGTGAGACGTCACGTAGGCGCGTTTGTTTATATTCAACAGTGATGTAAAGTAGTTTACACTCATTGTTTATTTGTCCTCAGACCATTGTACTTGGGTATTAATATCATAGGTAGCGCGATAGCGCTACCTATAATATACTTGGCCATCCTTTTTCTTATATGTTTATCACAGCGAGTGCGAAATTTGTGTCCCCCCCTCACAGCAACAACGGCACACACCTGGGAGGTGCGGTTTTTTTAATCGATGGATAATTAAGAAATTCGATGCCCGTGTTTTTTTCTTTTGTTTACACTCAATACTGAGTTAGCAATGAGCGTGTAAAATGTAAAGCAAAAAATCAAATAATTTGCGGAGGGCCAATTTTTTTTAAAAATGTTGCCCCCAGCTGTAGATTACGAATCTGACCTTAAAATTTCTTTACAGTCAATGGTTGTTGCACAAAAAGTGTAAAGTATATGTGTTTTTTACTCTTTGCGTGTCCTTCAGCTTATCTAACTCAATTTTGGTTTCTGTGCAGTCCAATCGGTTTTATAATGTAGAGGGTTGCAAAATCTCAAAACCGATTTTTTTTCTTATAACGCAATATTTCTTGATGTGTGATCGTTTTAGTGTAAAGGGTTCGAGACGAAAAACGATATCTCTTCAACTACTCCACTAAGTAGGCGGAACATGCTAATTATGCTTAAAAGGTGCCCTGACCTTAGTGTTACAGATCCCAGTTTAATTTGTTTCTATACACCCAATATTGCGGTATTAGCACAAGTGTAAAGTTTACACCGAGAAGCATTTTTGCGCCCAGAGCGTCGTGGAGGATGAATTTGTTTTAAAATGTTCTCCGTAAGGTCAGAATAACGAATCTGACCTTTAAACTTTTCTACAGCCAGTGGTTGTTGAGGTATGAAGAGGTGAACTTTGAATTATATATACATCTATTTTCTAATGCCGATACATATTTCCGCATTGCATATTTTTGATCAGATTTTTCGTATTTCAGAGGTTTTTGACTCGTCTCTAATAAATAATTATTTTTATCATCATAAATTTGTAGAGAGTCTCACCGGGTGGGCAGCAATTCCCACCGCTGGACCAGCGCCATACCGAATAAATCGCAGATGGCCGGTGCTCTACCTGAATGCATAACGCCGTGTATAACTAACGGTTGAAACATCAACCTCACGGGTTATACACAAAAAGCGTCTGCGAGCAGAGAACACTCGATAGGACTTACGTGTATGAGCACCGCACTTACAAATGCACTATTCTTAAACATCAGTAGAATGATGAATATCTTTCAAAATAGGATAATCAAGCTGAAATCTGCTGATATGTCGAGTTGGCGCAGTGGTTGACAACTCCGTTCTCGGATGCGGTATTAAACAAATGAATGATGACTTTTTCATTTTTTCAATTCTTTTGGCAAAACCA
The DNA here is from genome assembly GCA_036768485.1 of Mermis nigrescens. Lineage (NCBI taxonomy): Eukaryota > Metazoa > Nematoda > Enoplea > Mermithida > Mermithidae > Mermis > Mermis nigrescens. The sequence goes on from JAVLUZ010000160.1 coordinate 10,207,044, forward strand.
TGTACTTCATTTGACTCATATATCTATTTAGGTTCTGCAGATAACACTTTTTTGTGTTTTGAATTTCGCCTCAGTTGTCGAATGGAAGTGTAAAGAGTGCGAAAATCTGGGGGCGAAAAGACACATTTTGGCCGAGTTTTCAACATGTTTATGTCTGCCAACAACTCCGGTTATGAGTTTTAAGAAATTGTTTCTGACAGAAATGTACTACGGATCAAGGGCTATCTTGTGCTTACCAGCAAACTTTTCTACAATCAATACGCAGTTAGTACCAGGGTTTTAAACTTTACACTCTAGTAGATGAGTAAAAAAACAGATTTTTTCCAAGATTTCACTGCCAAAAGTTGGGGTTAATTAAATAAAATAGAAATAAAGTAACTTCTAATGGCTACACGTCGAAGCAAGCCGCGTTCAAAAAAACGTAATATTGAGTTGTTTATGGGGTGTAAAGTTCGAAATCTGAGGTGTAAAGTGGGCAAAAAAACAGGTTTTTTCGTATTTTGATTGATAAATCATATCAAATATTTTGCGGAACATAAGTTTGGCACATACAAACCTACTACAATCAAAGGGCAACAAACTGGCCCGAACCGAATTTATTTACATTCAATGGGCGTTAGGTTCAGATTTTTTAAGTTTACAATGTGGTGGACAGTGGAAAATACGTGTTTGTACATTTATTGTTCGCCACTTTCTCTGTTCAGAAGTCGGGCGAGGTCGAATAGGATAAAAATAAAGTAAAATTCTAGTTTTTTTCCTACGTAAAATCAGAATTGGGAATCTGACTGTTAGTATTCTCTACACCTAGTAGTTGTGTAAAGTTTGCACTATTCATTTGTTGTTAATATGTAGTTTATACTACAAATTTATTTTACTACCAAATCTAAGCGTTAGTGTTCCTTACACTTGATATTTGCGTGAAGTTCTCGAATTTTTGCCGAAAAACTTTGTTTATTAATTTACCAACATCCCACCTTTTTCAATTTTCTTAAAGTTTAAAATCTTTTACAATTCTCTTCATAATTTAATGGTAGGTTTAAACTTTAAGTTTCTCTTCGTTTACAACTCTCGCTTAGCAAGCTCATTTTTCAATACTTTTTCATAGTGATCAATCGCGTTTAGTTCGGAATTGGTGGACGGCCCTTATTTTATTACTCGGCTTAAATAATCCAAGTGACTATCTTTTGATTATTTTCTTTATCGCAAATTCAAACACCCAAATTTCAATTTAAAAATCATAAAAATTATTTCATAATTTTTATGTAAGATGACTGGCTGGTTGAGAGCTCTTTTTTGTTGTTTTCATTGTTCATTGTGCTCGTAGGAACCAGAAAAGAAATAGTTTTTCGCCATAGGTATTCTCTGGCGAAAACAAGTTAACAAAGCTTTTTGCGTTAATTATTATTTTGGTCCAAAATAGGTCAACTGACCTAGGGCAAAATTCCGGGGCTACTTAATTACTACTGCGTTAGGTTTTTAGGGCATAGCTGCCAATAGCTCCGTAGGTACGGACGAATTTAGGTCCGAGGAGTTTGAGACCGTAGTTATTGAGGGTCGTGTGGTTGAGTCCGGCGTTTCGCCCTAGCAACCTGACCAGCGCTAAGTGTAGCCAGGTACTTAAGTAAGTCCCGTAGGTACGTTATATGTCGTTTCCAAGTTAATTTAAATGTGGAACGACCTCTATAACTTATAGGACTGTTTAGAATGTAACATATATTTACTATAGCTAATAAAAAATAGTAAACTTTATACTTCCGACAATCAAAGAGCATATCTAACTCAGTTTTAAATTCTATGCAGTCTGATTGATTTGAAAAGGTGGACGGTTATAAAATCTAGGGAGTCTTGTTTTAAAACAATATTTTTTAATTTAGAGGCAATTAATTTATGTTAAGAACAATATTGTTTTCCGCGTTCTTGGACTGCTGTCATTATTGTGGTATGTTACTGTATGTGTTTGCTGACTGATGCACTGAAATCATGCTAATTAAAAGTAGGGTACCTACTAGCAAAGAAAAATGCTCCGATGGAACAAAAAAGATAAATATACTTGGAATTTTGGATTATTAAGGATGTAAAAGGAGGGGACTAGGAAGAATCTACCTAAAGTCGCAAAATCTGCTAAAAATCACACTTTCTCTAAGCAACGCAAAAAATCGAAGTATATTCTGCGGTCAACACATTAGAATAAATATTTAACCATAAAAATGATTGAAAAGCAGCACGTTAGCTTTTCAGCAGCTATGGGAAATGATATCGAGTAACAGTCTTTCTAAGCCAATTGAAATAAATAGCAAACATCGATGCATCCAAAACAATTGCATGAATTGTTGGTTCAAAACAGTAGGAAACGCGTGAGTTGACTTGAAACAGACTAAATCTAGGTAGGTACACTAGCATGCCCGTAACGATTGTGTTCACTAATCAATCGGCCCCTGCTTTGCTTGCTATAATGCTCATTACAGAATAAAACAACTTTAAATACAATACCACTAAGTTTTCTTTCAATTAGGATACGAAGCTAGTCAGTGTTGCTACTTGCCAGCAATTCAAAAAAGGAAACATTATAGATTTCGTTTATTATCTGAAATTTTGAAAATTATTTAAAAAAGACACTTTTAGAGGCCGCAGAATATACTTCGATTTTATGCGTTGCTTAGAGAAAGTGTGATTTTTAGCAGATTTTGCGACTTTAGGTAGATTATTGCTAGTCCCCTCCTTTTACATCCTTAATAATCCAAAATTGCAAGTATATTTATCTTTTTTGTTCCATCGGAGCATTTTTCTTTGCTTATTATAATTTTTAGGGGAACGTGGTCCCGGGCGACTCGCTTAAGCGTTGCGCTTAACGGTCGCGTACGTGCTTATGGAAATTGAGCACGAAAATGTACATCTCTGGGGCAATCAGTCGTTGATGCGTGGTATATCGTCACGCAAAACAAACGGAAATTCGCGTTGATCCAACGCGACGCAACGGCGTGTAGAGGGATGTCTTCACGAAGTAGGTAAATTTATATTACAACGGACTGCCTTTTTCTGCTTGGTCAAACGCTGAAAATGATTTCATACACAAAAATAGACAAAAAACACATGCTTATGCCGTCCAAAGTTCCTTACGCCTATAAGGAAATACTGTCTGTCTCCTAAGAACTGGACAACCACTTTAAGGTCAATTTCGAGCACTTTAGAGAGAAGTTTCTGCATGTCTGTTGCACTATAAAGGCCGCAAAAATTGAGCTTCTTTGGGCCAAAATGACTTCAGAAATTAGGTATAGATGCTAAACTAATGTAATGTACAGTTTCTGGCCAATTTCACAATTTTGAAAAAATTCAGTCCGGCGCCAAAACGGCGTCGCCAAACTGTGCTAGACTGTGCTCGAAGAACTATATATAAATAATCCTTTTTTCCATTATCTGCATCATAAATCTTGCAACATGGAAATCAATTTTCATAAAGTGCCTCACATCGAAAAGTCACTTCAATTTAAAGCGCTTTCGCAATTGGTTTACATCAAGTTAAAAACTGTCGCTTAAGTATTATTACTGTATTAGATTTTCACTGAACAAATAGCATCTTCGATTTACGCTGTCGCAGCGGCTGATTGCTTTAAATTCTTATTGATGTTTAATGTGCTTTGCTTATCATGTGGCGCGTCTAACAGATTTCTGCAACAACCTAACCCGGAATGGAACAGGCTATGCAGTCCTTAGGCTAAAATATTTGAAATTCGAAAAAAACAAGCTGTTAATCGAGTCGATTTTTGATTTGTATAGCATATTTTTTAATCTAGTGCATCATTTCGCTCGAAAATACAATTTTGTCATTTCTGAGCCCCCGATTTATCATCGCTCTACTGGCGGCCTGCCTACAACGAAATTCTCTACTTTGTCCGCTGTACAAGGGAAAAATCGAGTGCTACAGTAATAAGGAAATAAGTTTTCCGAGTGAATTCATACGCTAGCTCCAAAACTGCTATGGATGCTGCAAAGCTAGGCCTATCTCTTATATGTAGTCTAATTCGTGAAATCTTGTGCATGGAAGTCAATTTTCGGCGATCTATGTAGAGAGCTGCTATACAAAAGTGGTTTTCAGGCACTTTACTGTATCAAAATTTTGCATAGAAAAAATTCATGTGCCTGTCAATCGCAGCGCACAGTATCATGATTGCCGCTTCCGCTTAAACCGCTTTTATAGTCGATTTACATCGACTTTGATCTCACAATCAAATAGAAGAGATTTACATGCGTATAGTTTTGCGCAAATATCCTAATTTCAAGAAGCCTTTTTAATTTAAAGCACGAATACTGTAAGTCTGTCAAAACGAGATCTGTGAACATCTGCCAACCGAGAGTTTTCCTCGAAATCCAGTGATCGACCGGGGCCCCGGCCCCGGCCCCGGCAATCCCCGGCCATTTTTGAGCATCCCCGGCCCCGGCCGGGGCAAGGTCAAAAAATGGCCGGGGCCGGGGAAAAATTTAGTGTAATTCGTATTTTGATACAGGCTGTGATACTGGCACTTATTTATCAATGAGCAAGTATTAATTTTGAGAACTGTACTGATTAGACCATATGTATACTTACTTAATCCTCTACTGAAAAAATGTTCAGGAAAATTGCATGTTTTTGATTCCTCCACTTAACTTATTTAAACTAAATGCTACTTTTAACTCATTCATTCATAGCCATGGCTAAAAGATTTAGAGTTGACAAATACGTTCTATTTCTAGTTGGAAATTGTGCGTTTTCGACAAACTATTTTTACAAAAAACACTTTTACATTCAATTGAATGGGAACCACAGGCTTTAAAACGCGTTTCTTTTGTAATAGTTATTTGGATGGAGGTTAATTATAGGCGAATGTAAACTACGCTACAGAATTGCGTCCGATCCGATAAACTTAATATTAGTGATCGACCGGGGCCCCGGCCCCGGCCCCGACAATCCCCGGCCATTTTTGAGCATCCCCGGCCCCGGCCGGGGCAAGGTCCAAAAATGGCCGGGGCCGGGAACAAATTTAGTGTAATTCGTATTTTGATACAGGCTGTGATACTGGCACTTATTTATCAATGAGCAAGTATTAATTTTGAGAACTGTACTGATTAGACCATATGTATACTTACTTAATCCTCTACTGAAAAAATGTTCAGGAAAATCTGCATGTTTTTGATTCCTCCACTTAACTTATTTAAACTAAATGCTACTTTTAACTCATTCATTCATAGCCATGGCTAAAAGATTTAGAGTTGACAAATACGTTCTATTTCTAGTTGGAAATTGTGCGTTTTCGACAAACTATTTTTACAAAAAACACTTTTACATTCAATTGAATGGGAACCACGGGCTTTAAAACGCGTTTCTTTTGTAATAGTTATTAGGATGGAGGTTAATTATAGGCGAATGTAAACTACGCTACAGAATTGCGTCCGATCCGATAAACTTAATATGTCTCAAATAGTTTCCTAAGGTCCAATGTTGAGGGGGGATGAAATCCCAAATTGGAGGACCAGAAAATTAAGTGGTGGACTATTATTAGCCGACTCTATTTTGTTGTACGAGCCTCTTTTGTGTTTCTACAAAGATCTCAGAAAAGGTCTTTGTATGAGCTAACAAATTTTTTGTAGCTATATTATATAAATATATTTTCAAACATTTTTGCTTACTATAATATGGTACAGTAGCGATTTTAGTGTGGTAAAACAGGGTCTTTTGACTTTTGATTGTATATTTTAGCTAATTTCTGGGTTTCTAACGCCAAAAATTACTAAAATTGTCTCAAAACGGCGCAAAGCGCCTAGAAATTTGACATTTTTCCATTCTAAATACAGTCGAACTTGCTTAATGCGTACACCCAAGGAACCAATCCCTTCTGTATGCATTATCCGAGTGCACGCATTATCCGAATACCCCGGATTTTACCAAGGAATACACTATTATGCGATAAAATCATTTTTTTAGGAAAAATATAGCAACACAAGTCTGTTTTTACATATTTTCACGCTTAAAGTCACAAAAATTTTCGATATCATTCATTTCGCTGAACAACTTTGTGTCACAATTGTCCTGTGCCATTAAATTCGTATGTTTGATATACTCAGTTTTAAATCCTGATAGCTCGGAACCGTTTCTGTTTCTCCTAGATCGTCCAGGTCACGAAACTAAATATTATGCACATTTTAAAAACAAATAGGCGCAACACTCATCTCGATGTGCCTAAAGTTTTCGCATAACCACAGAACTTGCGGTGATTTGTCAACATTTTTAAATTTGTCCCCAGAGAAACTTCGTTCTTTGAAAACGCCATGACCAATCAAAAATAACGATTCGTTTAAGGCTTTAATTCCCCTAAAACTTTAGAATTCTAAGCTTTTCAAAGAAAGCTAAAGATCCAGACTAAAAATTATACACATTTGAGAAAACAGGCTTGCACAACAATAAGTCAATTTGACCAAAGTACTCGTATAAACAAGGAACTTTATTAGAAAAAGAAAATGTATCAAAATTTAAAATGATGCACATCAAAAGATAGCAAGAGACGCAAACATTTCGAGCTGATCGCATTATCTGAGGTGAAAAAATACATGTTGTATGCATTAAGCCGGGTAGTTTAACATGCAGGCATGGGCCCATGGATGAAATCGGCTGTACGCATTACGCATTAACCGAGTACGCATTATCCCATGTTATTGCCTTATGTTTTGCATGGCCTTTCGGTCCGGACCTAGCAATACTGTACTCATTATGCGAGAAAACGCATTATCCCGTGTACGCATTATCGAAGTTCGACTGTACAAATTTTGCCCTTTTAAAGATATATAGGACAGACAAGTTTTCAAATCGGAGCGGAGTGCCGAAAATTTTTCGAATTTACCACCTTTTTACAGTTTTTATCTTCTTAAAATCTTTGTACATGTACAAAGATTGTCCTGAAAAGTCTTTGTACATCGGGAAAAATCTGGCGGATACAAAAAAACACTGTTTTGTACATGCAAATTTTTGTATACTTTAATATGATACAGTAACAATTTCGATGTGGTAGAACATATTCAACCTTTAGTAGTGTATTTGGCTAATTTTTGGGTTTCTGAATATTTGACATTTTTCCATTTTTCCATTCAAAGCGCAGTGTTGCTTATTACAAGATTTAATTCGCATATTACAATTTTTGTAATATTTCTGATTTTGTAGTACAAGTTGTTTTAGCTTTCTCAGTCGAGTTTTATGTGTGAATTCCATCAAAAGCTCATAAAAATTTCGGCACTTCGCGCCAAACTAATATTATCAACTAAATTCAGGCCGAATGATCACATTTAGAACCACAATTTTTTTGTATTTGGCGAAGATTTTTGCTGATGTACAAAGACGTTTCAGGACCATCTTTGTACATGTACAAAGATTTTTGGAGAAAAAAACTGTAAAAATGTGTAGAATTCCTTATTGCAAATTCTATTATTTTAAAGATTTTCAGGGGTAAGCGGCTGTAAAAATGGAGCCGCGTACCCCTTCCCTGAAAATGGCCGAGAAATATACAAGTTACAGGGGTTTGGGCCACCCCCATCGACGCTTTGAAGCCCCGAACTTCCTTGAAAGTCAGAAAATATTTGATCACCCTCCCCCATATTTTGGCAAAAACCTGCGCTTTTTTTGCTATTTTTATGTGTTTTTACCATTTTTGATTTAGTCGCTAACCCCTCCTTCTAAAAATGGCGAGGGACCCCTATCCTAGATTTCCAGCCGTTACATGTATACTGAGGGACCCTCATAAAATTTTAAGCGATTACATGCATGTTTTATTGTGATAGTTTCTCAATTTACTCTAGCTCACATTCTAAAATAATGTACCACTTCGTGAAATTCTAATAGATAGGTACACTTTTGCCATACTAAAAAAATTAAGTTCAAAAATTCAAAAGGTTTTCACCAAAAATCGTCTGACGGTGACTTGTGTCTTGGACCCTGAGGGGGTTATACCCTCCCCCTTATGGGAATGTGTGATGTCTCATTTATTACATCCAATACCTATTGCATCCAATCGCTACAGCAGCAAGTGTGCTAATAGTAGCGACATGACTTTATTGATGATTCAGACAATGAAACACTGAACTAAATTTGTTTCTTGTGACATAAATAGTAATAAAACTTGATATGAAAAGGCGCACCTAACTTTGCGCTAGCCATTTACTACTGAATGGAGCAGTCGCTCATTATTTCTTTTCCTATGCCCACCCCAAGTATGTGTCATGCAATAATATTTTCCTTGTCTGACCCCGGCCAGCCCCGGCCCCCGCCAAAAAGTCGCCCCGGTCGATCACTACTCGAAACTTGAGTTTTTTTAAGATCTGAGTTTTTTAGTTCCTTTTTTCGTGAGTTGTTTCTGGGGATTTTTCCTCCAGAATTAAAGATTCTTAACTCAAATTGAGTTTTTTGTTGGGATTCTCCAAGATTTATTACATTTTTCATTTTTGTCAAAAACTGTTTTTACGGTGTTCGGCATTGGTGTAGCTGGTTCACATATGTATTAAGATATATAATAATAATAATAATAATAATAATAATAATAATAATAATAATAATAATAATAATAATAATAATAATAATAATAATAATAATAATAATAATAATAATAATAATAATAATAATAATAATAATAATAATAATAATAATAATAATAATAATAATAATAATAATAATAATAATAATAATAATAATAATAATAATAATAATAATAATAATAATAATAATAATAATAATAATAATAATAATAATAATAATAATAATAATAATAATAATAATAATAATAATAATAATAATAATAATAATAATAATAATAATAATAATAATAATACTTTATTCGGAAGAAGAAAAAAACACAAGGGTAAAACAAAAGTCGCAAGGAAAATAAAATAAAAATGCGAAACGTAGTATATATATAAATAATTATAGCAAGTAGTATCCGGTGAAAGCTGCGGACGAATTCTAGAATAGCTCCATGTTCCAGATTTCAAAAAAACAGCGTTTTTATGCGATTTCAAGCACGTATCTTTAACATAGAAGTTGAAAAAACAGACGGAAAAGCCTTTGATTGAAAAAAAAATTTTCAAAAAATTTCATTTCCTTACTTTCATTTCCGTCTGTTTTTTCAACTTCTTTATTCAAAACTCCTACTTGAATTCGCATTAAAACACTATTCTCACCTTAATCAAAATTATCTTTGAGCTCATTGCGGCTTCAGATTGGTGCCAGCGGATGATCTAAGCCTAAGAAAAGATGGGGCAAAAATTGCTCCGCTCGCTTCGCTCGCTTCGCAATTTTCGCCCCATTTGTCTCAGGCTTACATCATCCCCTGGCACCAATGTGAAGGCACATACTAAGCCTAAGCCTAAAAAATAAATATTAGAAGAGACTTAGGAAGAAAATGACGCTAGCACCCTTATTCGTCAAAATACGTAATCCTTCCCTTTCTAACTAACACTAACAAACAAGATTGATCACCAGATGGTTTACATGACCATTATTATAATTACTGAAGTGTAAATTCTCACTCACTTTTATCTCTTGATTTCCGTGCTGATCCAGACAGTCGTACGCCTTTCAGCAGTCGCTGGATAAAATTTCGTATATCAATAGTTTCGAGCGTTTGATTAATGTGCCACGTCGAAACGAAATCTGATGATAAAAATTCGTATATCAACAGTTTCGAGCGTTCCACAAATGTGCCACGTCAAAACGAAATCTGATTTCCGTATCAATAGCCGCTGTCGAAACGGTTAATTTCAATGCTCCGCCAAACCTATCAGATTTTTAATCCGGCTCCTTCGATACTAACTAATTGACAATCTTATACCAATTGTCAGTGTTTCGCCGAATCGTCGGATAGCTATTTAATTTCTGTAAGATTAAGGTACATTCTTAGAACGCAGCAACTGCGCAAAGCATAACAATCTTGATCACAATCCAATATACGAAATGCGTATTACACAGCAGCACGGTAGAGCGTAAACAACCGGAATAAGCAATTCTCGCGTCCGGAACAATGTAAATCACTCATATGATTGATAAAAAATTTGCATAGAAAAGCAACGTCGACTTCCACGTGAGCATAAGGTTACTAACCTAAAACTATCCGTAATAAATAATTCTCGCGACCGAACAAGCGCCTACTACGTAAATCACTCATGATAATAAAAAATTTGCATAGAGAACCTACGTCGACTTCCACGGCGAGCAAAAGATTACTAATCTGACACCCTACAGTAGATAAAGAATTGTCACTCAGATGTGTTTCACAGATCACCTGTCTGTGCATTAATCCAATGCAATAGGAACGGAGTGTTCTATCAAGGCAACAGTAAATGCGCCTAACTTACATTCTTTTATGATAGTCATGTAAACTTACATCGACCAATCGCAGTGTATTCATTTAAGTACATAATGTTCGTTCAAGCTATACATAGAAACCAATAAATGCATTGTGGATAGTTATGTAACCTAGGTCCTTTATAAACGTTCATCGTGTGCACGTATGTTCGAATTAACCTGTTCTTCTTTAATTCATAATAGATTCATCAATTTGTCAGCATTATCGCCGTCGCCTTCGCTAGTGAACATATTACCTATGTACCTACTTACATACATATGTACACAAGACAATTTGATCAATCATTGCGACGATTTTTGCAGTCGCCTTCCCTAAACATTGCGTACCTACATACAAACAAACGTATGTATGCATCAGTATACATTAGATCAATCAATACGCCGTTTACGGCAGTCGCCTTCCCATGCTTTGTGCTTCTATCACTTTACAACTTCATTCCTCAATTTCTCCCCTTCTAAATGCTTTCCGTCGATAATTTCTTTTGAATATCTTCCTTACAACTACTAATCTTTCGATGAATCCCATTTAATTTAAATTCTGTGACTTCTATCTATTCTAGAATTAAGCCAAAGCGGCCACCTAAATAGTTTGATTTGAGTCAAATCAAAAACAAATAAGGCAGTCATCAGAGTTTTCTAGTAGATTCAGTGACTGACCAGGTCAGAGCCAGCGCCCAAAATAAACGGGATGCACTGCGTCACTCGCTTCGGCCGCCCCGCTCGTCGCATCCCATTACTCAGGCTTATTTTAAACGCTGGCACCAACATTTTGGTCAGTCCATGATACTAAGCCTAAGCCTAATCAGCTGTTAAACCAGCAAAACATCACGAATACCTTACAATCTTTATCGAGATTAACCAGCGTTAGTCGATTGGTTATGGTTCTGGACTTTAGAGCAAGGGGTTCACGTTTCGAATCCGACTGCCAGCAACTCTCTCTCGTTTCCTCAGATGCTATCGACCGCACACATACGCCCTTATAATATGACTATGTTAATACATATGTGAACCAGCTACACGAATGCCCGGTGTTCTAAGCTGGGTTGGCATGGGCTGGGTTTTTTGGGTGCAAAAATACCGGAATTTTGGGTTTTTTGAGCACGAAAATTCAAAATTTTGCACTTCGTGCGATTTCGTCATTTTTATAGGTACACATGTTATAGCATTTAAAGCGGCATTGGTGTAGCTGGTTTACGGCTAAAGTTAAGAATATTAAATAATAATAATATTATTAAGAATATATCTTAAATCTTTCTCTATCTTCGATCTCAATGCGTAGTTGTTAATAGTTCTTTTTCAGATAACCTAAATGTCTCCAGCGGTGTCCCACAAGGGAGTGTGATAGGGCCAACCCTTTTCCTAATTTATTTAAATGATTTATGCGAAAATATCAATAGTCGTGTACGTTTATTTGCCGATGATGTCAAATTGTATAATTTGTCTACTTGTAACGCTGTACTTCAAAATGATCTTAACAAGCTTTATATGTGGTCGCGTGAATGGCAGCTTCAGATATCTATCAATAAATGCTCAGTTCTGTACATGGGTTATAAAAATCCAAAACATCAATATTTCATTGAAAATCAATCTTTGCCTTCTGATTCTGACTGTGTCCGTGACTTAGGTGTTCTAATGTCTCAAAATTTGAAATTTCAACAGCATTATCACGAAATAATTAAAAAAGCTTCTCAACGCTCTAATTTGATTCTGAAGTTATGCTTTTCTCGTGATAATGAAATTTTATCTCGTGCGTTTAAGATATATGTTCGTCCATTACTTGAATACTGCTCATCCGTTTGGAATCCTTATCGTATTCGAGATATTGATCATATTGAAAGAGTTCAGCGCAAGTTTACGCGGAAGTATTTTTGGCACACCTGTGGTGGGGGTTTGGGGGTATGCACCCCCTTAGAAACCAGAATACCCTCCCCAGAAATCAAAATACCCCCCAGAATTCAAATTTTGAAAATTTTTTTCGTTTTTTCTGCAATTTTTTGATGCCAATGGATAGTGCTTGATGAGAAACGTCAAAAAATGGTGTTTTTATCGCCATACCAATCCATTTTGTAAGGCCAGTTTTCGACCTTCAAAAAAATCTTGCACCCCCCAGAATTTTCTTGCTGCCCACGTATGATTTTTGGCTTTAAAAGCGGTTTGTCTTATAACGATCGCTTACAATAAACTGTCTTTAGAACGCCTCGAATTACGCCGTGTTCGTTTTGCTCTGTGTTTGTATTTTCAAATTACTACTGGACAGTCTCATATTCTTTGTGACGATTTTTTCGCTTTCAATGACAATTGTACTCGCTCCGCCAATAATTTTAAGCTTGATCGTCCATCTGGCTCGCTCCGATATTCTCAGGCATGATTTCGGTCATAGATACTTAAATCTGTGGAATTCGCTTCCGAATGATGTTGTAAATTCACCTAACAGAAATTTTTAAACGCAAACTCAATACTGTCGATCTGTCTATTGTTTTAAAGGGGCGTGCGTAAGTTGTCACCTTCGTGACTGCATGTCCCTATTGCTAACGTTGTAGTCGTATATATTCATATGTTGTCATGTGTGTCATTTAAAATATTGCATTTTTTTATCGAGTTTCATCCCTTTTTTGTATTTGTGTGTTTTTCCCAGACGTTGCAATAAATGCTTTTTGTTTAATATTGTACTTTTAGAAAAGGAGCAAAACAAATACGGAATGCCGAAATTTTTGTGCCAAACTGGTAGAACATTGAAAGAAAGAAAGAAAGAAAGAAATAGTTTATTGCGACAGAGACGGAATTAAAACAATACAAATACAAATTCGGTCAAATTAAAAAAAAAGAATCATACTTTGAAATGTCGTCAATGCAATGAAATATACTATCAAAAACCTGCGCAAGGACTATAAAGGTGGTTTGCACTTACTTATAGTCTAAGGTAAAACTAATTTTCTCTAAACGACTGCTGAAGGAGGGAAAGTTCGGGGCATTTACAACTTCTTCTGACAAATTATTCCAAAGAGGAGGGAGTCTATTTGCAAAACAATACATTTTCAAATTTAAGCGAAATTTAGGTATTTTTAGCTTTACCGAAGTTTTGAAGCTGAAAAACAATTTGGTGAAAATCTGAGCCATACTTTTAATTTTAATTTAATAATTTATTGGCTGAATTACATGGACGGGACATGTTACAACAAATATCAATACAATAAAGCAAAGAATTGTTAAATGGGCAATAATTTTAGGAAAGGAATTGTCAATAAATGCAAAAAATAACGCTGAAATAAGTGAGTTGGTATGTAAGTAAAGCCAAGGCGTACAGGCAGTGCACTTACATACGCCCCTTAAGAAATTCTAATAAATTAAGCTTTGAAACCAAAACCCTAAACTGTTTAAAATTTCTGCAGTCAACAATACATTGTGGCAATGTATTCCAAATTCTAGCCACCCTGTTTGCAAAATCGTTCTTTCTACAATCCAAATGAGATTTTCGAATATACAACTTTACTTGCAAAGTTGCTGGCAACTGTCGATTTGAGTGTTGGGTGGGACGATTAAACGGCTCGATCCAAGGACTTACACATTTGTCAGAATAAATAATATGGGCTGAAATCATGGAAGGAAGCATAGTAATGAAGGAGAAAAAAGAAAAAGGCGCGGAAAGCTGTTTGAAATTTGAAAAAAAACTTTAAAAAAATTGTCATTCTTTTGCATGTTTTTTCGGTTTTACTTGATAAGATATATAGGAAAATCTTAGTTTTTGCTTCTAATATACTTAGGCTTAGGTTTAGTATATCTGAAAAGGTGTTTTAAGCTGCTTAGGCTCGAGGTTGCACCCGCTTCAGGTCAATGTATAGATGCTTAGGTCGATGTATAGATGCTTAGGTCGATGTATAGATGCTTAGGTAGATGTATAGATGCTTAGGTCGATGTATAGATGCCTATATCGACGTAAATTGGGTATCTACATGTGATTCTACGTTCAGCTGTTTGAATCTTCAAATACTTAGGTCGAGTAGATGCTTGCGTAGGTCGAGAAGAGGCTAATTAACGAAACCCATAGCTTTTGTAAGGCTAAACTTAAGAATATGGTACTTTTAGAAAAAGAGCAAAACGAATAAGGCATGCCAAGATTTTTTTGCCAAGCTGGTCGAACATGATAAATTGAAGCGTGAAAAAATTTGGTGAAAATCTGAGGCATACTTGCAAAGTTGCAGGCAACTCTCGGTTTGAGTGTTGGGTGGGACGATTAAACGGTTCAATCCAAGGACTTACACATTTGTCAGAAATAAATAATATGGACTGAAATCATGGAAGGAAGCATAGCAATGAAGGAGAAAAAAGAAAAAGGCACGGAAACCTGTTCGAAATTTTATAAACCTAAAAAAATTTTCACATTTTCTTGCATGTTTTTTTCGGTTTTACTTGATAAGATATATGAAAATCTATGTTTTTGCTTCTATTATACTAAGCTTAGGCTTAGTATAACTGAAAAAGGTGTTTTAAGCTGCTTAGGTCGAAGTCGCTCCCGCTCAGGTCGATGTATAGATGCTTAGATCGATGTATAGATGCTTAGGTCAATGTATAGATGCTTAGGTCCTTGTATAGATGCTTAGGTCGATGTATAGATGCTTAGGTCGACGTAAATTGGGTATCTACATGTGATTCTGCATTCAGCTGTTTGAATCTTTAAATACTTAGGTCTGCGAAGATGCTTGCTTAGGTCAAGAAGAGGCTAATTAATGAAACCCATAGCTTTTGTAATATTGATCATAGACGGATGAAATTTTTTTCCGCGCTTTCTTTCAACATGTTCTGAGTACTGAGCAACAAAATCCGCTCTTCTGAAGTTTAGTTTTTAGTATCTTGAAAGTACCATATGCTTAAGTTACTCCCTTTGCAATATTGATCATAGACGGATGAATATTTTTTTCCGCGCTTTCTTTCAACATGTTCTAAGTAATGAGCAAAAAATCCGCTATTCTGAAGTTTATTTCATAGTATCCTGAAAGTACCATATTCTTAACTTACTCCCTGGTTCATATGTATTAAGATAGCCACTTTATAAGTACGTATACAGAAAATAGTGGTATCCGGTGAAATCTGCAACCTAACTGGTTTGATTTAAGTCAAGTCGAAAACAAATAAGGCAGTCCTCGGATTTTGGTAAACCAACGCTAAACATTACGAATACCTTGCAATCTTTATCGAAATTAACCAGCGTTAGTCGATTGGTTATGGTTCTGGACTTTAGAGCAAGAGGTCCACGTTTCAAATCCGACTGCCAGCAACTTTCTCTCGTTTCCTCAGATGCTACCAATGCACAAATACGCCCTTATAATATGACCATATTAATACATATGTGAACCAGCTACACGTATGCCTTAAAAGCATATGAAATTTTCGTACTATGTGCAAATTAACACCTTTTTAAGACGTATTTTTGCACAAAAAAGCCTAAAATTTAAAAAATCCTTTGGCTGAACAGGATGCGGCATAATGAGAAATGCACCAGAATGAGGCTAAAATTTTGGTGCTGCCCATGTACCTATGTTCCCCTCCCCAGACCTGGTTTATCCCTCAACACTCTGACCAACTCGACCTGTATGATGCGAATTACGAACTGTCTTGATGATAATAAAAATTTTTTCTCATGTTTTGTATATTGATTTGGATGGCGAAATATGAATATGAAAAGCATTTAGAATAGAATAGTTGGAGTTTTTGAAGAATATGATGTGAACCGATTTTGCGCCATTCCGGCAGAACTGCCATACAATTGCGCCAAAACGATACTTTGTATCACTAACAGACGCGGAAAAAAGAAATAAACCAAATCCATACAAAACTCACAGAGTTACGGTACTTCAAACATCATACTTCGACATTCACCATTTTGAGCCACTTTTAGGAATTTTTGCAGTTTATCAAAAGTTTCCAATTTTTACTACAAACATATTTTTCTACCATTTTCAAGGTCGCAGATTACAAAAAACTAAGTTATACTGCGCGGAAACCAAGATTGAAGAAAAATTTTTTTGTAATTTTTGCACAAATTTTCAAGAAATTTTTTTTAATTTTAACATTTTTAGCATTGTTTACATCTAGTTAAAGATTTCTACTTAAATACGATTCAAACAGCATTTTGGATTATCTCAAAGTTCCATCCATTTGAAGATTCAAACAGTGGAATGCAGAATAACATGTACCCAATTTAGGTCGACCTAAGCATCTATACATCGACCTGAGCATCTACACGTCGACCTAAGCATCTATACATCGACCTAAGCATCTGTACCTCGATCTAAGCGGGAGCGACCTCGACCTAAGCAGTCGAAATCATCTCAGATATACTAAGCCTAAGCCTAAGCGTCATTTAAGCAGAAACTTGAATTTTTTCATATCTTATCAAGTAAAATGACGGAAAAAAACATGCAAAAAATGTTTTTTCAAATTTAAAAATTTTAAAACAAAATTTTTTTCCGCGCAATAAAAGTCATTTTTTCGTAATCAGCGACCTTCAAAATGTCAGTTAAATATGTTTTTAGCCCAAATTCGGAACATTTTTGGTAAACTGTCAAATACCCCACTTTAATGTAGCTATATCCGGTGTAACTTGTTCAATCGTTTTTGCTCACATCGCTGCAGACTTTTCCTGATGCCCTACTTTTTGAAACACCTTAGATCCACATTTATATTCTCGCTTACATTGCCTGCCATCTGAGTGCATTTATGACAATAGTAAAGTACCGTAACTCTATCTTCACCAATATTGGTCCGTATTCCATAACATTTTTTTCCGCACTTTCTTTTTGCAGGTCCTCATTTCAACCAATGTCGTTCCTTTCCACATACTCGTACATCTGCAAGTTTTCCGTTCACACCATAAAGTAAACTTTAGCCGAATAGTTTATTGGCTGAAATACATGGACAAGACACAAATACCAATACAATTATGCAAAGAATAATTAAATGAGCAATTTTAGGAAAAGAATTGTCAATAAATGCAAAAAATGAAGCAAAAGAGGGAGCTGGCCAGTCATATTTTGATACTTTTTAAATAAATTTGTCCTTTTTATTTAAACTTTTCTTATCATTTACATTTTTGAAATATTTCACCCAAAATATCACTCCCAACTACTTTAGTAAATATTGGCTCGTTGTAGGCCTACTGTTAATATCGAAAACCCACCAAAAACCCACTGAAAACCCACAAAAACCCACCAAAAACCCAAAAGTCGAAATTTTGAACATTGGATTTTGCCAACCCTGGTTTTAAGTCGAAATCTTCAACTCAGATGATGAAAAAAGGCGTGGAAACATGTTTAGGATTTTTCAGAACTAAAAAAATTTTTACCAATCTTTTTTTGTTATATTTTTCTTCATCCGAGTTGTAGATTTCGACTTATATTCGAAGATTCAAACAGAAGAATGCAGAACCTCATGTACGAGTAGATACTCAATTTACGTCGACCTAAGTATCTATACATCGACCTAAGCATCTATACGTCGACCTAAGCATCTATTCAGCGATCTAAGCATCTGTACATTGACGTGAGCATCTATCTATGCATCGACCTGAGCGGGAGCAACCTCGACCTAAGCAGCTTAAAACACCTTTTCAGATATACTAAGCATAAGCGCAAGCATAATAGAAGCAAAAACTTAGAATTTCGTATATCTTATCAAGTAAAACCAAACAAACATGCAAAAAATATGAAATTTTTTTGAATTTTTTTAAAATTTCAAACAGCTTTCCGCGCCTTTTTCTTTGTTTCTCCATAATTGCAATGCTTCCTTCCGTTATTTCAGCCCATATTAATCATTTCCGACAAATGTGTAAGCCCTTGGATCGAGCCTTTTTTGTTTCATGCAATTTTAGATGCTTTTTGACCAAAACACTTAAAATAGGCCAAAAACACCCTTACCTAATTTTTTCCTAGCGATTTGGTTCACAATGGCTCTCTGAAACGCATTCTGGCATTACAAAAATCAGCCGAATCCGGCGCGTCCTAAGTATCAATGACAAGTAATAAAATTAAATCGATTCGACGTGAAGCGCCGGAAAATTTTAACATTTTACCTATCTGAACTGAACTGAACTGAAATAGTTTATCGCTGAAAACGCGACAATTACGAAGGATGCAAGAGAGTATAAAATGTACGGTCAATAAAATAAAAACGTACAGCAAAAGGCGACAACCGAGTCATGAAAATGACGATTCAAGCTTGCCCTATAATAAATTTGGATAAGTCGACATCAATTAATCTGCTGAAGTGAACTGAACTGAAATAGTTTATTGTTGAAAACGCGACAATTACGAAGGATGCAAGAGAGTATAAAACGTACGGTCAATAGAATAAAAACGTGTAAAAGCCGGAAATGGAAAATGGAAAAGTGGGTAAAAGTCGGAAAATCGAAAACTGGGTAAAAGCCGGAAAATGAAAAATGGAAAATTGTCTATGTTCGAATTTTTCACTGAAAATGCTTCTTTTATTGAAGATTAAACCTTAGTGGATATTTTGATTTTTTTAGTTGAAATTCTGTATCCATGGTCAAGATGGAAAATTGCCGGATAATGGAAACATGGGTAAAACCCGGAAAATAGAAAATAAGAACGGTTCTCCGTTTCCATTTTCCGGGTTTTACCCATTTTTCCATTTTCTGGCGATTTTCCATCCTGACCAAGCATATGAAATTTCAAGTAAAAACATCAAAATATTCACAATTTTAGTTTAATCTTCCAAAAGAAGCATTTTCAGTGAAAAATTCGAAAATGGAAAATTTTCCATTTTCCATTTTCCATTTTCCGGGTTTTACCAATTTTTCCATTTTCCAGCGATTTTCCATTTTGACCATGGATACGAAATTTCAACTAAAAACATCTAAATATTTACGATTTTATCTTAATCTTCCATAAAAGAAGCATTTTCAGGGGGAAAATTCGAAAATGGAAAATTTTCCATTTCTGTTTCCATTTTCTGGGTTTTCCCCATTTTCCTATTTTACAGCAATTTTCCATCTTGGCCATGGATACTAAATTTCAGCTAAAAGTATCAAAAGATTTACGATTTTAGCTTAATCTTTCATAAAAGAACCATTTTCACTTACAAAATTCGAAAATGGAGATTTTTTCATTTTCCGTTTTCATTTTCCATGTTCCGGGTTTTACCCTTTTTCCATTTTCCGGCGATTTTTCATCTTGACCATGGATCGAAATTTCAACTAAAAACATCAACATATTCACGATTCAAGCCTAATCTCCAATAAGAGAAGCATTTTCAGTGAAAAATTCGCAAATGGAACATTTTCCGTTTTCCGGCCTTTTACCCAGTTTTCCATTTTCCGGCTTTTACCGATTTTTACATTTTCCATTTCCGGCTTTTACCTATTTTCCATTTCCATTTCCGGATTTTACCTTTCCCCTGAAAATTGTCCGAAAATCCGTGCAGGAGATGGAGATTTTCGGTTTTAGTAATTTTCTAGAGCAAGTTGTCGATAAAAGTACTCCGACTGGCATGGCGCGGCCGAATCATCAATAACAAGCATAAGATTGAATCAATCCAGCGCGAAGCGCCGGAAAATTTTGACATCTGGTTCTCTAACACGTTTTTTTGCATTACGAAATTGAACAAATCTGTTTATAGATGAGGATTTACAATTAAAGTGAAGTTTTGGAACAATGTCGAATAAAAAGCTGTAATCAGCGCGGCGCGCCAGGAAAATCAATAAAAAAATTAAAAATAGATCAATCCGGCGCAAAGCGCCGGAAAATTTTGAAATTTTACCCTCCAAGAACACATTTTTGTATGCAAAAATTTTTCACAATATGGACCAAGCCCGAAATTTTTTTTCACATCTTGAAATTTTGGTTCACAAAAACTCCTAAATGTGGAAAAAAGGTATCAAAAAGCAGGTTTTTTCCAGAAATCGAGGACTCGATAATAGGTACCTAATCTGAGTTCAGTGCCGAGTTAAATAACTGATATTTATTACATTGCTTGTAACTGCCTGCCTACTCAAATCGAGATCCGAGTCTCTGGATTCTGATGAAAGCAAAAATTCTCGCTTCGATGTTTAAAAAATTAATTTCTTAAAAGGAAAAATTTCTTTCGATATTTTTTTGACTGGCATTTTTGAGTTTTTTGCCAATTTCGATTTTTTTAGTGTTTTACAGGTGGAGGCTGACAACACTGAGTGGAAGTGAGTGTGTTGTAATTGAGGGAGAGCACGTACGTACCCTTGAATAACAACAACAAGAAATTTTATTACTAGTAAACCAAAGTGATAAAATACAAAATGACAAGATACATAATAGATGCAATTACGAATTAGTAACGGGACATGCGAGTCAACAGAATGACAAATTGTACGCGCACCCCACAAGATATCTAGATAAATCAAAGTTTGCTAACCTAGATTTAAATATGTTTAAGTTGGAGGAAGAAACAATAAAGTTAGGAAGATCGTTCTAAATTGCAATATATTTGTAAAAGATACCAAACTTTTCTAAATTTGAATAAACAACAGGTATAACTGGTTTAGATCTACTAATGCTGCCGGTAATATTAAGATTAAATACAAAAATCATCATATTATAATCAAAAATATATTTAGTTAATCAAAAAATTATACTGTTCCCTAAATTTTAAATTTTGGGAAAAATAAAACTCCTAAATCTCGGACAAACAGGTTATCACTAGAAATAATTTCTCCACGTAGTCTATAAACAAATTTTTGATTTTTATTACCCAAATAGAGAACTTGACATTTGGTTCCTAATTGCATGCGCGCCATAAAAAATTTTTTCGATGTTTCTGACAAAGCTCTATCTTTCTAAACATAGAAACATGAAAAAATTCTGAAAAAATAAAAAAACTGGTGCAAATTGAACATAATATAGTCAAAAATGATCGAGTAGGTAATAAGGCGAAGCGCCTAAAATTTGAAACTTTTTGAGCAAATAGATAACTAAAAACGCTTGAAATAGCATCTTTTCTACGAATTTTTCTGAGGAAAACTTTTGGGAAATTGCAAATTTCTGAGATGGGGTGACAACTGACAACATTTCTTGTGGGGTGCAAACCCCTTCCTCCAGGAAGTTCATTATGCAAGGGGCTTATAATTTTCGTCTCAGAGCAAATGGTTTTGGAGCTTTCCAAATATCTTGGATGCGACATTGATGCTTTATGATGCACAATCCGGTGGGAAGCGTCGGCAGAAGTCGGAATTTTTTGAGAAAACAAAAGCTAAAGAGCTTTACAACTAATATAAATTCCTTATATTGCAATCATCTTGCGTCAATGAGGATGGGTGTCCGTCCTGCTCAGGGTTGGAAAAACCAAAGTTTGAAATTTCCGCCAATTTTGAACTTTTGCTTTTTATGGGTTTTCAATAGATTAATATTCGTCCGAATGTTCAATTCATAAACAAAAGTGCTAAAATGTATTATCATGCGTAGAAAAGTATTTAGAAGGCAAAGTCGAGCGAAAAAAGTCTGAAAATAGCAGAATTTCTTGGCTAAAGCACTGGACACCACACATGGGCGTGGGGGTTGTACCCCTCAGAAGATGAAACCCCCCAATTACTGTAGACCCTCAGAATTCTATTTTTAATAACATTTTTGGCAATTTTACCCATCCTGACCCTTCCGAATTTTCTTGCTGCCCACGTATGCTGGACACTACTTACGAGAAAACCACCAGAAAAGAACGGCCTGTATCAGGAAACTCTATTTTTTGGTTTAATCCATAAAAACAGTGTCAGGAAGAAATATAGAACGTCCAGCTTGACAGTTAGACAATATTACAACAAATTTGTCGTAAAATAACCGAATTCCGTTCCTTGTATGACTATTAACAGCGATCAGATGGCTTGTGGGCTGGCATAACATGAAGGCAGTTTTCTATTCTCTTCAATTTGGTCCTACATTTTCTGAAGAGTTCACAAAGTTCCCGGTCTAGCTTTTCACCTGTGCCGCAGATGATGCAAATAATAGTGCTAGCCATGAGCATTGCCGTTGTAAACTGAAACCTGAATAACCATTTTTTTCAGACATTTTTTAATATAATATGGTCGGTTTTAATTTGATTCAGGTATTTTGCAAAATTTGTTTTCTACTGAGGCAGAGAATGAGTAAGTTATGTATATTATGCCCGTCCGGTACTGCAATAGAATCGTATTAGAATTTGAAAATAACTTCGTTGATACAGTTCAGAACAAAAAATGTCTAGCGAAAAATTGACGGAAATAGCATCTAATGTTGTTACTTTACAACTTTTTGTTACATCTATCTGGGCTGATAGAGAACTGGCAATATAATCACACGTGTTGATTATTTGAAAAAATTAAATTTCCGAATCCTTGCAGCTTCAAAACATCGATTTATTGTGCATCAGCGAGATATAAACTGCACATATTCACAAATAACAGAGAATCGATATTCTTTTATTTTTTGACGTAAAATTTAAGAAACCAAAAAAACCAAAAACTATGCCGATTTTCGAACTATAAAAAACCAAAAAATCAAAGCCGGCCAACCCTGCTCCTACTCCCTTGAATCAGTCTTAACTAGAATTATTAATTGGTTGGTACAACAAGAAAAATTAAAATTTTATGCTTCAGTGAAATAAAAAGATTTACTGATATTTTTACGTCAAATTTTGCGTCGCTTTAGAAAAAGTAGTTTTGTAGCCACATTATTGTCATGAGAAATCGAGTTTTGTCGGTCAAACGAGTGAGATTTTTCGATAAATACATAGTTGCAAATTCAATGTGTCTTCCATGCTGCATCTTACCCAGTGATCGTACGGGACCCCGACCCCGACCCCGACCCCGACCCCGACCCCGAAAACCCCGGCCTAAACCCCGACCCCGACCCCCGACCGGGGGCATGATTTTTCGAGTCGGGGTTGAACCTTTTTTCGGGGTGAAATATAGCATTTTATTTGTTGGTACATAGAAGAACTGTATAAATAGCAAATAAATTCGGAACAAGGACGATTCATTCACCAGCAAAATTAATATGTTAAACTCGACACTCGCGATATTTCATAAAAAGTACGTTTGGTTGCCATGTTGTTAAGACGTACATATTCGCATATTTTCCATTATGAAGTGCTATTATTCATTGTTATACAGATCCAATGAATTTAAAAGCTTGAATCTGTTAAAATAATCCAGCACTTCGCAGCACTTTAGTGATTTAATGCACTATTAGTTCATTGAATGAAACTGCACATGCTTGTTGAACATAATAGTAAAAGTGCGAAAATATTTGCGTACCAATTTATCTATTCTCTGCTTTGTTTATCTTTCTTTACAAGGACACATAATTCTATTTTAAATTAAAGGAAAGGCCAAATTTCCTTGTGTTTTTGCGCATTTTCTGTTTTCTGAACTAGTTAATAAGAAGGCCACATATGGGCCTGAAAATGGTAAGAACAAAATTCTCATTGATACATCTTTCAATGACTTATTGGTTGCGACCCGTTGCTGCGCTACATACTTAGCAAAGGTCGAAAAACGCATTTCAGCTCAGAGGTTTTGTGCAGTGTAGGTGTTCATCAATTTTAAGTTTTTTGGACTTAATTTAGAACCGAGAGTTTGCCAATTTGCGAAAATTTTAACTTTACTAATTAAAAATTAGAGTGCTTTTTAACAAAATTTTTGGGGGTTCTGCTCTGGACCTCGCTGGTGGCGCTTGAGCGCGCCACCCCAGACCCCCAGCCGTACAATCTCGCTCTACAAATTGAAAGAGATTTTTAGGGAGACAGAAAAGGTAAAAGGATTAGGAATTTTAAAAATTTTCGGCGCTTCGCGCCGCAATTAGTTTATCTGTTCTGTATGATTTAAGCGTTATAAATTGAGTTTAAAGAGTAAAAACGTCAACATTTTCCTGCGCTTAGCACCGCCGATTATTGTCTTAGGGCGGTAAAATATGACTGAATTTCTTGATGCTTTGCGCCACTTATGATTTCCGAACTGTTTGTCAATAAAAAGGCGTAAATTCTACTTGAAAACGGTAAAAATTTCGAAAATTTTTGGCGCTTCGCGCCATTGGCTCCTCTACAATCAGTGCGCCATAGAAAACCGTTATAAAAAAACTGTGGAAGAATACGAAAAAGCGAGAGCGATTAGTGATTAAAATTGAAAGTGATGCTAAATTGCTAAAACCATGCTTGAACTTGGAATGAAAATAAAATGTTGAACATAACCAGCTTTATTAGTATGCTCTACAAACAAGTGAAGGTATCGTTTTTAACCTTTTCATATTGGTATGTAATCATGCAATGTTAATTGTTAATCTTCAACCCCGACCCCGACCCCGACCCCGAAAACCGGGGTTTTTCATATCCGACCCCGACCCCGATCGGGGGTGAAAATCTGACCCCGTACGATCACTGATCTTACCGTTTGAAAAAATGTTCGCATACCGTCCTTTGTATATTGTTTTACATGCTCTGTCTGCGTTTATGTTTCGTAAAAACATTTATATATTCAGCGCGTCACGAACATTTTAGGAGCGGCTTACATGTTCACCAGAAAAGTCAATCTTTAAAGTTTTTTTCCATACTAGTGGCTGACAAAACTAATTTTACACTATGTCGGACAACATTAAAGTAGTTATTCGGATTAGACCTCTAATTGAAAGGTAATCAAGTGACCGGCCTACTTAGCTAACATTTAAAAATTTTGCTTACGTTTGTTTATTCTTTCTATAAGCTTTGTCAGTAACAGTAACAAATATATTAGTACTACATTGCAGCTGTAATAAGAGGTCCATCAAAATTTAGTTTTTTATTAAATTGTCTTACTGGAAATCATACTGCGTTCACAATATTAGTATATTAAATGCCTTACTATCGTCACTCGCCATTTTAGAGTCAATATTGGTATTGTTTTCGCTTTAGCAGTTTGAAAAATGCTTTTAATTTTTAAATCATTTTAGAGCTTGCCGGCCACAGAAAAAGCGTAATGTATGCAGTGCATGATATTTCTAGGATAAATCTGGCGTATTTCTGTTGCTGTACAGGGTGGCCTTAAAAATAGGATACCTGAAAGATCTTTTGATCGTAACTTATTGCTGTGTTAGAAATATTTATCGCAAAATTGTATACTTGTTTTAAAAGACAAAATATAGGATACTAAATTGTAAAAATTTTTTGTGTCACACGCGTTATTGCCTTTTTAATTTACTTTTTTGTAAACATAACTTTTTTAGTGAGTTATGTGCAATGGAAAAGTTGATAATTAGGGATTTTAATTAGTAGGTCTATAGATTTACATGAAACGTCAATCTAAATTTTTCTTCAAATATCCAAAAGCATATTTACTCTATTCATTAATGATCAAAGTTCGACTTTGTTAGTTTTTCATCATGTCTAATAGCGAACATTATATGCTTTAGGGAAGCGAGCAGCAATGCCAGCATTCATTGGATAGCCGGAGATAGGAATGAAATTTGGTCGAGTACTAAGACTCATTTTTTCACTTATGGTATGTTACATACGAGTATTTAAGGCGCGTTTGTTCTCTAAGACTTCCAGGTCGGTTGTTTCTGTCCACTTTTATCGGGCCTTCTATCGGTTTTTCATCCCAGGATTAAGTCGTGAGTTATCTGCTCTATCCTCAGAGAAATTTTAATCTATAATCTGTTCCATTCCAAACGGCCCATTTTTGTTTTGCGCTTTTTTACTGTAGCAGAATATTTTGCGATTTAGATTCTTGCAGCAGTTTGTTAGATGCGCTAAATGTCAAGCAAAGCACATTAAACACCAAGTAGAAGAGTTTGAAGTAACCAGCTGTTACGAGATCATAATTGAAGATGCCATTTGTGCAGTGAAAATCTATTACAGTAAGAAGACTTTAGTGAAAAAAGGGCCGTTCGGAATGGAACGGAACGGACTATAATTGATAATCGTTTTAAGAAATCAAATAAAGAAAGACTAGAACAACTTGTTCAAAGGCTACATGAAAACAATACCTAATAAGTAAAAATCACACCCACTGATCTATATTTGTCAGATTCGCTTAGGTACTTTATTGATTCTTTGCATATTTGCATATTTAAACCCATATAATCAGTAACCTAGATAGGCGTCCTAAATTTCTGAATTTTGGCTCATAAATTCATCTTTTTTAATATTTTTCAATTCGCGATTAAAGATTGCATCTTTCTTTTTATTTAGAAATGTGGCAACTTTGTAAAATTTAATTAGATTTTGGGCATTTTTGAATATTTCTATGAAAAAAAATTTATATAGCCGGATTCTAGAAGTAATCGTGTACCCCTAAATTTTTAAGCTTATATAATTTGTAAGCAGCGTTTTTTTGTACATGGTGTCTTTGTACATTTTGTACATGCAAATTTTTGGGTGCTATAATATGGTATAGTAGCGTACGGTATGGTAAAACAGGGTTTTTCAATTATTGGTAGCGTTTTTTAGTCAATTTCTGGGTTTCTGATGACAAAAAATACTGAAAATTGTCTCAAAAATTTTGTATTTTTGCTTTCTAAATGCTACTTCTGCCATTATAAAGAGATATAGCACAAACTCGGCGCAAAGCGTCGAAAATTTTTGGGAATTTTAGACTTTTGTTACAATTTTTGTCTTATCAAGAATCTTTGTACATGTACAAAGACGGTCCCGAAAAGTCTTTGTACATCGTAAAAGAATCTTTGCCGAATACCAAAAATAACCTTGATTGTGAGTGACTTTTGGAGCATTCTTATACCGAAATCACTCAAGATCGTCTCTAGACATGCATAGCATGGGAATCCTAAGGGGTTGAAATTTTAAAGTGTCCTTTTTGGGCTCACAAACGGTGGATACGCGTAAAAACAGTATCTGGCGTTTCAGTGGATGCTCTATATTTCTGGAGCATGAAAAAAATTCGAAAACATAAAAAATTTGAATAAATTGAACAAGAAATAGTTGAAAATAATAATACGGCGCGAAGTGCCAAAAATTTGACATTTTTGAGTAAATAAATAGTTAAAAACGCTTAAAACCTTCTGTTCTACCAATTTTCCAGGAAACTTTTGAAGAATCGCGAATTCTGGGGGGGTTGAATGGATTTCTTCTACCCGTTAAAATTGATACATTGCCTTGTTTATGCAGACCGCGTTTTTGACTTATCGTGTTCGAATTACGTTGTATACAACGAAAGCGTTAAACCGATTGTTAATTCGGCCATGCAAGGGTTTAACGGTAAGTTGCTTTCAATTGAACTACATATGGTTGGATCAATGTCTTGCGGTAACCAGTCAATCCAAAACTTAAATTCTTTATTTAGAAAATCCTAAAATTCGCGAATTGAAGTTTTTCTAAGCAGGTTATTTTTATATAATTATTTGCGAGGCATTCATATATATCTGTGTATGTAGCCGATCCGTCATTCTGTGACAACTAATTCAATCGTATATGTTACAGGGGAGGATGGGAGATCCCGCGAAGAGTTGGTCGCTCCCATCTTACCCTAAAGTTAAAAAATTTTGATCTCCCGATTTTTGGAAAAAAATTGAATTGTTAGGCTATTTTTAGGTGGTTTTTTCACCGTTTTGGGGGAAAATTGGAGGTCATTAACCCATCCCTTCTAAAAATGGTCGGAAATCCCCATCCGAAATTTCGAGTCGTTCGTTACATGTATGAACTCAATGGTTCGTAAATTCACTGTCCTTTGCATAAATCAATGGATTGACTTGATGGAAAGTATAAATATCAATTAAAGCTTGAATAATTCAAGCGTTTGATAGGCGGAATCATTCAAACGGTGTATTTTTAGGACTCTGAATGATTGGGTTATGGGCATACATGCACAGCATGGGAATACTGTGGGGGGGGGGTTGAAATTTTAATGTGTCTTTTTTGAGCTTAAAAATTGTAGATGCGCGTCAAAAACATCATTTTTCGGCATTTCTGACGATGCTCTATCTTTCGAGAGATAAAAACAAAAAAATTTCGAAAAAGCCGAAAAGTCGAAAAATTGAACCAAATATAGTCAAAACATGAGTGTATGGCGCGAAGCGCCGAAAATTTGACACTTTTGAGCAAATAGATAGCTAAAAACGCTTGAAAAAGCACCTTTTCTGCAAATTTTTAGAAAATTTTTAGGAACTTTCGAAAAATCGCGAATTTTGGGGGAAATGATAATTTTTCTTGGGGGTGAAACCCCCCTACCCCTCTCCGAGATTATGTATGGTTATGGGCCCATTAACTTTTTTACCTCATAAAATCACTGCATCTTCATCTCTGTGTCTTAGTGCATTTTAACGCTTCTTTACAAGTTCGATTTTGAACTCTCCTTTTACAAGGCACAAATAATACAGGGCAGAAACATATGTAGCTAGTCACAGCGTGTACGCATTTGTCAATAAAATTTATGAGAAAATTTTAGTGCTTTGCGATAAATTTATGTTGGAGTGGTCTGTTCAGCTTCAAATGTGCAGTTTAAACAACCCATACGAGACGATTTGGAAAGGCAGTATGCATATGTATATTTACATAAGTTCTCGGAGCGAATCAAGTGCACTACTTTTTGCAGTTCCAAAATAAAATTTTATTTGGTATATCTTTAGTGATATTTTCAGGATAGTGTGGACATAGATGCACAGCATGGCCGACCCGGGGTGGGGGTGAGCCGGTCTGGGAGGTCAAAAGTTGAGTAAGCCAAAATGACGGTAAAAAGTGGTATAAGCGCTAAAATAGTGTTAAAACTACGATATTCCTCAGCTTCTTGCCAATTTAAAGTACTTTTGAAGAAAACATTCAATTTTCATTCGTTTTTTACCTTTATTTTGCCTCATGTTCCCTACTAAATTTCCTATTTTCCATTTTGGGGTCTGGACCCTCCAAAGCCCTCTCCATGTGCATGTCTGGTTGTGACAATAGGTGCACAGTATGGCCGATCTAGGGGGTTGGCCTGTTTGGGGGTTATGAATTGAGCTTTCTTGGGCCAAAATGAGCTCTAAAACTGGTATAAATGTTAAATAGTATTAAAACTGCGATATTACAGTTTCTAGTCAATTTTAAGCAATTTTGAATAAAATTTTTATTTTTAATCTATTTTTGGCCTTCATTTTGTTTCATTTTCCCCAAAAAATGTCCCATTTTCCATTCTGGGGATCAGGTCCCCTAACCCCCCTACGTGCATGTCTGGTTGTGACCTTAATTCCCAGAATTAGCAATGCGTCTTTTGCAGTCTGGCAGTGCTCCATGTACTGTTTTTTCTTGTACGGGACAAAGATTTTGAGGCTCGTACGAACATTTCTGGAGCGATCTTTGTACATCTTTGTACACAAATTATAGGCAGTTTTTGGCCGATTTTTGATTGCACAAAAAATTGAAATTTTCTTTAACAGTGGCTCCATGCCATATTACATGCACAACATGGAAATTCTGGCTGAGGGGTGAAATTTCAAGGGCCTTTTAGGGCTTGAAAACGGCGAATACGCGTCAAAAACAAGGTTTTTTGGCGTTTCTGACGCACGGTTTTTTGTATTCGGCAAAGATTTTTCCCGATATACATAGACTTTTTAGGACCGTCTTTGTGCATGTACAAAGAATTTTGGGAAGACAAAAACCGTAAGAGGGTGCGAAATTCCCAAGAATTTTCGGCGCTTCGCGCTGAAATGAGTAATTGTCTGTCCTTTGTACCTTTAAAATAGCAGAATTTGCATTTAGAATGGAAAAATTTCAAATTTTTCGGCGCTTCACTCCCGTTTTGAGACAATTTGTAGTAATTTCTAGCGTCAGAAACCCAGAAATTAGCTAAATACACTACCAAAGGTCGAAAAACCTTGTTTTACCACTGTAAAACCGCTACTGTACCATATTAGAGTACACAAAAATTTGCATGTACAAAATGTACAAAGACTTTTGGGGACCATCTCTGTACATGTACAAACGGACCTTGTACAAAAAAACAGTTCTGACGATGCTTTTTCTTTCTGGAGCGTTAAAACATAAAAAATGCAAAAATATCAGAAGAAATCAATTGAGCAAAATATAGCCAAAAGATTAGTATGTGGCGTGAAGCGCTGAAAATTTGTTATTATGCGAACAATAGCTAGAAACGCCTAAAAAACGCCTTTACTACTAAGTTTCTGGTAATTTATGGAAAATCGCGAATTCTGGAGGAGGAGCAATGTTTTTTTTTGCACAAGGTCCGTTTGAACATGTGCAAAGATGGTCCCTAAAAGTCTTTGTACATTTTGTACACACAAATTTTTGTGTACTATAATATGGTACATTAGCGATTTTAGTGTGGTAAAAACAGAGTTGTTCGACCTTTAGTAGTGTATTTTAGCTAATTTCTGGGTTTCTGAGGGCAAAAATCATTAAGAAACGTCTTAAAACGGCGCGAAGCGCTAAAAAATTTGACATCTTTCCTTTCAAAATGCAATTTCTGCTATCATAATGATATACTATATGAGACACAATTACTCATTCTGGCGCGAACCGCCAGAACTTTTCGCGAATTTCGGACCTTTTTTGCACTTTTTGTCTTCCCAAAAATCTTTGTACATGTACAAAGACGGTCCCGAAAAATTCTTTGTACATCGAGAAAAATCTTTGCCAAATACAAAAAAAGCAGGGGTGAAAACCCCATGCCATAAGTATTGGCGACCTAAAATTAGCTTGATTTTACGCTATAAATGTACGTAATCACTTAAATTCTCGATGTGTTAAAATTTATACGATCGAAATTCCTTTGAAAGTCATAAAATGTTGTTCAATAACTATTGTTTTCATCCTTCATTGCAGCCTCAGCTTCTACAACAGCGATGTTAATAACAATCCTAACATATGTACGTAGTTTACAGGAAACCAAACGCTCAGCAATCCTATAGCATGCTACATACATGATCTTTGTGGGAGAGTTTCCTTCCCCCAGAACAATTTTCACCCCTCCCCGCCCTGAAAAGTTTTTGCATCACCAAGAATTCGCGATTTTTCAAGTTTCTAAAAATTTCCGGAAAACTTGTATAAACGTGCTTTTTTAAGCTTTTTCAGCTATCTATTTGCTCAAAAGTGTCAAATTTTCGGCACTTCGCGCCATATACTCATTCGGTTTGTTCGAAATTTTTTTAAATTTTTTTCGCAATATTCTTATGTTTTGTGCTCTAGAAAGATAGTGCATCGTCAGAAACACAAAAAAGATGTTTTTACGCGTATCCAGAATTTTCGGGTCAGAAAAGGCACCTTAAAATTTAACCACCCCAGAATTCCCATGCTCTGCATGTCTGAGTGAGTATGCATATCTTATTTTACAAGTACGTAGTAGCAACTGATTATTGAAGGTTTATTTTAACGCCAACGAATTATTTTATTCTCGTGCTGGGTAATATTCTACATTTAGTCAACTGTATATGCAAGTCTTCATAAACTCAAATACTTCAGTCATCCCTGCCAACTATTTTTTTAAACGAAAAATCAAAATTGTACGCTACTTTTTCTGGCAAAATAATTTTGCTTTAGGATTGAATTTGATTGTAATTCTGCATTACTTGGAAATGATTATTTTTTTAGTATGCCCCTTTACGCTTTTTTCTTCTGAATTATTCTCACAATTTTTTATCCGTACAGCTGTACAACTTTTAATTATGTAATTCGTGCCGTGTATTTAACTTTGTTGCACTAAATTCGAAGATAATTGTGCTGCAGGAACCATATTCGCTTACGGGCAAACTGCATCCGGCAAAACGTTCACAATTTTGGGCGACGAAGGACATTGGGGGGTCATACCGTGTACTATTGCTGAAATTTTCGAGACTATTGAAAACGTATGTTTGCAGTAGTATGCATAGTTTCCTGTTTCTTTTAACCTTTACTGTAGTAGTCGTGTTCTAACATATAAGGCAATATGAAGAATGATTACATGATGGTTTGTTTTTCTATTCTTGCGTTCTTATCTCTTTTCCATTATGATATAAGTGATAATAATAACTCGAAATAATGTTCTGAAAAGCTTGAATGTGATTTTTAAGCAAGTTTTTCTATTACGACTCCTCCTATTAACACTGATGCGAATGGAAATTTTTTTATCAGCGTGGAATGGCTTGCATTGAAATAGTAGTTTTTGTCAACGAGCACTGTCAGTGATGCTTGCCCTTTGCTTTTTCAGGTTAAAATAGGTTAAAGGCCGGGCTTTAAACCCAAAGTTGGTTTTACCCATGCATCCGAAAGATGTTTTCAGCTAGATACCGCAAGGGGGCGCAAGTCTTGGGGGTTTTAACCTCCGCCACACAAGTGCAGCTTCCCATCAATCTGAATCGGATCAAATTATATTAAAATTAAATTAAATTAAATCTTGAATCTGACTGATAGGCTGTCTTACAATTTGGTGCCAATGGTAATCTTACTTGTGAACCATTGCAATTAAATTTGAATATTATAAGTTTTTATCACGCGTAAGAAAGGATTGATGCTGTACGTCAATCCGTGCATGTCTAATAGTACTAATATGATCAATTTTGAAAACATACATGGATAAACAGCACACTGCACATTGTGTGGTATACGGGGATATTTCCCTGCCAGGACTTTTGAAAAGCATACCCCTCTCAGGCCATTTTGGACCCAAACCTACTGCTTGCATTATGAAAAAGCGTCAAGCAATTGACATCCATCTAAAAGTATAATTTTTATTTTACTGGTAGTAAACTCTTCAATTCATTCAGAAAGACTTTTCTTCCATTATTTAATATATATATAGTATTTGATGTTACTGGGCATTCCATCGCTCTTATTCTTATTTTTAATGCAAATTTAACCTCGAAAATTCAGGGAGAATGAGTTTAACGAATTAAATATCAAAATTTGACATTAAGTGACAAAATTATGTACTCATTTACCCCTCTTCCAGGAAACTCGGTTTACCATCCTCGCAGAACTTTTGACTGCGTGCATGTATGATGAACAAGGTAAAGAGAGGTGATGAAATCTGGAATGGTCAAATGATCAAAGGTGGTTCTTACTATCGTTTTCGTCTGACCTAAAATGTCATTATAACCTTTTTTACATATCTCCTGG
Organism: Mermis nigrescens; assembly: GCA_036768485.1. NCBI lineage: Eukaryota > Metazoa > Nematoda > Enoplea > Mermithida > Mermithidae > Mermis > Mermis nigrescens. The sequence continues at coordinate 10,240,438 of JAVLUZ010000160.1, forward strand.
CATGTCACTTCCAATGGAACAAGGCTATTGAATTCAATTTTAGTGCATTTTTCCGAAGAAAATCCCTATTCGACCATTTTTTATGTCCATTGTATTGTCCCGAAATACGTATCCGGTAGGCGACTGTTAAACATACAAATTTATTCGAAAAATAATATTTTTGCAGTGAGCTGACGAAAATTTATTGAAAAATTTTGATAAGTGTTTGGATGTTCTGTTTCAAAAATCGGAAATCTTCCGTAACCCCACATTGCGTTTTCCCAAATCTTTGAAATTTTGAGGAATGAGCTAAACCTCTGTCACCCCTCCCCCATACGTGTAACAGCTCAAAATTTTGGTTGGGGGTGTCCACGACCCATTTTTTAGGGTAGGGGTGAATGACCTTCAATTTTTGGCTAAAAACGGTCAGAAAACACTAAAAATGGCCAAAAAATGCAAATTTTTCCCTTGTTTGCATTGCACAGCATGTTTGTCATAAGCTTGTTTTAAAAAATTTCCTGGTGCACTTGCTGTGAGAGAACGCTCGGTAGTTTTCCATTTGAGACATTTTATCAATTGGTCAGCACTTCTTCATTTTATTTATTATTTTTTAATAATCTTATTTTCGCTGTTCCACTTTAAAACATGTAAAATTTTTGTAGTCGCCGAATCGCATATTTTTGCTTCGCGTCAGCTACATGGAAATATACAATGAGGTGGTGACGGACTTGTTGAACGGCCAGAGTAGACTCAAGATTCGAGAAAATGAGACTGGAGACGTTTTTGTGGCAGAATTATCGGAAGAAGTTGTGAGAGATGCTGACGCGATATTTGAATTGTTGCAAAGAGGCGAAGGTATGTATGTAGTCATACATTGTAACAGGTGGATGGGGATCCCCATTTAAAGTTGATCGCCTCCATCTTCCCAAAGCCAGAACATTTTTGACCCCGCCCCCACCCGTCCCGATTTGTAAAAAGTTTATTTTTGGCCGTTTCTGGCCAAAAATTGAGGGTCATTTATTTCCCCTTAAAATTGTCGATGATCCCAACCCGAAAATTCGAGCCGGTACATGTATATACATATGCATATATTTATTTAATGATTTATTTAATGATCAATAATTTATTCAATGATCAATAATTACCTATATATTCACTATGTATTTATACACGTTAATATCTTTCTTTATGTTATGCACGTAGTGTGGTATTAATGTTTTTGAGGTATCCTGGTGTAGTGTGTATCCTGAATTTTATTTGGGGGTTAGCAAAATTTTGAAGTTATACAAAAACCTCGAAATACGTTGAAAAGTTCAAAAAAATCACTCCATCTAACATTTGTATAAGTAAAATAGTTGCTTAAATCCTCAATGATTGATTTCTCGGTGTTTTACCTGAGCTGGATTCTTGAAAATTTCTAAATATGCATGTATGTGTCTTTGCACTGAATTCAAAGGCTTTGGAAAGAAAATGAAGAAATTAAGGATTTCGGCGGAAAAAGTTCATGCACTTACATGTAAATAAAATCTTCAGCTTAGGCTTTTCAAAGGTCAGGCAATGTATCACCTGTAGGTTTAATTTTTTTATTTTTATTATTTCATTTTTTGTTACAATTCTTATTCAACGCTATGTTCAGCTGATTCGACTAATTCAGCCGACTTGCAGGATATTTGATAATATCAATTTTGTATCATTACTGAATCAACACGACGTGCTACCTATACACTGGGGCATTGCTAGATTTTTCTAAAGAATCGGTCCAATAATTGTTGTTTAATGTATTAGGAGATATGTATGAATGGGCCCCTAAAATAAGCTGAATTTTTGGTAATTCTGGGATCAAAAATTCGAAACTTTCTGAAAAATTTTGCTTTACTTTTTGTGTTACCGATAGCATGTATTTTTATAAAATTTCTCAGTGTGCACTGCTTCCTACACAGCATCAAAAGGTTTTTACTATTTATGTACACAAGGTGAACAAAATGTTGGTGAACTAAAACAGTGTTTTTTGTGCAAAGTTCATTTAAAAATGAACAGAGACGGTAACTATAGAAGTCTTGAAGCCTGTACGTTCTGTGCATATTACATTTTTGTGAGTAATGCGGTATGTACTAAAACTACGGTTTTCGACTTTGAGCAAAATGCCTTAGCCTGTTATTGTATCTGTGACAACAAGAAATGCAAAAAAATTCTCAGCACGGCGCTAAGTGCCAGCAAATTCTGTTTTCTTTTGTCGTTTTGAAGCATAGCTTGCATCCTTTTTGCAATAGAATTGTTGGTCATAAAGCTAAAAAGCGGCGGAAAGATTCGGAACGATGGCTTGAAATCACGGAAAACAAATTTATTCAGTTTTGAAGAGACAATCAGTCTGCATATTTACATATATGCGTTTTCTGCGCATTTTGGAACGTTTTTCCGTCCAAAGGGGGCGGCCGATTCCTAGGTCACCCAGTCAGTAACTACGTCCATACCTATGCACGCACATAAATGACTATTTCGTACCTTTCGGATTTTGAAATTATACTTTAGTTATGTACATATGTATGCTTGATCGTAACGAATTATGTATGTCCACTTAAAAGATTATTCAGTGCGTTTGTGACTCGTTGATTCCTTTCAAGCTCGAAGGCACTTTGGAGAAACGAATATGAATGAGCGCAGTTCGAGATCTCATACGATTTTCAGGATAGTAAGCTTACATATGTCGCATTTAGATTTGAAATCACAAAACTTACACACAAAATGAGACGTGTTTGCAAATGGGTGTAAATTGAAGATGATAAGGATGGTTTGATGGGGTAAAGTAGTATTGATTGAATATTGATTATAACTGTACACACTTCAATTACTTCAAGGTTCATTATGGATGGCCGTTTTCATCCTTTTGTAATGCATATTACCTTGTTATTGAAAATTAAAAACGATTAAATCAGGGGTGTCTCGGGCAGACATTTATCCTCGGTCGGGGTCTGGACAATGTACATATATCGTTTATTTAAACATGCTGATCTTTCAAATGTGCATTTTAATCGTTTGGTATAATTTTTGTTGTAGGGCTTATCATTGCTTAAAGAGAAGGGCTAAGTTCGAGCGTTTCCCTGCGAGGACATATCTTAAATCATAAATTGTTCAACTTAAGACAATTAACAATGTTTTTATTTTGAAAAATAAGCCTCCGGGGTTTCTGCGTTAAATTTTGCTGCTCTATCATAGAATTGTTAGACTTTGCAATATGATAGACATACCTATACACTATAATATACAGATACTTTACGATCTACAATACGGTAATTTTTCTTCAAAACAAAATTTTTCAGAAAACTATCCTTAAATCAATCATTAATTGTAGCACAAAGAAATTATTTGCCGCGTAATACTAGCAGTATCAATGTACTTTAAAGATACATATGTGTATAAGATAAAAAGATAGGTATGCAGGAAGGTATTCAACAAAGTATATGTCGTTATACTTAATTTAATTTGCGTATCTAACAGTATATTTAGTCAAGTGGTAAATATGAAATGATATCCTCTAAAAAACCATTTTTCACTTTTCATACGATTTCTCTTTAAAAACAACCTCCGGTCTCGAGTTGTTGGGCTTGTTTATCGTGGCTACATCATGGCACACATGGACATAGGGGAGTGAGAGGGGTATTACCCCTACCTAAGATTTTGGAAAATCAGGTACTGTCAGGCAATTTTGGGAAAATGAATAGTACAGCAGGACAATTTTTGAGCTCACTGCGGGAAAAAGGCCGCTAATTCTACCTGAAACAATAAAAATGTCAAAATTTCCGGGAGCTTCGCGTCATCTTTATAGTTTTTGTATTCTTCATCGCTAGAACCCAAAAACTGGCTAAAGATTCAATACAATATGATAGCACCCTAAAATTTACAAGTACAGAATGCACATCGACTTTTAGAAGCCGTCTTTGTTCATGCACAAAGAGACATAGTACAAAAAAACAATAACCTCAATGCACTATATGACTATTCGTGGATTTCGCCCTCCCTCCCTCTGGCCACCTCTAACTTGCCCATGTATGCATCATGGCTAAGTACTCCATCACTCATTTTGATTCAATATTCCTTCGTTATCTCAATATTTTTAAAAAATTGCAACGTTAAAAAAGACTGGTTCTTTAAAAAAACCATGGTATCACAAAAAATCAATTGTGCAAATTTTTCAAAAACCCACATTCCCGATTTAAATACATATGTACATAGGAAGCTTGTATCCAGGGGTTAAGGTGGAATTCTTTAGAGAGGGTTTACCGTTCATCTTCTTGAAGGATAAATACGTCGAAAATTTCGGGCGCTTCGCGCCAAAATAATTCACCTATTGCTTATCTTCAAACAACGTGCAAATTTAAGCTTAAAGCGGTAAAAATGTCAAAAACTTTGCTAAATCCCATAAATTTTATGTTTTATCAGCACGAGCTAGAGAAGTGATCCATAAATGTAAAACGTGTCAAAAATATCGTTTCATCACTTAAATTCGCCTATGAACGCGCTGTATACATCTTCAAAATGTTGGCGATTCCTTCCTGAAACAAAATCATGGATACTAGACTGTGTAAATGTATTGCACACGTACGCCACGAATTAATTGAACGTGTAACTTGATAAGACATATTCCTGCAGATAATTGAAAGTCGAGAAATTAATAGCGCTGATATCGAGAATGGAACCAATTCAAGTGCATCAGCTAATGCACCGTCTGACCAGTTCGATAATGTTGTTACTGTGTCGCATCTAAACATAGTTGATCTCGCTGGTTAGTTCAAATTTTGTAATTGATTTGTATTACGTACGTACGTATGTACCTGCACACATACATATAACGGCTCGAAATGTTGGATGGGGCGTCCACGTCTACTTTTCGGGGGTGCATGACATCCGTTTTTTGGCCAAAAATGACAAAAAAGCACCCCATCACTATTCTTTTGTTTCATAATCAGCGAGTACCTAATTTAGCGACTTTGCAGAAAGGGAATCCATCTTTTTGTGGCGCTTTGCCCCAGATTAATTTTTTTAAAATGTTTGTCTTCTAAACAGCCCAACCTTAAAGTAGACTTGGAGAAGATGCCAAAATTTTTAGCGCTCTGCGCCCATACGTGGGCAGCAAGAAAATCCTGGGGGCGGGTGTAAGATCTTTCAAAGGTCAAAAAATGGCCCCAAAAATGGTGGTAGGTCGAAAAAACACCATTTTTCAACGTTTCTCATCGAGCACCATCCATTGGCATCAAAAAATTGCGGAAAAACAACGGCAAAACTTCAAAAATTGATTTCTGGGGAGAATTTTGGTTTTTGGGGTTTCTTGGTTTCTCGGGGTATTGTTTCTCGGGGGGGCGGCTACCCTCCGAACCCCCCCCCACGCCCAAGTGGGTCTGCGCCGTTATTAACTTTGTCTATTGTTGTTTTTCGCAATGCACGAAAATTGAGTGCAGAGGCAGCTAAAAGAAATCATTCAGTCTAGCATGGACCGGACAACGAGAAATCAGTTGTGTGCTTAGATAGCTTGAACGTTAGATTTTTTGTATGAGTTGAAAGAGCTGAAATTTTTATAAACTTTTTTCGAAATTTATCGTCAGCGGTGTATAGAACTCATTGGAAAACGCTATAAATGACATTATCCTTGCCTATCTCCTAACAGCTTTACGTTTTTTTTGGTGCGCTAATGAGAGGCTCCGCGCGAAAACGCTCTATTCTGGCCATTAGCGGCCGCGCAAATGGGGGTGGCGGCATGCATGTAACGGCTCGAAATCATGGGGGTCCCGGCCATTTTTAGGGGGAGGGAATAATGACGTCCAATACTTGGCCAAAAAACACATAAAAACTTGCCAAAAAGTTCGATTTTTTTCCAAAAATCGAGGGGGGGGAGGGTCAAAAATTTTCTGGCTTTGGGGGATGTAGGGACGGCCGACTTTGGGTGGGGTATCCCTCCATCCCCCTCTTGATGTATGGGTGGCGCTAAAAAGCACTGGTTGACATTGATTTGAATGGGTTTTAACTGTAACTTCATTATAATTTTGTATTCAAGACCACTAAGCAATTCGATGCCACTATATTCAATATCCTTGTTTTCAACCTTCCCTGGACAGGCCATGCTATTTATACGCATTATTATGCGATTTTTAAGCACGTAAATACATAGACGTGATAATAATGGGATGTAATAGGCTATTTACTGACTTTACCCATCTTCTATGCCCCCGAAAAGTTTTTCCTGGAAATTTTCTTTCAGGCGCCTGCATTCTCTGCCTTTCTATACCATTGAACGAGAATTGAAACTACTTCAGCTGTGTTTTAAAAATAGATAGCAGTGCTTAGCTGACATTATCAAAAAAACTTCTAAACTCTGATGTGTTACGCGCGTGATGCCTTCAGAATGTGAGGAATGTTCGCTAACTTAAATTTTGATTGTTGTTAATAAATAGCTCAGGCTAGAATACCCACAACAGACACACATACAAATAGGTGCTTGCATACATGGTGTAATTTTAAAAATCATTTTAGGTTTAAATTTGCCGCTGCCCTGAAGGGGTGTTAGCCAAGAAAATTTCTCACTATACCTGGGCGTGGGGAGTATGCACCCTCCCCCAGAAACCAAAACACCTTCCCAGAATTCAATTTTTGAAAATTTTTTGTTTTTTCAGCAATTTTTTGATGCCAATGGATAGTGCTTGATGAGAAACGTTGAAAAATGGTGTTTTTCCGCCATACCACCATTTTTAAGGCCATTTTTTGACCTTTGAAAAAATTTCGCACCCCCCCTGAACTTTGGTGGCGCCCACTTATGATTCTCACCCCTCGCCCTGAAATGTTTTAACCCTCTTACAAAATTCGCGATTTTCAAAAAAAATCATGGAAAGGGTGCTCTTTTAAGCGTTTTTAGCTATATCTATTTGCCCAAAAGGTGTCAAATTTTCGGCCGCCTTATACTCATTTTTTGGCTATACAATTTCGTTCAATTTAGTCGAATTTTTCGAAATTTTTTATATTTTTACGCTCTAGAAAGATAGAGCATCGTCAGAAACGCCGAAAAAGATGGTTTTGACTCGTATGTATCTACCGTTTTTGAGCCCAAAAAAGGCACTTCGAAACCCCCCCAGAATTTTTATGCTGTGTACGTCTGTTTAAAGCGCTGCTTTTAGGCTCTGAACGAGCTTCGCAAACCGGTGCCACGGGCGAAAGGTTGAAAGAGGGATGTGCCATTAACAAAAGTCTGTTTACGTTAGCTCAGGTTATTAGCAAATTGAGCGAGCCAAATCCTACTTCTCTGCCAGTTTTATCGACTTCGGTTGGCACAGTTCCACAAGTTTCGTCCGACCCGTAAGTCAGATATTTTCTATATTTTTAATTTTTTTGCATGCATTTCATACGCTTTTCCACACTCGCGAAGTGATACGCACATATGTAACGACTCAAACATTTTTTTGGTCCTCCGGTCATCTTTAGGGGGTGGCGGGTGAATGTCCTCCAATTTTTGGCCAAAAAATGCAACTTTCTTTCTGAAAATGGGGTCAAAAATTGTATAACTTAGGGGATGATGCACGGTTTACTTCTTTTTGTATTCGTCAAAGATTTTTCCGGATGTACAAAGACTTTTTGGGACCGTCTTTGTACATACATGTACAAAAAATTTTTTGGAAATAAAATCAGTAAAAATATCAGAAACTTGCTGGAATTTCCTGTGCTTTGCGTCGGTATAAGTTATAAATATATGTAGGATCCACGTAATGATTTGTTCTGTGTGTTTTTACAACAGAAAATAAAGTCGAAAATGTCAAGATTTTGTACGTCTATAACTCTTTATTTATCTTTACGAAGCTCAAGCGTAGAGTTCAAATGTTTAAAACAGCCAAAATATTTTAGTGCCTCTCGAGTTCACACTAATTCAACGATTTAAGACACTGTTGTCCTGTCTGTGAAGTCTAAACTTTATTTAAATATCATGGGAAAGATGTGAAAAGAGTTTTAAACAAGTTCGGCAATTTTCTGTTTTGTTTGTGATTAGAGAGGTTCAAAATTGTGTTTTAGGAGTATTAGGAAAACTTCTGGCGCTCCTCGCTAATTCACCGATCTGAACCATGTAACGCCAGTAGAAAAGCAGAAAAATCTATATAAAAACGTTAAAAATTCCAGAATTTTCCGACGCTTTGCGCCGCGTTGATGAATTTTTGTAATTTTTATTGCTAAACCCATAAATTGCCACAGTACCAGGTAAAAACATGTGGGTTTACATAGTACATAGAACGCATAGGTACTGTATATATATATATATATATATATATATATATATATATATATATATATATATATATATATATATATATATATATATATATATATATATATATATATATATATATATATATATATATATATATATATATATATATATATATATATATATATATATATATATATATATATATATATATATATATATATATATATATATATATATATATATATATATATATATATATATATATATATATATATATATATATATATATATATATAATACAGTATTAGCATTTTCTATGTACACAATGTACAAAGACTTTTTGGTACCGTCTTTGTACATGTACAAATGGACCTAGTACAAAATAAAAAAACAGTGGGATGATGGAACAATCAACTTTGCATGTGGGATTTCCCAAACCGCCCCCCCCTTTGCGTGTATGGTGATACGCTACGCTGTAAATATACATCAGTATTTTCCTATGCCACTTCTTTTCTAATAATTATCGGAAAACAACTTTTCCGGCCGATTCGACGTCGAAGACAGCTTGGAATTTTTTAAAAATTTTTTGTCTGTTGTCACTGTCTCGCCGCTTTGTTGCTTAGCATTACATTTTTCAAAATTATTCTGCGAACGATTTTTCTCATCGTTTTTTATTTGTTAATCAAATTTAAATTTTTTCATCATTACCCATTCTTTTGTCTTAAATTGTATTTTGCGCAACTTTCTAGTTTCTTAATTTTGTCTTTCATTAAGTCAATTCGTCAACTTCCGGGACTCGAAATTGACGCGAATTTTGCAAAATTCGTTGGGCGGAAATAGTAAAACGGCTATTATTTGCACTGTTACTCCGGCCTCGCTGGAAGAGACGCTGAGCACGTTGAAAGTATGTTATGTGCTTCGCCTCATTACAGTATACAGAAAGTTATGAGTGTTATATTTCACGTGTTATTTTCTGGCTGAACCATAATTCCGGCGACATACACAGTGAGGGGTATTACCCGCTCCTTTCTGAGGGGTCAGCCGGATGGGTACAGTCCGGCAATTTTGAGCTGACGGAGCGTTTTGTACATCATTTTTGAGGACAAAATGTCAAAATTTTCATGTGTGTTCTACTCAAAAAGCGCCCAAAATTGTGTAAAAAATCAAGATTTCTCTCATAATTGACCAATTCCAATATTTTCACTTTCAAAAACGATATAATTCTGTCAGAATGGACTGAAAATGCTTTAAAAATGCGGCATTACCACGAAAAAGCGTTTTATAAGCTATTTTGACCATTTTCGTCGTTTGAATAGCAAAAAATCAGGAACACTAAATTTACTGTTTCGGGTTGCTTGGATTTTAACCCTCCCCGCCCCTCCCCTTCCCTGCCGACCCTTACCTTGTGCATCTAAACACTTGATTGCTGTTAAGATATTTCAAGTTAGGTACCTACCTACTGTTTATCACTAAAGCCTAATCATTCAATCTACTCGTTATTCCAATGATCTTGAACCTACATACATATAAAAGAAGACATTTGGTCATTTAAAATGTACTTGCTCGAGTTAATCTATTGAAGATAGAAGATGGACAAAAAGTGGCTCAATTATGCGAGCGAAATTCACTTTAGGCTATATGTGCATAATTGCCATTGCTGCGTTTTATTGCCGTTACATGCATACGTGTAAAGTACGCTATTATACACTGAAAAATGACGTTTCGTGTTTATAGATGTTTGTATTTTCGATATGGATCTCTTCACATAAATCTCATATTAAGCCAAATACCTACGTATTCAAATTTATGTATGTATGTATATACATGTTTGCTCCAAACATCTCTTTTCTGCGACTGTAAGGCTTGGGGTGGCGCGCTCAAGCAACCCAGCAAAGCCTGGGGGCCCCGGAAAATTTTGTGGAGAGATCACCTTGATTTTTAATCTTTAAGCGTTGAAATTTTTATAAAATCAACCGAATTTATATACGCTCTTAGATCAGTCTGAAAATATTTAAAGTAAACGTTCATCACCAAAATTCGTTATCGTCGCCAAAAAATGTTTGTCATTCTCGCTTCTTGCACGGATCTCGTTTTCGGTTCAAAAACCTGTAAAAAAGAGATGACGTAGATACAAAATGCAACACATGCGTTAGGTTGTATAAAGATTAAATATGGAGCGTTTTTACCGCGCTGAAAAACCAAAGGGTGGCTTAGGGAAAAATCGTTCTCGGCGGGCACGTAGCTGGCCATACTATTTTTGGGGAGGACTAACCATAGCTGGGCAAGCCTTAAAGTCTCGGCTGGTACCGGAGCCCAATTTTTTGGTTGGTTGCCTAAGTCAGAAAAGTGGTTGAATTTTTAACATGTTAGTCTTGCTTCCACGCAAAGTCCATTCATAATTTCACGCGAAGTCGCACTATTTCTCGCGACATAATTTTTTAATTAAAAATGGTGTGTCAAAATTAGTATGGTGTAAAAAAATAGTGCAATCGATAATTTGCATAGCAATTATGTTTAAAAACTCATTACTTTAGTAACAATTGACCTTTAATCTTGAAGAGACATTCACCGCCTTTAATATGCTTATTTTTTATGCAATTCATTGTGTAAAAATAAAACTTCTACAGAGTTCCTCATTTTCATGTCGTCAAATAGTATATACGTTTTCATTTCAAATATAAATCCTGCTTGAAATGCACGAAAATTGTCATAATTCAGCGCAACCTCTAAACATCAATAACGAATAATAAAATTAAATCAATTCGGCGCGAAGCGCCGAAAAATTTTGAGATTTAACCTTTGTGAAATGCAATTTTGCATTACAAAAATTGTCCGAATTTGGCGCGGCTTAAGCATCAAGAACAAGTAATAAAATTAAATCGATTCGGCGCGAAGCGCCAGAAAATTTTTAGATTCCACCTTTTTGAAACGCAATTTTGCATTACAAAAATTGTCCAAATTTGGCGCGGCTTAAGCATCAATAAGAAGTAATAAAATTAAATCAATTCGGCGCGAAGCGCTGGAAAATTTTGAGATTCCACCTTTTTGAAACGCAATTTTGCATCACAAAAATTATCCGAATTCGGCGCGAAGCGCTGGAAAATTTTGAAATTTTAACCTCTGTGAAATTCAATTTTGCATTACAAAAATTGTCCAAATTTGGCGCGGCTTAAGCATCAAGAACAAGTAATAAAATTAAATCGATTCGGCGCGAAGCGCCGAAAAATTTTTAGATTCCACCTTTTTGAAACGCAATTTTGCATTACAAAAATTGTCCAAATTTGGCGCGGCTTAAGCATCAATAACAAGTAATAAAATTAAATCAATTCGGCGCGAAGCGCCGGAAAATTTTGAGATTTCACCTTTTTGAAACGCAATTTTGCATTACAAAAATTATCCGAATTCGGCGCGAAGCGCCGGAAAAATTTGAAATTTAACCTTTGTGAAATGCAATTTTGCATTACCAAAATTGTCCAAATTTGGCGCGGCTTAAGCATCAATAACAAGTAATAAAATTAAATCAATTCGGCGCGAAGCGCCGGAAAATTTTGAGATTTCACCTTTTTGAAACGCAATTTTGTATCACAAAAATTATCCGAATTCGGCGCGAAGCGCCGGAAAATTTTGAAATTTAACCTCTGTGAAACGCAATTTTGCGTTACGAAAAAATTGTCCAAATTTGACGCGGCTTAAGCATCAATAACAAGTAATAAAATTAAATCTATTTGGCGTGAAGCGCTGGAAAATTTTGAGATTCCACCTTTTTGAAACGCAATTTTGCGCATTACAAAAATTGTCAGAATTCAGCGCGGCCTAAACATCAATAACAAGTGATGTATGTATAAAAGACTAGCGTTTATTTACACATAAAACAGGTGGACAGACAAGTATGTATGTATTTTTAATACATCGATGTGTAGAAGATCACAAAAATACATCCTGTGTTTTATTTTGATCTGACGAATTATTATTTTCTCTAAATTAGGCATTACTTACTTAAGTATAATCTCTGAATTATGCATTACTTACATACATACATGCACAGCATGGGAATTCTGCGGGAGTGAAAACCTAAAGTGTCTTTTTTGGGCCCAAAAATGGCCGGTACGCGTTGAAAAACATCGTTTTTTGGCGTTTCTGACGATACTCTATCCTACTAGAGCATAAAATCATGAAAAAAATTTCGAAAAAAGTCGAATAAATTGACCAATATATCGCTTAAAACATGAATATATGGCGCGAAGCTGCCGAAAATTTGGCGATTTTGAGCAAATAGATAGCCAAAAACCCTTAAAAAGACACTTTTTCTACCAATTTCAGGTAAGTTTAGGAAACTTTTGAAAAATCGCCAATTCTGGGGGGGTGAAAAATTTTTTGCGGGGGTGAAAAATGATTCTGCGGTGGGTGAACCCCCCATGATGCTTATGTACCGATTTTTAGAGCGCCCAGTAACCGATTTGGTTGCCGGGATTTAAAAATCGGTTGTTGGAATCTAAAAAATGATTGCTGAGCTCCAAAAATCGGTGACTGGACCCCAAAAATCGGTTGCTGAGGTCTCAAAATCGATTGCTGGGGTCAAAAAATCAGTTGTTGGGATCCGGTAATCGGTTGCTGGGGTCTTAAAATCAGTTCTTGGCTCTGAAAATCGGTTGCTGGGGTCCTAAATCAGTTGCTGGGCTCCAAAAATCAGTTAGTGCGGTTAAAAGTCGGTTGCTTGGGTCTGAAAACCAGCTGGTGGGCTCCAAAAATCAGTTGATGAGGTCTAAAAATCGATTGCTATGGTCAAAAAATCAGTTGGTGGTGTCCAAAAATCGGTTGCTGTGGTCTGAAAACCGGTTGGTTCGCTCCAAAAATCGGTTGCTGAGGTCTATAAATCGATGGGCGAGCTCCAAAAATCGGTTGCCGGGGTCTACAAATCGGTCTGTGAACTCGAAAAATCGATTGATGGGTCCTAAATCACTTATTGGGCTTAGAAATCGCCTGTTGGGTTCCTAAATCCGTCATTGGGGTCCGAAAATCAGTTGCTAGGGTCTAAAAGTTGGTTGGTTGACTATAAAAATCGGTTGCTGGGGTCTGAAAACCGGTTGGTTGGCTCTTAAAATCGATTGCTGAAGTCTAGAAATCGGTTGGTGAGCTCCAAAAATCAGTTGCCGGGGTCTAGAAATCGTTAGTGAGCTCGAAGAATTGATTGATGGGTCCTGAGTCGCTTATTGGGTTTAAAAATCGCTTGCTGGGGTCCTAAATTTGTTATCGGGGTCCGAAAATCAGTTTCTGGGGTCTAAAAATTGGTTGGTTGGCTCCAAAAATCTGTTGCTGAGCTCGAAAAATTGATTGATGGGTCCTAAATCGCTTAAAAATCGCTTGCTGGGTCCTAAATCCGTTATTGGAGTAAGAAAATCAGTTGCTGGGGTCTAAAAGTTGATTGGTTGGCTATAGAAATCGGTTGCTGGGGTCTGAAAACCGCTTGGTTGGCTCCAAAAATCGGTTGCTGGGGGTCTAGAAATCGGTTGGTGAGCTCGAAAAATTGATTGATGGGTCCTAAATCGCTTATTGGGCTTATAAATCGTTTGCTGGGGTCATAAATCCGTTACTAGGGTCCGAAAATCAGTTGCTGGGGTCTAAAAATTGGTTGGTTGACTATAAAAATCGGTTGCTGGGGTCTTGTAAGCCGGTTAGTTGGCTCCAAAAATCGGTTGCCGAGGTCTGAAAATCGGTTGCCGGGGTCAAGGAATCGGTTAGTGAGCTCCAAAAATCGGTTGCTGGCGGCTAGAAATCGGTTGTTGAGCTCCAAAAATCGGTTGCTGGGGTCTAAAAATCAGTTGATGGGCTCCAAAAATCAGTTGAACTCAGGAGCAATTGATTTTTAGAGCCATCCAACCGATTTTTAATACCCAGCAACCGATTTTGGAGCCCATCAACCGACTCTTAGACCCCAGCAACCGATTTTTGGAGCCAACCAATCGATTTTCACACCAAAAAAAGTTTATGTACAAAACATGGGGTGCAACTGGTGGACCATCCGGCTGGTACCGAACTTGCTCCGGCTGGTACCCGGTTGAACCTGGTTGAACCCCTTGCCCAGGTATGGGACTAACATCAATTTCTTGGGGAATAAGCCCAAAAAGACCAAAAATAGCACAAAATAACGTTTAAAAAGTCCTATTTCTCCGATTTTTCTGAATTCCAGAAGGATTCGGACCCTCCATTCCCCCCAGAGCTACGTGTCTGGTTCTCAGATTTTTATTTAGAGGGGGCACGCGCCCCCTGTATATTCGGGTAACAAAACTATTGATTACCGTTTAACAACTGAATGGCCTGAAGATCGTATGCTATTTTTTCGCTTTTCGCAGCGTTTCGTCCGTTTTCAGACTCAAATGAATTTTTTTAGCAGTTTTATTCCTGCGGTTTTGTTTTTTGCGTTTCAAGACAATAAGCAGCCGCTTTGTGTCCTTTTCAAACTTCGTTTTTAGTTTGCTAACCGCGCAAAAGTTATCAGAAATAAACCAGTTAAAAATGAAGTTGGAAGTGACGAGGCGATGTTGCGTCGTTGCCAGAAGCAGATCAATGAACTGAAGAAGCAGATCAGTGAAGTAATAATAAAATAAATAGTAATCAGTGGCGGGGTATCCCAACTTTTCCAAAAACAGTCAAAAATATTGTATACTTTTACATAAAATCACTTTTGACGCAATATTTTTTCTGAGAATTTTAAAATTTTCGACAATTTTGTGCGAAAGAATCATTAAATTTCTTTGACTTTAAAAAGAATCTGGCGCGAAGCGCCGGCAAATTTGTGAAATTAAGGCGGATAGACGTCTAGAAGCATGATTTACTGCTTGATTTCCTGTATTTGTAGCATTTAATGCGAATCATCGAAATGTTTAATTGAAAATAGAAGAAAACTATGCAAAAATAGCTGTTTCTGCTGTTAAAATTGTTTTGAAACCTACATGAACAGAAAATGGCCTCCAGGTCGCCAAGAAAATAAATAAATGTCATAATAGGTATCATCCGGCGCGTAGCGCCGGCAAAATTTGAGAAATTATGGTCACTGACGGCCAACAATCATTGCAAATTGCATATCCATTCTTTATCTCGCCAAATATTTTTGGCCAATGGGGGGGGCGGACGCCCGCCCCCTTAAATCCACCCCTGATAGTAATGATGAGATAACAGTAATAATGATAATTAAATTCATATCAATGTTGTCTTTGAGAAAAAAGATGCTATTGAAAATAGTAAGGGTCAATTTTAATCAGGCATAATCTCGATAATTTTCAGAATTGGCCGAATAAAAAAATAACTAGAATGAAATTCATTGTTGATTTAAGCTGGCCGAGACTTCTGATGTGCAAGCTCTACAAATCGAGAAGGACAATTTAACAAAGCGGCTAAACGAGAAGGAAGAAAAGATAGCTCAACTAATGAAACTAGTCTGTATAAGCAGCAAAATTGTTCTGAGTCCGTGTAGCCAGGATACGAAGGCTAACGTAACTTGCTTACTTTGTGTATTGTTTGACGAGATGTTGCTTAGGTGTGCAGGCACGTATCTCTGGGGGAATGAGGGGTCCGGACCCCTTCCTCCCAAAATTGAGAAAAATCGGAAAAATAGGACTTTTTACACGTTATTTTGTGTTATTTTTGGCTTTTTTGGGATTAGTCCCCCCAAAAAATATGTAGGTGTTGTTCCCCTCAAAATAGGACGGCCAGCTACGTGCCTGAAGTTATGCGATAAAATTTACATTATACATCTTTGCAGATCCGATTTCACGAATCTTCTTTAAACGAATAATTATAAAAATTGTGATTGTCGTGATCTACTTTTTTTGTGGCAACTCGAAAAGTTGAATGAGTCGCATATATCTAAAAAACTAGAAATTATAAAAAAGAGCGTTTTTATTACTAGCCTTAGAGTAGTTTTGTCAATAAGAGCCTTTTGCAAAGGCATCTTTTTTACTCAAATTCCTGTTTTAACCAAGCAAAAATCTCAGAATGCAAGTTTTGCCTTAGGCTAAAAAGTTTGTAATATGCAGAAAAACGAAACACTGGGTGGTTGCATTTCAATCATGAATCTATGTATGAAAGCTGGATGACTGCAATGACTTGCCTTCGCATCTTTTTTACCCCTTAAATTACACTATATGTATGTACATATGCTTCCCACGAAATGACGAGACATTGAATTTTTCTGCTTCCTTTGTCATGCGTACCCTTTTTTGACATCATACTAAGGTCAAGCAAGACTTAAAAGTAAATTTGCGTGTATGAATCAATAGAAATATTCTAAGGTGGTGAAGCCCGTTGTGTTATTTTAGTGATATACATACGTAAGTACTTACGTACAATATGTAAATGTTGAAAACCGTAAGCATTCAGCTTTTTTGGACCTTCGAACAGTTTCATTTAACATCAAGCTCCCTTAGTGCAACTTAATATTTATGTATATTAGTGATATTTTTGCCCAAGTTTCTAAAAGTTCAAGTTTAATTTTTACTTCCACTCATATCTTGCGTTCGAATGAATAAAAAAATCTTAAATAAACTGATTATTAAATAAAAAACCAACCTGTTTTTAAATTATGCATCTAGATATGTTTCTAACCGACTATATTTTGCATAGTTTTATTCATTGTATTGAGTGTGCACCAGCCTTATTCATGGCCCATAGTGAATGGCATATTCTGATTTTATTTGCTCGCAGTTGCATACATTATTTTTACAGGTAACTTATATTTAGATTTATATCATTTATTAATGTGTATATTTAAATTTATTTTATAACATTGACCACATTTTTGCACTAGATTAAGAATCGACGCTTAACTTGGTGCCCTGGGATACGCGGCAATGCGGTCCATTGCGCTTTTTCGCCATTTTTTCCAAATAAACGAGTTCCGCCTCAGAGCAATGGTAATTTTCAAATGAAACTAGCGCAAAAACTGAATTATACAATGACAGTAACCGAAGTTCTGAATATTCTGTTTCGTCAGCCGTGTGAATTAAGCGCATGTTATGTATACTTCAGAAAGCTTGAAATTGCTCAGGTGCTAATATGTATGCATGTATTATGTACATGTGCATACTCGTATCCAGTGATTTCGCAAAATAAGTCATGAATTTCTCCAGGTCCTTATCCAGGATTCGGCCAAGGCTAGAGGTGGGGTGGGGGCTGACCCAACATAAATTGGTCTATATGTATATTCTCGGAAGAGTCGTCGGGAAGCTCGCAAAAACCGCATTTTACGACGTTTTTCGACCTACACTATCCATTAAGATCATAAAATTCAAACTTTTTGAAAAATTTTATACCTAAAAGGCTATCAAAAGCATCATTTTTTGATCGTGCTTGCGCTAATATAATGGAAAATACTTAAAATCTGGCTTGAAGGGCCGACAATTTCAAGCTTTGCGTCAAAGACAAGCATAGATGCACAGCGTGGAAAATCTGAAGGTGGGGGGGTTGAAATTTTAAAAATGTTTTTTAGAGTCTAAAAATAGTGTGGATGCGTCAAAAACATCGTTTTTCGGCGTTTCTGACGATGCTCTATTTTTCTAGAGCATAAAAACAGAGAAAATTTTCGAAAAAAGCAATAAAGTCTAATAATTTGAACAAAATGTAGTTATGACATAGTATGTGGCGCGAAGCGCCAAAAATTTGGCACTTTTGAGCAAATAGATAGTTAAAAACACCTGTAATGCGAATTTGGAGGAAATTTTCTGAAACTTTTGAAAAATCGCGATTTCTGGGGTGAAAAGATTGCTGAGGTCCCATATGATCACGTATGAAGACAAGATATGTATATGTAATTTTTCCACCTTTTCGTGCATTTTCTTACCTTTCAAATTTTTTCGACCAAGGCGGGTGGGTGGCTCTGAATTTCCTCATTTCCATTCGCTTGTCCTCCATATAATTTGACAATTTTTGATTTCTATACTACAAATGTGTCCAGGATTTTATTTCGGCATAGGCTAAACATTTTGAGGTCAAATATCTCGAGAACCATTGAGAGATGGGCAGAAATAATTGCATTTTTGGGCGATCTTCGGCGAGCTCTGTCAACGGCGAAGAAAAATATTTTATAAAATTTTAAGAAGTTTTCACTTTATTTCATACCGAAATGAAGCAAATCTAGCGTTTCAACCAGAACTGATTTCGCATCATTCAATCGACGAACAATTTCTTGACTTTTGTCTTTGTATTTAATCTTTGTATTTTGCAAAGATAATTAATACTGTAAATGAATAATTCGGAGCATAGCGCCGAAAAAATTCGGCATGTTTTAAATATTTAACCATAATTTGAAAGATTCTGAGCGGAATAGGAGACTATGTACACGTTTTTCACTATATTTTGTTCAACTTACTCGATTTTTTTAAAAATTTTCGCATGTTTTATGTTCTAGAAAGAACGAGTATTGTCCAGTACGTCAAAAAACAGTGTTTTTGACCTGTAGGTACCCATCGTTTTAAGTCCATAAAAGGCACTTCTTTTAGATCTTTTTTGGCCCGACCCCCCAGAACTCTCATGCTGTTTTAGAATTTTTAGAACTTTTTTTAGAAAAAATTTTTAGAACGAATAATTTTTTGACCTTAGCCTGTTTTGCATCTATAGTGTTTTTTGCACATTACTTATTTATGTATTTACTAAGAGCCGGCCAAGGAGCGTGACTCATCGTTCGAGCAAATGGGTCGAGACGCATGGTTGAAAGAGTTGCAAAACAGCGAAAAGCAAATGTCGGTTGAATTTTCGCTCGACAACGCAAACTGCGAAAAAGCGAAAAAGCAGCGCGTTTTCCGACGAAGTAGCGCCTGATAAATTATTGTCGCTGATCGATTTTCAGTCGTCACCTATTGACATGATACTCGATAAATCACTAATACTGACTGACGCTGGCTGCCAGACAGAATGCGATATCGCCTACGCATCAACGGTAAATAAATTATGGATTATGCGGCGATTCGAATATTTAAATAGAGGCCAAAAAGTTGCGAGTTGTCATCATCGGTGGGCGGCAGCAAAGTTCTGGGGGGTGCAAGACTTTTTCAAAAGTCAAAAGATGGCCTTAAAAATGGTGGTATTGCGAAAAACACCAATTATCAACGTTTCTCATTGAGCACTATCATCCATTGGCATCAAAAAATTGCGGAAAAAACGAAAAAGTTCAAAAATTGAATTCTGAGGGGGGCTATTTTGGTTTCTGGGGGTGCATACCTCCCAAACCCCTACGCCCAGGTATGGTTGTCATCGCGAGACATGCGCAGCATTAAAATTTCTGAAGTTGAAACCAAAAACATTTTCAAAATGCCTTTTCTGGGCTCAAAAACGATGGATACGCGTCAAAAAATCATTTTTAGCGTTTTTAATTATTCTCCATCTCTCTAGAAAGTGAAAACATCATAAAATTTCAAAAAAATAATGTAAAACATTCGAATAAATTGAGCGAAATATAGTCGAAAAATGAGTACACATGGCTAGAAGATTTGACACATTATGTATTCGAGTGGAATCGCTCAAAACGCTGCAAACAGCAACCTTTTCTTCGATTTTTTTCGAGGAAAATCTCGAATGCTGGGGGTAAAAAAAATTTCTTGGAGGTCGGAATTTCCCTAATCTAGCTCCTCGAAGATATGTGAGTCCATCCTAAGACTTGAGAGACAGGCAAATTTTCGTATTTCCGACCCTTACAGTCACACAATCTTTTCTTTGAATCGTATTAACTGCTTTATTAACGAAATCGGGCACAAATTGTGAATATTTTATGACAAACAGTCGCTTTTGTAATTATAAGTTCAGATGCAAATAAATAAAATATAAGTGTAATATTTAAATATAACTGCGTACATATGAATTAGTCGCTGATATGTTCTTTATTTTCGTACTTTATCTGCTATCTTGTATACCGTGTTAATCTTGTAATTTACCATCATTTATTTCCCCATAGTAATAGTAATAATTCTTCTAGATATGATTTGAAAGGTCACTGATTACGGGTTGTGCCGACAGTTCCTGTACATTTTTTATCCTGCACTGCTCAATGGTATACCATATCATAGGTAGCGCGATAGCGCTACCTATAATATACTTGGCCATCCTTTTTTCTTATATGTTTTTCACAGCGAGTGCGAAATTTGTGCCCCCCCCCTCACAGCTATAACGGCACACATCTGAGAGGTGCGGTTTTTTTAAAAGGTAGATAATAAAAAAACTTAGTGCCCCCATTTTTTTCTTGTTTACACTCAATACCGAGCGCGTCGTGAGTGTGTAAAGTTTACACCAAAAATTCAAATAATTTGCGGAGGGCCAATTTTTTTTAAAAATGTTTTCCCTAATTAGTAGGTTACGAATCTGGTCTTAAAATTTCTTTACACTCATTGGTTGTTGCACAGGAGTGTAAATTAGACGGTTTTTTACAGTTTTCATGTGGCCAAGCATATCTAACTCAGTTTTACATTCTATGCAGTCTGATTGGTTTCAAAATGTAGACGGTTAAAAAATCTAGGGGAGACTTTTTTTAATTTTTTTTAAAAGTAATATTCTCGAATTTAGAGGCGGTTTATTGTAAAGAGTCTGGGACAAAAAATATTCTTTTCCCTGCCATATTCTCCACTTGGTAGACAAAACGTGGTAACTACCCTTAAAATGTGCCTCGTCTTAAGCGCTACACGTCAAAATTTATTTTGTTTCTTTACAATCAATATTGCGTTATTAGTGCAAGTGTAAACTTTACACTGAAAAAATTTTTTCCGCCCATAGCGTCGTGGATGATGAATTTTTTTAAAAAATGTTTTCCCTAATTAGTAGGTTACGAATCTGGTCTTAAAATTTCTTTACACTCATTGGTTGTTGCACAGGAGTGTAAATTAGACGGTTTTACTGTTTTCATGTGCAAGAGCATATCTAACTGAGTTTTACATTCTATGCAGTCTGATTGGTTTCAAAAGGTAGACGGTTATAAAATCTAGGAGAAACTTTTTTTATTTTTCCTTAAAAAGTAATATTTTCGAATTTAGAGGCGGTTTATTGTAAAGAGTCTGAGACAAAAAATATTTTTTCCCTGCCATATTCTCCACTTAGTAGAAAGAACGTGGTAACTACCTTTAAAATGTGCCTCGTCTTAAGCGCTACACGTCAAAATTTATTTTGTTTCTTTACAATCAATATTGCGTTATTAGTGCAGGTGTAAACTTTACACTGAAAAAAATTTTTCCGCCCAGAGCGTCGTGGATGATGAATTTTTTTTAAAAACGTTCTCTGTGAGGTCAGAATAACGAATCTGACCTTCAAAGTTTCTACAATCAATACACAGTACCAGGGGTTTAAACTTTACACTCTAGTGGATGAGTAAAAAACAGATTTTGTCCAAGATTTCTCTGCCAACTTTTTCGGTTATGAGTTAAGATAATTTAAATAGATAAAAATAAAGTAACTTTTAAGGGCTACATGTCGAAGCAAACCGCTTTCAAAAAAGGTAATATTGAGTTGTTTATGGGGGTGTAAAGTTCGAAATCTGAGGTGTAAAATGGGCGAAAAAAACAGGTTTTTTCGTATTTAATTGGTAAATCATATCAAATATTTTGCGGAACATAAGTTTGGCACATACAAACGTACTACAATCAAAGGGCTACAAACTGGCCCAAACCGAATTCATTTACACTCAATGGAGCGTTCGGTTCAGGTTTTTAAAGTTTACAATGTGGTGGACAGTGAAAAATACGTGTTTGTCCATATTTTTGTTCGCCACCCCTTAAAAAGTACTTTATTTTTATCCTATTCGACCTCTCCCGATTTCTTCACTTCATATTTTTGTTCGCCACCCCTTAGAAAGTACTTTATTTTTATCCTATTCGACCTCTCCCAACTTCTGAACAGAGAAAGTGGAGTGTAAATAAATTCGGTTTGGGCCAGTTTGTAGCCCTTTGATTGTAGTACGTTTGTATGTGCCAAACTCATGTTTGTAAACTTTACACTGAAAAGATTTTTTGGGAAAAAAATCGGTTTGGGTTTTTTTTGAAACAGATGAAAAAAAACCGATTGATTGCCCCTGATGTACATTCTTGTGCTCAATTTCCATACGCACGTACACGACCGTTAAGCGCAACGCTTAAGCGAGTCGCCCGGGACCACCTTCCCCTAAAAATTATCATATTTTTCATTCCTTTCCCACACATATTTTCAATCAAAATCCGGGATAGGAAAATGGGCACTCGGGCTTAATGCGACTTGAGTACGAATTGGTATGTGTGTTATCATATCTTACGTGTGTTAAAAGATCATATGTGTGTGTCTCATATTTGTGCCTGTCTCGTTTGTACATACCTTTACCGTAAGCATTTTGCTCATAGGCCTATTGTCGTATTCATAGATCCTTTTCATATCTCTTGGTTCGTGTTGTTACGCCTCTTTTTCCGCGTCAGTTAAAACTGCGTGCGAGCGCAGTTTTGACGGCACTTTAAGATTTTACATTTTACAATTAGTTTTTGAGCTTGAGAACCTCTCCGCCAGCTTCCGCGCTGAGCGTATCTTTTTTCTTTTCGTCGCCGTACGTGAGCAGACTCCAGTACGTGCCTTTTTATCTGCTTGGCTGCAGAACTCGTCTGTTAGTTTTCCTGCGTAGTGTGCACGCTTCTTTTCACCGTACGCTTTGTTTTTAATCATTCGTGTTTGTGCCAATTGGCATCAGTTGTTGTATGCCTTTGGCAGGGCTTTGTGCCCTTGTTTAATTACATTGTTTGATTTTACCCGATTAGCGTAGCACAGACGGTCAGCAGCATGTATCTTCCATGCTGTCGCTTTTTAATTGCTTCATAATTTTTCTGTCCAAAAAATATTGTAAAAATTAATTATTTAATCAACGATGCTGGGCTCGGTTGAATTTCCGTGCTGTTGAATTCTGTCCTTGTGCTACACTATACTTCTATACTTAGGAACCCTTAATATTTTCAAGCACCGGAATTCGGTCCAAAACAAGTAAAATAATAATCTTTTTGAGCCCTCAATTAGGTTTCCGGGGAACTTACTTTAATTAGGTACTTAATCTCAAAGGGGTTAAATAAGTAAGTTTCACTAGGTACGTGCGTAGAGGGACGGGCTACCTTGAATAGGCCGGGCCGCTTACTCCCGAATCGCCGGCTGGTGATCGACTCCTAAAAAGGGCGAGAACCCCGTGTGAGCGCATTAGCTTGAGATTCGGGTTAAGTAGCGAAGTGAACGTAGCTTGAGTCTACGTTAACACATCTGATATTTATCGTCCTTGGGCCATTGTGGAGACTTCAATTTTTTCATAAATGTTGATCGTAATATCTGAATTACGAATACCGACTGAAACTTTCTTTAAACTCTGTGGTTGTGTAAAGTTTACACTGCTTATTAACTCAACTCTTGTTCTAGAGCCTTGCGGAAGCTTAATTTTTTTCAATGTTCTACGTAAAATCAGAATTGAGAATCTGACTATTAGTTTTCTCTACACCTAGTAGTTGTGTAAAGTTTGCACTAATCATTTGTTGTTAAAATGTAGTTTATACTACAAATTTATTTTACTTCCAAATCTGAGCGTTAGTGTTCCTAACACTTGATATTTTCGTAAAGTTAATGCTGAAAAACTTTGATCTGTTAAAATAATGTAAGGTTGTCTTGTTTGAAAAGGATAATGCTGATGTTAAGAACATTATTGTTTTCCGTGTCCTTGGACTGCTGTCATTATAATGGCATGTTACTGTATGTGTTTACTGACTGATGCACTTAAATCATACTAATTAAAAGTGGGGTACTAGCAAAGAAAAATGCTCCGATGGAACAAAAAAGATGAATATACTTGGAATTGTGGATTATTAAGGATGTAAAAGGAGGGGACTAGGAAAAATCTACCTAAAGTCGCAAAATCAGCTAAAATACAGACTTTCTCTAAGCAACGCAAAAAATCGATGTATATTCTGCGGCCAACAGATTAAAATAAATATTTAACCATAAAAATGATTGAAAAAAGCAGCACGTTAGCTATGCAGTAGCTAATGGGAAATTATATTGAGTAAAATAACAGTCTTCTAAGCCAATTGAATGAAATAGCAAACATCCAAGACAATTGGAGACATGGTTGGTTTAAAACAGTAGGAAACGCGTAAGTTGACTTGAAACAGACTAAATGTAGATACACTAGCATGCTCGAAACGATTGTGTGCACTAATGAATCGGCCCCTGCTTTGCTTGCTATAATGCTCATGACAAAATAAAACAACTTTAAATACAATACCTCTTAGTTTTCTATCAATCAGGTGCCAGCAACTTAAAAAAGTAACCTTGATAAATTTCGTGTACACTCTTATCTGAAACTTCGAACATTATTTAAAAAATACACTTTTTTTAGAGGCCGCAGAATATACATCGATTTTTTGCGTTGCTTAGAGAAAGTCTGTTTTTTAGCTGATTTTGCGACTTTAGGTAGATTTTTCCTAGTCCCCTCCTTTTACATCCTTAATAATCCACAATTCCAAGTATATTCATCTTTTTTGTTCCATCGGAGCATTTTTCTTTGCTAGTATGTATAATATGGGAATGCTTAATGCACTATCCGAAGTAAAATTTTGAGCAGGATCATGCGCTTTTCCGTGTACCATCTTTTTTAGAACCCATTTTAATTTGAAATTGCTAAGTATCACGTATGCTATTGATTGTGATAATATTCTTCCGATTTACTCGATTGCTTGTGATTATTAAGTTTAAACTGCGTACATACTGAAGATGATAAAAATTATTAGCAGACTCCACAGCTGTTTATAACACAACCCTAAAGTCTTTGTATTGTAGTAGTTGAATTTTTGCCACGTTTTATTGATCAGGACGCTACTTAATTTTCATGATGATTAATTCATAGTTGCCTAATGCAGTGGGGGATCCGGATTTCCGTGAGGGGGCGGTACCTTGACTTTCCAAAACAGTCAAAAAGCTCTCTAGTCTTGCCCTCAGTGGAGGTTTTTCGTCGTTTTGCATTGCTATTTCTACTCAAAATGATATGTGATGCCATAATTTGTCAAAAAATATTTCACAATTTAAAGCCATTTTGTGCCAAAAAGCGCACCTGGAGCAGCCTATTGAAGTTAACGCGAAGCGCATAAAGTTTTCAGAATTTATGCTAAAAATGGAAGAAAACTGCAAAATAGCTTTCAGTCCGTCATAAAAGTGAATGAATACACCTAGTAAATCGGTATATTATCCAGCGCGAAGCGCTGGAAAAATTGTAGAAATCACGATAGTCGATGACCAAAAATCATTGCAAAGTGAGCATTCCTCCTTTACGTCGTCAACTATTTTGGGCCACATACGCTCGCCCCACCAGACATGCACAGCATGTGAATTCTGGGGGGATTGCCAATTTTAATTTGCCTTTTTGGGCTTATAAATGGTGGGTACGCGTCAAAAACATTGTTTTTCAGCGTTTCTGACGATGCTCTATCTTTCTAGAGTATAAAAAACAACAAAAGTCGATAAAAACTTTTAAAAAGCTGGAAAAATCGAACAAAATGTAGTCGAAACACGGGTAAATAGCGCGAAGCGTCGAAAAATTGACGCTTCTGAGCAAATAAAGATCTAAACGCTTTAAAAAGCACTTTTCTTCCATAGGTGCGCAAGGTCAAACTTTTCAGGGGAGAGACCAAAAATTGGTAGGTAGCTAAGGCGCTTCGTAAAAACGCTTATTTAGCCTTTTCGGGCTCAGAAAATTAGCGATAAGCCTGCCTTTCGGCTCGGAAAAACTAGCTATATATGGCCTTTTTGGACTTTTACAAACATAGCTATCTAGCCTATTTGGACTTAAAACAGCTATCTAGCCCTTTTTGGAGTCGAGACACTAGCTATATATCCTAATGAAATCCAGAAAAGACAATTGTGTTTATTATAGCATTTCTGCACGTCTGAGCTCGTAACGGTATGTTTCTGAGTCAAAAATACTATATAGCTAGTTTCCTGTGCCCAGAAAGACTATTAGCTCATTTTCTGAGCCCAAAAAGGGCTATATAGCAATGCTTTCTTTTTTCGGCCAAAATGTCTGTATAGGTATCAGTTTTCAGAGCTCAGTGGGAGCAATTCCCCTCCCCTATGCTCTCGTATGCTTTCTACTAATTTTTTGGAAACTTTGGAACTTTTGAGAAATCGCGAATTCTGGGGGGTTGGAAACGCCTCCCCCAAAACCCCCATAATCATGTATGCGCCCCACTCGTGAATCCGCCTCTGACGTATTGTCTTCGTTTTTTTTAATCCAGAGTTGCAATACCAGCTTCGAAATCGATCGATCGAACAAAGAAACCGCGACGAATCTCGAATTATTAGCCGATCAGCTTACGAAATCGATCAGGGAAAAGGAGCAACTGGAAAAATCGGCTCATTTGTATAAATTGGAGTTAGAACGCCTGAGGCGAGAGCAACATTTTTTGCGCGTCGAGTGCGAACAAGCGAATAAAAAAATTGAACAATTGCTTAAGGAAAACGAAGATTTACGCGAAAAACGCGACGATTCGCGCGGATTCGCCGAAAACGAATTAAACGCTCTAAAAGACGAGCTGAGTCAAATCGACGATTTAAAAACCGAAGTATCGAAGTTGAATGCCGATAACGAAAAATTGCGCAAGGATCTGAGCGAAGCTAACGTCGAATGCGAAAATTTATTTCTGCAAATTTGGGAAGCTAACAAAAAAGCCGGCCATCAAAATCGAGAAGCGATGCAACGGCAAACGATTTTGGAAACTTGCCAAGCGGAAAACTCTAGCCTTAGGCAAAAATTGGACGAAATGAGCGCGCAATTGGACGAGTTTAAAAATAGTGCAGCAGTGGGGACATTCTACTAGCAAAGAAAAAGGCTCCGATGGAACAAAAAAGACGAATAAACTTGAGATTGTGGATTATTGGCAGGCGGAAAAGGAGGGGACTAGGAAAAAGCTACCTATGCAGAGTTGTGCGCCAAAAGTCGCAACAATCTGTTCGTAACCGACTTTCTAAGCATCGAGAAAAATCGAAGTATATTTTGCGGCCTCTGAAAAGGTGTAACCTCCTTTAAAAATTTTCATTGTTTCAAGCATAAGAGTGTATAAACAATCTAAAATGTTCACTTTTTGTGTAAATTGCTTGCAAGTTGCAACGCTGACTTTGCTCTCGTATCGTGATTGATAGAAAACTAACTGCAATTATATTTAATGGCGTTTTATTTTGTTATAATGAGCATTACAGCAAGCAAACCTGGCGTCAATTGGTTAGTGCACACAATGTTGCAGGCGAACAAGTGTATCAGATTTAGTCTGTTTCACGTAATTCCTTATGCATTTCCTACTGCGTTAAACCAACAATTTCTTTGATAGTCTTCAATGCATCGATGTTTGCTATTTCATTCAATTAGTTTAAAAAGTTGCTACTAGTTCACTCCATCTACTTTCCCTTAGCTACTGCATAACTTACTGGCTGCATTTTCAATCGATGGTAGTTAGTTATATACAGTCGAATGTAGAATTATTTAGTATTTATCTAAGCCCTGAAGAGGTTGGTATTGAATGCGTACCTCTAGCTCTTAGCTTATCACGATACTATTTTAAGCAGCTATCTTAGGTTTCAGCATAAATAACGCGTTAATAACTCCTTTAGTTTTTATTCATGTCATAATCTTTCTGCAATAGTGCTAAATTGCGCGTTTTTTGCCAGATTGCAGTTACGTTTTAGAAAATATATCTAAAGATTCTTTGGGACCGTCTTTGTTTACATGTACAAAGAATTCTCGGAAGACAAAAATTGCAAAAACGGTCTGAAATTCGCAAAATTTTCGGCG
Organism: Mermis nigrescens; assembly: GCA_036768485.1. Taxonomy (NCBI): domain Eukaryota; kingdom Metazoa; phylum Nematoda; class Enoplea; order Mermithida; family Mermithidae; genus Mermis; species Mermis nigrescens. The sequence goes on from JAVLUZ010000160.1 coordinate 10,268,457, forward strand.
CTTCGCGCTGAAATGTGTAATTATGCGTTCTATATATCTTTATAATGGCAGAAATTGCATTTCAAAGGAAAAATGTCAAATTTTTCGGCGCTTCGCGCCATTTTAAGACGATTCTTCGTGATTTTTGCCCTTGTGAGACCCAGAAATTAGCTAAAATACATTACCAAAAGTCGAACAACTTCGTTTTTACCACACTAAAATCGCTACTGTGCCATATTTTAGTACCCAAAAATTTGTGTGTACAACATGTACAAAGACTTTTTGGGACCATCTTTTACATGTACAAACGGACCTTGTACAAAAAAACACTGGTTTCAGCCGTCGCCTCGCCGAGCGTCGTTTCCACTCAAAATATGTCGATAAATACGAGCTTTGCTATGATTAATGAAAGCGAATCCCGAACGCGGATTTCTGAATCCGAGGCGCGAATCCTTAGCTTGGAGCAGGACCTGGCTTCAAAAGTGATCGAATTGGGTCAACTGAATAAGATTTGTGCCGACTACAAGCAGGAAGTCGATAATTTCGCTTCGCTTTTTGAAGCGAAGGAAGCTGAGATGGACGAATTATTGTCGGATTTAAAATTGAAAAATAGTCAGTTGGAAACTTACGAAAATGTGAGTTGAATGAATAATATGAAAAAACTGAAAAAGATTATAGTATTGCAGTTTGCTATAAGGTTTAAAAAAATTTTGTATGATTATAGTGATTGTGATCAGACATGCACAGCGTGGGAATTTTAGAAGGTGAAATTTTAAAGTGCTTTTTTGGGCCCAAAAATGCTGGATACACGTCAGAAACATCGTTATTCGGGGTTTCTGGCAATACTCTATCTTTCTAGAGCACAAAAACATAAAAAAGTGCAAAAATTTCAAAAAATAAAAAAATTCGAACACATTGAACGAAATATAGTCAAAAAATGAGTATATGGCATGCTTTGAAAATTTGACACTTTTCTCAAATAGCTAAAAACGCTTAAAACACTTTTTTATGACTTTTTCGGGAACTTGGAAAATCGCGTATTCTAGGGGTGAGTGAAAAAATTCCTGGAGACCCTTTCCCAGATACCAAAATCATGTATGGTTGTGATCTACGTAAAGCTTATAGTCTTTATTCTGGAAAACGCAGTTATTGATAATAGCGAAGAAGCTTGATAATTTTATTCAGTTTCTCAAAATCTTCTATGCAAAAATCATGTTTTTATAGTCCCTTGTTTGTTTTTAATTCGTTTTCACTATAAATCTTCATATGTTTTATATTTGTCTTTCAAATCTTCGAAATTTTTTAAATTAAAGTTTTATTCCCTCCTTAATTATTTGTTCGGTTCCGTTAATCTTACTGCATATTAATAGCACAGAAAGGACATTGAATTTTTTCTGACTCTAAAAGTTCGATAAATACATTCGAGTATATAAGACTTTTTCTAATTATAAGATTTTAAACCATATCGCATAAAAACTGATTATCGTTGGCAATTTTGAAAATGACTATCACTTGACTAGCGCACTTTGATGCATTGCGCACTTCCTTAGTATTTTCTGACTCGTGCATCATTGTGAATTATTTTCGTTTTTAGAAGAAATAACTTTCTAAACAATTTTTATATGAATACCATTCTTTAAGAGAAAAATATGTCAAATCATTGATTTCTTATTATGTATATTTTCGACGTACATACATTCACATTATAATACAATACACGTATGCACCTACCTACAGATACATAGTATTTTTTGAAAGGAACCCGTGTTTAGTTTTTCTTTGATTTCCAATCTACTTGTATGTCATTGTCACACAACTATTTTTTGTTTAGTTTATTTTTATGCATCTAAAAGTTTCGAAAAACAAATAAATACTAGAATGTTTTGCATAAGCACGTTTTTTCATTTTGAATTTTTGGGATGTTTTTTAAATTATGTCATACAAAATGTACTTTGAGGACTTGAAAAATACGCAGTCGAAATTAAATGATAAGTTGGCGTTTATCGAAAAGCGCCAGCAATGGTACGCTAAGGAAAAACAGCGTTTTGACGATATGTGCGACAAGTTTGACGCCGAAGAGGCGGAATACAAGCAGAAAATCGCCGATTTAGAAAACAAGGTTGAGCAGCAAATTAAAGTTTGCGACAGTAAGAGAACACTTATTAAAACTTTTGTGATATTCGCGCATTTTCGAGAAAGTTTCTGACATACTATTTACGTTACATATTATTTATCATTTATATTCTATTTATTATTATATTATTTATTTTATTATTAATATTTATTGTTATTATTTTATTATTATTATTATTATTATTAATATTATTATTAGTGTACATTTACGCTAGAATTATGATTTGTAATATAATATTTTTATCTATTTGCTTTTACTCTATTGCGTATTACTATATTTTAGTGTTGTTATTATTGTTTATATTTTATCATTATTATCGTATCAATATTTTTTAATATTGATATTATTATGAACAATGTATTAATTATAATTATAATTTATAATTAGTAATTTCACATTATCATGATTTATTATTATATTCATATTACAACGCTAGCGGCCCTGTTTCCTTCGCACTCGTTTAATTTTATTTAAATTTTAGAGATTAAGCTGGTTAAGTAGCGTGAAGAAAGTAGGCTTTCGCTTGTACATACACAATTATTACATTTTTTCTTTCTATTTCGACGATGTACGTACCCACATATCTATTTAAAGGTGGACCCAAATACAGTAAACATAAGTGATGGTGCATTTTAGCGACTCCGATTCAGTGTGATGAAATAGGTATTTTGATTTGAGATGATTGCGATCAGACTCGGTCATTATAGACTCCGAGAATCTCTTTACAAAATTTCGTATCTTACAATTTTAAAGCTAAAATCATAACTAATGTCCATTTATGTAGCTACAGACTCGCCGTGTAAAGCTTGCGTATTTCAGCGCTTTCTGCCAGATTCTATGAAATTATTTCTACATCCTTAGCTGCAGGCAAATTTTTTAAACAATCCAATACATAATTACTTTTTATGCATATAAACCCGTCACTTTTGTTTTAACAGTTACACTTTTTTCAAGGCGACATATATACATGTAAATATCGTGATGGAGGGAATAAAACAAATATACTATAGTCTCTTCCATTCCAAAAGGCCAATTTACACTTTAGGGCTTATTACTGTAGCAGAATATCTTACGGCTTAGGTTGTTGCGGCAGTTTGTTAGATGTATCACATTTTCAGCAAAACACTTTAAACATCAATAAGAAGAATTTAAAACAGTCAGCTGCGACGAGAGCGTAAGTGAGTGCAGTGAAAAACTAATACAGTAATAAGAATTTAAATAAAATTGGCCATTTGGAACGGAACAGACCCGGCCGGTCAGGGCAGGCCCGGGCCCAGCTGAAAAGGCCCAGGGACCGGGCCTAATTTATAACAAACTTTTAAAACGTAGAAGTTAATATGTTCGAATTGTACCTAGCTCTGAAAATAGACTGTTAGTCCAGATTATTTGGGGCCTTCCTTTTTACATCTGCCCATCGTCATATCCTCTTAGCTCGATACGCTTGTTGTGTCAAAAACAATACTTAAAATTGAACTTAATCAATTTAGTTATTGAATTTAATTGAAAAAATAATGCGTAAGAATTTAATTTATTCTTCGAGCTGCAGTCAAGGTCATGGATGGTGGAAAATGGTTGGGATCGCTAGCATAGATCGATCACTTGGCGTACATCTCGGTTTAATTTGATTTTAAAAATATATACATAAATGGCAATCTGTTCTATAATAAAGCATTACCCTACCCTTATGATAATATCTTGTTGTCATTAGGGATCGGACGCGGGTATTTTTTCCTCGGCCGAGACCGAGGGACCGAGGATTTGTTATAGATATAATATGAGTAAATGAGTATAAACAATAAAGGACATATATGCTCCATGTGATGTGGGTACAGTAGCAATAGGATTGATTAGTGTAATATAGTTTAAAGCTGACAAGCTATTATTCAAATTTTGTTCGAAGGCAGGTATGCAAATGACGGGCACAGTTGTGACAAATCGCTAATCGACTTGATCATTCATCTCGTTTTCGCTATCACTATTGTGTGTTCTACACATATCTTTATGATGGCAGAAATTGCATTTTAAAAGGAAAAATGGCAAATTTTCCGGCGCTCTGCGCCGTTTTAAGACGATTCTTATTAATTTTTGCCCTTAGAGACCCAGAAATTAGCTCAAATACACTACCAAAAGTCGAACAACTCTGTTTTTACCACTAAAATCCAAAAGTTTATGTGTACAAAATGTACAAAGATTTTTGGGAAAACATAAATGGTAAAAAGGTGAAAATTCCCAAAAATTTTCGGCGATTCGCGCCGAAATGAGAATTGTTTCTCCTACATATCTTAAAAATAGCTGAATTTGTATTTAGAATGGAAAAATGTCAAATTTTTCGGCGCTTCGCGCCGTTTGAAGACAATTTTTAGTAATTTTTGGCGTCAGAAACCCAGAAAAAAACCTGTTTTACCACACTAAGATCGCTACTGTACTATATTATAGTACTCAAAAATTTGCATGTAGAAAATGTACAAAGACTTTTGGGGACTATCTATGTACATGTACAAGCAGACTTTGTACAAAAAAAGACTGCTTTGTATTGAATTTACTTTTACGATCATGTCAATAACGATACGTTGGCTTTTTACACTATTTGTTACGATCAGGTGGAGGGCATGCAAGAAGCAGCCGACATTTTTGCATTTGCCGATTTCCATCGCTTTAACAACATTAGTCCCGTTATCACGAATGACGAGGTGCACTTTGCTAAGTAAATTGAAATCTAACAGCACCCTTTTTAAGGTAGAAGCCGAATTTTCGCCACTATGATTCTCTGAGAACGGTAAGCATTCAACAGCTGCAGCCTTACATTACCACGTTTCTTTATCAATAAAATGAACCGTAACCGCCATATCAGCATCCATGGCTGCAGGCACGTAGCTGGCCGTCCTATTTTGGGGGAGGGACCAACACCAATTTTGGTGGACCAAGCCCGAAAAACTCAAAAATAGCACAAAATAATGTTAAAAAGTCCAATTTTTCTGAATTTTTGGGGTCCGGACCCCATTCCCCCCAGAGCTACGTGCCTGCATAGCTGCAGAGCTCCACATATCAATTGTTATCGAACAAAACCCTTAACGATCGGTGCTGTATTTGTGCTATTTCGGTATCACTCAAAAAATGCAAAATTAAAAAACCCTTGGTTCCTCGGCTATTTTCACCTAACCCAAGGCCGAGGCCGAGGGATCTCAAAAAGACCGAGGACTGCCGAGGCCGAGGCCTCGTCCGATCCCTAGTTGTCATGACTTATCTTTTTCTTTAACTTATATTTCATTTAAAATTTTCTGTGTATTTTTGTCTTACTATATTTATGTAAGTTTAATACGTGTTTTAAAAACATACACACATCAAGCCTAATGAATACCTATGTTACGTATATATCTAATCTATACACATATATCATTGAGCATGTAAGCCCGGACACGATCACTGCCCTCATCCCCCTAAAGTAAGAAAATTTTTGACCCCTTCCTCTTCAATTTTGGGCAAAAAGTTGCGTGTTTTTAATTTACTTTTTTTGCCATTTTTGTCGAAAAATTGAACTTTATTTACTTTCCCGAAAAGTGATCCACTATCCCCACCCAAAATTTTGAGCTGTTATATACTACACCTTATAAATGAAGGTGTTGTTCAGATAACTGCAACACCGACATGTTGACACAACGTCTAAACCATTGTTTGGCTGAGACGCGTGATTTAAAGGCTCGGTTGGCGCAAGCAGATTTTGGACGTCAAGCGGCAGAAAGCAGATTGCGAAAAAGAGAGGCTGAATTTCAGACTAACACCAAGGAATTACAAAATGAAATCGATTTGCTTCGTCGGCGTCTCAAAGAAGTAGAGGAAAAGCTGCGAGTGCAGAATTTGCCCAATATTGCCCAAAAGAAAGAGAAAATGCCGGTGATATTGCATTTTCGTTACATTATTTTTATTGCCAAGTGCCTAATCAACCCATTGCTTGGATTATATTTTTATACAGTTCCATCCTAGATGTAGTAATAGGGCGGCTGGGCTGATCCCCCACCTAGATTCGGTCGTTCCCCTTTCTGCTAAAGTCGGAAATTTTCGACCCCCCCCCTATTTTTGGCAAACATTTAAGTTTTTTGGCCATTTTCAGCTGCGTGTTTGCCATTTTTGGCCAGAACTCTTACACATCTGGTCTGAGCAATATAACCCAATTTTATGCAATCTAACAAATAACGTCTCGAAAGATATGTTGATATTTTTTGCGAATTTTCAATTTTAATCCCCCTTATCGCTCTAACCGTTGCATAACTATGTGGCTTACCATCGTAGCTTTACATTTGACAGTATACATTTCCGCAAAGTCTCCAGTAGTGATCGACCGGAGATCCGGCTCCGGCAAATCCGGCCATTTTTTTCCACTCCGGTGCTCAGCCGAAGTACATTCAAAAATCGGCCGGAGGCCGAAGAATTTTTTCGTTTTTTGCATAGTGACCGAAACGTACATACTAATTGCTGACATTATGCTTATTAAATTTAGCTAGAGCACAAAACAATAGCAGAAAAAGGAAATATCACCGAATAAAGTGTTTATCACCACCACAATCGTAAACTATTCATTTTTTAGGAGGAAAGAAAATTACTCAATTGATCGATTCATGCAATCGGTGTGAAAATCGCTGCAGCAAATTCCTGTTAACACTAGAACTCTTAGAGTAGCATACATGAGATGCAGTCTGGCCTGCATTGTACATGCTATACTGATTTTCCAGATTATGTTTCTGTCCATCCTGTACGTCATATTCGCTGTTCACTGACCTTAGTATGCTATGTAACGTACCTATGTATGTACGGTCACACACAATCATGCTTTAACATCAAATATTGCCTATTGACGCTTTATTTAGGGCAGGCTATGGAGATAACTAGCTGGTATGCAGTTGGGATGCATGTGCACTATGGTCTAGGTCTTGGTCACAAAGATGTCCTATCTATCCACACGTGTAAAATAATATTTCTCTGGCCTCCGGCTCCGGCCGGAGCAACATGGTCCAATCCGGCTCCGGCCATTTTGGCCGCTCCGGTCGATCACTAGTCTCCTGTCGACTACACTATAAATTAAGGCTATTTCCAGGTTCAATATCCCACCGCTGGAACCATGTGCCGGGGAAGCAGTATCGTTGAAGATTACAACATTTATGTTCTAGATCGAAAAGTGCATGAACTTACTCGTCGTTTAAATAGAAAGGATCAAATGTTGCAAGAAAGAACTCAGGAACGAGACGATTCAAGGTAAGAATCAAGACATGGGTTGTTTTCTTCGAGGGTTCCAAGTTTTGGCCTTCTTTCCCATAATGGCCGCTACACTTCCGCAAAATAGTGCTCTGGGGGTCGATGGGTCAAAAATCGTGAAGAAGCGTCAAAGGAGTCGGATATACCGTGGTCTGCGATAGGTAATTGAAATTCTGAGGGTTCAAATCGCCTCTCACCCCCGTGTGTACTGTCAAACCCCGAGAATTTTTGAAATGTGCTCTTTCAGACCTTTTTTATTGCTCTTTTGGCTATGAAATATCTATTTTTTGTGTTTCGATACTCGTTTTTGATCGCATTTCGTTCAATTTACATACCGTAAATTTTTTCAAAGGTCATCGTCAGGAACGTTGAAAAGGGCTCCTTGAAAAATGTTCAAGGGCAGACGACCAGGCATGCACGTGGGGGGGAGTTCGGGGTCCGCACCGCCCCCCCCCCAGAATGGAAAAATGGACAACTTCGTGGGGAAACTGGGGCAAAATGAAGGCGAAAAACGGATGAAAATTCAAACATTTTTTCCAAAAGTGATTCAAATTGACCAAAAATTGTGTACCAACGTAGTTTTAACGCTTTTTAGCTTCAAACCAGTTTTTGAGGCCATTTAGGCCCAAAAAGTTGAATTTTTGATCCCTCCTCAGCATACCTGGGAAATGGGTTCAAACGGGTATCAGCGGTAGGCCGTTCGGTATCAACAGTCAAGGCTACGAGTATCAACAAGAATTTTTCTTTAAAAAATCAAATCTACTACTGAGACACATTGCAAAATTTATTGATACCTAAGCACAACGCACACTCCAAAGATCTACATATGGCTGTAAGCGTTTATGGCACCACATAAACGAGTAAACTCCCTATACTTGGTCTGATAAAACAATGTTATGCATACGATGCTCAAAGAAAGCATTATTTATTCGAAAATCGCATGGTAAATTGTCATACAATAGAACAACCCTTTTCCGAACTGGCGACCAACCAAAATTTTTTGCTCTTGCTATCATCGGGAAGACAGGCCATTGTTCACGTATGCCCCCCACACCGGCTAACCCCTCCCCCTAGATCGGCCATGCTGTGCACCTATGCTGACGACTCCTAGATTTCTTATATGTACTCCTAGATGTTTAATGTTTGTGATAAGGTATAAATTATGATTATCACGACGCTTGATCGGTAAGTTATACGCAGCCTCAAAATTGACGGTCTTGTAGCCAAGGGTCTTCTATAAAAAAGATTAAAACCGCATTACTCTCAGTCGAACAGAACGAGAGTTGTAAGGAAGCGTTTAGTTTGTTTACTCTTTTTGCTGCTTAACTTTCCTTGTGAATTGAAAAAAGGTCATGTTTACAAAAATGTAAACCAAAAACTCATTAGACGGACTAAGCCAATGAAACTCTACAATCCTGTTGCCTTATATATATTCGTTCTTTCAAAAAAAGTTTTCAGCTTTGCGGTAAGTTTAACACATCTGTAGTTATGATTAAAACATTTTGTAATCTTATGTTGGGACCAGCCTATCGTTCAATGCAACGAATTTCTGTGAACCCCGCTGTTTTGTAGAATACAAACGCAATCAAAGTGTACTGTAAGATAAAACTCGAAAAACTGAACTAAAACTATCAATAAAATTAACAATTATGAAATCTAAGGACATCAAAGAATAGATTAACGCGCTATGGCTCTTATGTAGCTTAGAAAAATTTTAGATCAACGTTTTAAAGCGGAGATTTATTAATTAATAACACTAGTTGCCCACTTATTCCGTTGTACCACCAAAAACGTGATATTTACAAATGTGTAAAGCAAAAATATAATAGCAAAGGTAATTTAATAAAACTTTAAAATTTTTTTGCCCTATATTTTTTGTTTCAAGAATCGTTTACAGTTTTTTCGATATCTATTGCACACCATACTTATCATTAAAACAATTTGTACCCTTTTTTGGACCGTCTCGTATATTTGCTTGCATTCCTTATCTTTGGGAGGTTTGAGCTTGAGATTTTCCGATTTTTATATGATTATTAGGGCCCCTAAAATTTGGTGCTGCACCAAACTTTTTACGAGATTTTGGATGTCAAGAAATGTAGAAAAAAACACATTTTTAGTACTCAGCTAGCACATTTTTCTGCATCAAATTTGACTGTTTTGCACCAAATTCGTACATTTGTTGAAATTGGCACCAATATGAAAGAAAATCAACTTCGAGCCACGATTTTTTTTGTATTCGACAAAGATTTTTTCCGATGTACAAAGACTTTTCGGGACCGTCTTTGTACATGAACAAAGATTTTTGGGAAGACAAAAACTGTAAAAAAGTCTAAAATTACCAAAATTTTATGGCGCTTCCCGCCAAAATGAGTATTTGTTTGTTCTATATCTCTTTATATTGGCAGAAATTGCATTTAGAAAGCAAAAGTATCACATTTTTTGGCGCTTCGTGCCGTTTTGACACAATTTTCAGTATTTTTTGTCATCAAAAACCCAAGAATTGGCTAAAAAACACTACGAAAAGTTGAAAAATCCTGTTTTACCACACCGAAAACACTACTATACCATATAATAGCACCCAAAAATTTGCATGTACGAAATGTACAAAGACTTTTGGGGACCATTTTTGTACATGTACAAAGGGACCTTGTACAAAAATACTGTTTCAAACTCTCGCAAAGGATTGAGAAAACAAGCGCTTATACTATACTTGGTCTTCCCAAAACGTTGCCTGCTTTTACTTTCCTTTGACTTGTGAAATATGGATGCCGTTTCCTCTTATATGTTGAGACTTTTGTCGCAGAAATGAATCCGGGAATTTGACTTAAGTCTTTATATGCTCCTTTAGTTTCAGTCGATGTGGAATAATCGTTTTCGGAGTACAAATTGCTCTTCACCGATCGTAGGCAACGATATTTGTTAGAAAATATCGAAATGCACAGTGTAATGACGTCTGACAAGTTTTTGTTTGAGAAAAACTTTCGCATTATGTACCAAATTACTGAAGTTTTGCACCAAATTCGCATCGAATTAATGATTTTTTGCACCAAATTTCGGGCTCTAATGATTATTTAACATGCGTAACTCTTGCCTTATGCTTAATTAATAGATCAAGAGTGGCGGAGCTGGAGGACAGGCTACGTGCTTCGCAAAATCAAAGCATTTTACTTGATGTCAATCGGTCCGCTAACGATTCGTCGGCAAGAAGTCAAGCATGTATGTGCATTTCTTCTTATACATTTGTACATGTCGGAATTCCAAAGCTAATGTAAAAGATGTTGATATATTTATATGCTTATGGATCATATAGCTAAGCGCATCGCTGTTTCGAAAAATTGGATTAAAAAAATCATTATTCCGAAAAAATCGATAAAATCTTTAACGTCATATCTCGAATAACGTTAGATTGCTTGATCTGTATGTTACATCTTTTGAGCTATAGAAACAACTCAATGATCAAGTTTTGCCATTTGAATTCATCAGTATTTTGAAATATACCATTTTCTGGTTCCTCAGAATTTCCAAGATTGATTTTGAAAGAAAATCTTAGTCTTTTGCAATTAATTACGAATGTTTCAGCCCCGGTCCGGGGTAAGCCTTTCCCGGGGCCGGAGCTTGGGACATCCCTTATGTGTGTATAATTGTTTCTCTTCTCTAGGGCGTTTTCTATTTTTAGTAAACTTTTTGGAGATTTAGAATCCCAGAGTTTTCTTGCTGCCCATCTTTGGTGCTACCCCCAGAATTCAAAACTCCCCGCGAACCTCCTAAATTCACTTTTTGAACGTCTTTTTGTTTTTCCGCGATTTTTTGTGCCAATAGAATGGATAGAGCCATAAGTGGGCAGCACCAAAATGCAGGGGGTGCAAGATCTTTTGAAGGTCAAGAAATGGTCTCAAAATTGGTGGTTGGTATTGCGATAAAACACCATTTTTTAACGTGTCTCATCGAGCACTATCCATTGACATCAAAAATCGCGAAAAATAAAAAATAGCAAAACTTGAATTCTGGGGGTTATTCGGCCTTCTGGGGGTGCACATTCAACCCCCCCTCACGCCCACTTGTGGATAGAGCTCGATTGGTATTATCAATTCTTGGCCCAATTTTTCACGTTTTAAAATTGTCTGCCCCTCTCCCCAGAATTTTGGCCCTGCCCACGTATGCTCACCTCCGATTACAGTTTACTCGATGAGTTCTAGTACCACTGTTTTTTACGGGACAAAGATTTTTGGAGAAATCTTTGTATATCTTTGTACACAAAGTATTGGCAGTTTTTGACCGATTTTCAATTGTACAAAAAAATCGAAGTTTTCGTCCAAAAAGGAAAACAGTGGTTAGTACAGTTAATTGAAAAAGTAGTAATTGCATAATTTCACTTATATTTCTTAGGTACTGTGCATGTATGTTTTGCGTCTAAATGCCGGGCTTTGCAAACTACTTTGTACTTTTTTAAATAATCTTAATATTTTAAGTAATTCGTCCTATTTTTTAGCTTCGTTCAAAGAACAGTCCATTCCAAATGTCAGCAATACAGCATTTGATTGTAGTAATAAGGAAAATGTTTCTGTTGAAAATACTGCCGCTAGGCAGTTAAAGATGTTGGACACCACCCCACAACGTCATCGGAGAGAAATGGAAGAAAGGTGCAGGCAACAGTAGCTGAAATTGTTATTTATATTTTGCTTTTTTATCGCTGTTTGATGTTATTTGAAATAAAATCCGATTTTCCTACGAAGCACTCTGTTTTTTGCACCTGTTCCCAAAATAATTTGAAAAACAAAGTTTTGGTTGCTTATGTACTTTCAGCGTGAATTTCGCGACGGCTGGTAAGTGAAAAAGAGCCCTGGAATTTTCGATTTATTGTCTTAGTTGACTTCAAAGTGCCTATGAATTTTTGTATTGCCGCCCTATATATAGAAAATCAAGCTGCTGAGCTGAATATTTCAGCCTAGAATATTCCCTTCACTAAGCAAACTTTATGTAATTTACGTATAGGTGAAGTTTTTCTTACCATTTGCGGATTGTGCAGTTATTCAATGTTTTGCGGCGAGTAAACCTTTGCCCCCTCCTGTCTGATATGCTCAAAACATTAGCAGTAAGTAAAACGTAGTTGTAAAGTCGACAGTCTTTTGCGATAGATACGTATAATCTGATTTAAAATTAAAACAACAAATGCTGGTTTTTAGCTTATTTTAGGGCTGCATGCACACATGGGCGTGGGAGGGTTTGGGGGTATGCACCCCCAGAAGTTGAAATACCCCCCCCCAGAAATCAAAATACCCCCCAGAATTCAAATTTTGAAATTTTTTTGCTTTTTTAGCGATTTTCTGATGCCATTGGATAGTGCTCGATGAGAAACGTCGAAAAAGATGTTTTTTCGCCATACGACCACACCTGGGCGTGGGGGGTATGCACCCCCCAGAAAGCAAAATACCCCCAGAAATCAAAATACCCCCTCCCCAGAATTCAATTTTTGAAAATTTTTTCGCTTTTTTCGCAATTTTTTGATGCCAATGGATAGTGAGTGCTTGATGAGAAACGTCGAAAAATGGTGTTTTTATCACCATACCATCGTTTTTAAGGCCATTTTTTGACCTTCAAAAAAATCTTGCACCCCCCCCCAGAAATTTCTTGCTGCCCACGTATGCATACATATGACCGCAGAATTTCGGTGCTGCCCACCTATGGCTGCATGCCCTTCTATAACTATAGTCTGTTTCATTTACACGAGAGGTTTTCAGTAAATATTTTCGGAGGCTACAGTAACCCCTTCTTTCTTATTTACTGTAGGTTGCTAGATCTCTTTGTAGCTACGTAGCAAAGAAGGGTTTTTCAATAAAATTTTTGCGGCATAATTTATTCTCGTCTTCCAGCAGATGAATCACTTACAGATAAAAATCACGCATTAAGCTTATCCTAAGTTGACACTTAAACACAATAGACTAAGATGTTAAGAAACTGCAAACTCCTGCATGGCTTAGTGGTAAAACGTCTGCATGTCGTCCAAGCAACCCGGGTTCGATTCCAGTCGATAGCTTTTATTTAACGCACTTACTGTTGCATGTCCCGGCACTGAATAAATGTCTAAATTGAATTAATAAGGGCGGATTAGTGCATTAAATGGAAGAATTCCAGCCACTCGCCCTCACTGAGCTGATCTACCGAATTACAGTAGGTAATTCGTCTTGTTTAACTTACTGTAACCCCTATAAAATTTATTAAAAAGCTCTTGAATAAATGAAACAGACTATAGAAATTTCAACGTTCTGCAAGGTTTCGTGCTACATACTGTGCATCATTCCAAGACGATCACTCCACTTGTCCTGCCGGATGTAATAACCACGTACATATTAGTCTTATACTTCGCGGTTTTCTCTTGAATCTTATCCGCATGAATCTGACTGCAAAATTGGTTTAAAATTTTGATGCAGTAATGCGACTAAGCAATGGCTCCGTAAGCTGATATAGGTAGATACCTTTGGAATATCAAATCTGGTATTAGTTTTTTAACACTACTGTAGGCACTTTAATCATTTTCGACAACATTAAAGTTAAATTTAACATTTAACTCACAGTAGTGTGCAAAAGCTTATGAAGAATGTAATCTTCGATCTAATTAGCATTTTTGGATTGGTAGATGAAAAGAATTTTTAAACACAAAAAAATTAATTAAAACATCTCTCAAGCTCGATAACGATCTCGCTGACCCCAGAATTCAACAGACGTATAGGTAACTATTAAGTATATACAAGCATAGCGTGCGTTCTAGTTTTCAATGTGTTTGGTAGCCCAAAAATAATTAAAATATGATATTGGTATAGTTAGCTAAATTTTAAGATGATATAAATATGATATTTCACTATTTTCTATTTAAAGTATGATATATTTTTGATATTTAGTACCTATATATTTAATACTAGCAAAGAAAAATGCTCCGATGGAACAAAAAAGATGAATATACTTGGAATTCTGGATTATCAAGGATGTAAAAGGAGGGGAGGGGACTAGGAAAAATCTACCTAAAGTCGCAAAATCTGCTGAAAATCAGACTTTCTCTAAGCAACGCAAAAAATCGAAGTATATTCTGCGGCCTCTAAAAAAGTGTCTTTTTTAAATAATGTTCGAAGTTTCAGATAAGAGTGTATAAACGAAATCTATGAAGGTTACTTTTTCAAATTGCTGGCACCTGATTGATAGAAAACTAAGTGGTATTGTATTTAAAGTTGTTGTATTTTGTTATGAGCATTATAGCAAGCAAAGCAGGGGCCGATCGATTAGTGCACACAATCGTTACGGGCATGCTAGTGTATCTACATTTAATCTGTTTCAAGTCAACTTACGCGTTTCCTACTGTTTTAAACCAACCAAGTCTCCAATTGTCTTCGATGTTTGCTATTTCATTCAGTTGGCTTAGAAAGACTGTTAGTTTGCTCAATATCATTTCCCATAGCTACTGCATAGACTAACGTGCTGCTTTTTCAATCATTTTTATGATTAAATATTTATTTTAATCTGTTGGCTGCAGAATATACTTTGATTTTTTGCATTGCTTAGAGAAAGTCTGATTTTTAGCAGATTTTGCGACTTTAGGTAGATTTTTCCTAGTCCCCTCCTTTTACATCCTTAATAATCCACAATTCCAAGTACATTCATCTTTTTTGTTCCATCGGAGCATTTTTCTTTGCTAGTACCCTACTTTTAATTAGCATGATTTGAGTACATCAGTCAGTAAACACATACAGTAACATGCCATTATAATGACAGCAGTCCAAGGACACGGAAAACAATAATGTTCTTAACATCAGCATTATCCTTTTCAAACAGGACAACCTTACATTATTTTAACAGATCAAAGTTTTTCAGCATTAACTTTACGCAAATATCAAGTGTAAGGAACACTAACGCTCAGATTTGGAAGTAAAATGAATTTCTAGTATAAACTACATTTTAACAGCAAATGATTAGTGCAAACTTCACACAACTACTAGGTGTAGAGAAAACTAACAGTCAGATTCTCAATTCTGATTTTACGTAGAACCTTTTGAAAAAAATTAAGCTTCCGCAAGGCTCTAGAACAAGAGTTAATATGCAGTGTAAACTTTACACAACCACAGAGTTTAAAGAAAATTTCAGTCGGATTCGTAATTCTTATATTACGATCAACATTTATGAAAAAATTAAGTCTCCACAATGGCCCAAGGACAAATAAATATCAGATGTGTAAACGTAGACTCAAGCTACGTTCACTTCGCTTACTTAAGCCGAATCTCAAGCTTATGCGCTCACACGGGGGTTCTCGCCCTTTTCAGGAGGTCGATCACCAGCCGGCGATTCGGGGGTAAGCGGCCCGGCCTATTCAAGGTAGCCCGTCCCTCTACGCACGCACTTAGTGAAACTTACTTACTTAACCCCTTTGAGGTTAAGTACCTAATTAAAGTAAGTTCCCCGGAAACCTAATTGAAGGCTCAAAAAAGATTATTATTTAACTTGTTTTGGACCGAATTCCGGTGCTTGAAAATATTAAGGGTTCCTAAGTATAGTGTAGCACAAGGGCATAATTCAACAGCACGGAAATTCAACCGAGCCCAGCATCGTTAATTAAATAATTAATTTTTACAATATTTTTTGGACAGAAAAATTATGAAGCAATCAAAAAGCGACAGCATGGAGGATACATGCTGCCGACCGTCGTGTTACGCTAATCGGGAAAAATCAAACAATGTAATTAAACAAGGGCACAAAGCCCTGCCAAAGGCATACAACAACTGATGCCAATTGGCACAAACACGAACAAAGCGTACGGCGAAAAGAAGCGTGCACACTACGCAGGAAAACTAACAGACGAGTTCTGCAGCTTAGCAGATAAAAAGCACGCACGGAGTCTGCTCACGTACGGCGACGAAAAGAATAAAAAGATACGCTCAGCGTGGAAGCTGGCGGAGAGGCTCTCAGGCTCAAAAACTAATTGAAAAATGTAAAATCTTAAAGTGCCGTCAAAACTGCGCTCGCACGCAGTTTTAACTGACGCGGAAAAAGAGGCGTAACAACACGAACCAAGAGATATGAAAAGGATCTATGAATACGACAATAGGCCTATGGGCAAAAGCTTACGGTAAAGGTATGTACAAACGAGACAGGCACAAATATGAGACACACACACATATGTTCTTTTAACACACGTAAGATATGACACATACCAATTCGTACTCAAGTCGCATTAAGCCCGAGTGCCCATTTTCCTATCCCGGATTTTGATTGAAAATATGTGTGGGAATGGAATGAAAAATATGATAATTTTTATGGGAAGGTGGTCCCGGGCGACTCACTTCAGCGTTGCGCTTAACGGTCGTGTACGTGCGTATGGAAATTGAGCACAAGAATGTACATCTGGGGCAATCAATCGGTTTTTTTCATCTGTTTCAAAAAAAACCCAAACCGATTTTTTCCCAAAAAATTTTTCAGTGTAAAGTTTACAAACATAAGTTTGGCACATACAAACGTACTACAATCAAAGGGCTACAAACTGGCCCAAACCGAATTTATTTACACTCAGATTTTTCAGATTTTTAAAGTTTACAATGTGGTGGACAGTGGAAAATACGTGTTTGTCCATATTTTTGTTCGCCACTTTCTCTGTTCAGAAGTCGGGATAGGTCGAATAGGATAAAAATAAAGTACTTTCTAAGGGGTGGCGAACAAAAATATGAAGTGAAGAAGTCGGGAGAGGTCGAATAGGATAAAAATAAAGTACTTTTTAAGGGGTGGCGAACAAAAATATGGACAAACACGTATTTTTCACTGTCCACCACATTGTAAACTTTAAAAATCTGAACCGAACGCCCCATTGAGTGTAAATAAATTCGGTTTGAGCCAGTTTGTAGCCCTTTGATTGTAGTACGTTTGCATGTGCAAAACTCATGTTCCGCAAAATATTTGATATGATTTACCAATTAAATACGAAAAAACCTGTTTTTTTCGCCCATTTTACACCTCAGATTTCGAACTTTACACCCCCATAAACAACTCAATATTACGTTTTTTTGAGCGCGGTTTGCTTTGACGTGTAGCCCTTAAAAGTTACTTTTATTTTTATTTATTTAAATTATCTTAACTCACAACCGAAAAAGTTGGCAGAGAAATCTTGGACAAAATCTGTTTTTTTACTCATCCACTAGAGTGTAAAGTTTAAACCCCTGGTACTATGTATTGATTGTATAAAAGTTTGTAGGTCAGATTCGTTATTCTGACCTCACCGTTATTCTGACCTCACAGAGAACATTTTTTGAAAAAAATTAATCATCCACGACGCTCTGGGCGGAAAAAATTTTTTCAGTGTAAAGTTTACACCTGCACTAATAACGCAATATTGATTGTAAAGAAACAAAATAAATTTTGACGTGTAGCGCTTAAGACGAGGCAGATTTTAAAGGTAGTTACCACGTTCTTTCTACTAAGTGGAGAATATGGCAGGAAAAAATTTTTTTCTGTGTCTCAGACTCTTTACAATAAACCGCCTCTAAATTCTAAAATATTACTTTTTAAGAAAAAATAAAAAAAGGTTTCCCCTAGATTTTATAACCGTCTACCTTTTGAAAGCAATCAGACTGCATAGAATGTAAAACTGAGTTAGATATGCTCTTGCACATGAAAACAGTAAAAAAACCGTCTAATTTACACTCCTGTGCAACAACCAATGAGTGTAAAGAAATTTTAAGACCAGATACGTAACCTACTAATTAGGGAAAACATTTTTAAAAAATAATTCATCATTAACGACGCTATGGGCGGAAAAAATTTTTTCAGTGTAAAGTTTACACTTGCACTAATAACGCAATATTGATTGTAAAGAAACAAAATAAATTTTGACGTGTAGCGCTTAAGACGAGGCACATTTTATAGGTAGTTACCACGTTCTGTCTACCAAGTGGAGAATATGGCAGGGAAAAGATATTTTGTTGTCCCACTCTTTACAATAAACCGCCTCTAAATTCGAAAATATTACTTTTTAGAAAAAATTAAAAAAAGTCTCCCCTAGATTTTTTAACCGTCTACCTTTTGAAACCAATCAGACTGCATAGAATGTAAAACTGAGTTAGATATGCTTGGCCACATGAAAACTGTAAAAACACCGTCTAGTTTACACTCCTGTGCAACAACCAATGAGTGTAAAGAAATTTCAAAGACCAGATTCGTAACCTACTAATTAAAGAAAACATTTTTTTAAAAATTGGCCCTCCACAAATTATTTGAATTTTTGGTATAAACTTTACACACTCACGACGCGCTCGGTATTGAGTGTAAACAAGAAAAAAATGGGAGCACTAAGTTTTTTATTATCTACCTTAGTAGTATAGCCTGCGACCCTGGAGGGCAGTTCCGGAACTATATAGTTCTGGAACTAGGTACGGGAACTTTTTCCTGTGTTATAGTATAGGCAAACGTGGTAGGCAGCTGAAAAACGGGGGTTAAAACGTGCGCCCTGGCTTTGACAATGTGCGCCCTGAGGAGGGTTCCTGTGTTATAATATAGGCGGGGGTGAGGGGTGCGCCCTGAGTGCGCTCTGAGTGCGCCTGGGTATTTTGCCGAAAAAATAGTTGTCCCTGGTGGGGATGAGGTAGTTCCGGAACTTTCAAAAACTTATCCCTGGGGGAAGGGGGTAGTTCGGTAATTTTCTGAAGTCCCTAGGGAAGGGGGTAGTTCGGGAACTTTCGAAAAATTGTCCCAGGGGAGGGGCCACCAACAAGGGTTCATTAGCGCCTTCTCTTTAGACTTAGGATAAGAGGGGCCGAGGGAGGGTAGTATAAGGTAGGCCTATGATAGGAATAGGATAAGAATGGGATGGTGAACCACTTTACACTTTACACTAGTGTACACGTTACACTACTTTACACCACTTTACACTTTACACTACTTTACACAAGTTTACACTTTACACTACTTTACACTTTACACCCACTTTACACTTTACACGACTTTACACCTCTTTACACTGTACGTTACATTTTTTGCTGCTCTTTAAGCATGA
>JAVLUZ010000160.1:10287938-10624742 GCA_036768485.1 Mermis nigrescens
AACTGAGTATTGATGACTCGAAGGATTGAACAGGATAGGATAATAGAGGAATGAATTCTTCAGATGACACTTTTTTTGTTTTTTGAAATTCGCATTAATTATCGAATGGCAGTGTAAAGAGTGCGAAAATCTGGGGGTGAAAAAGCACTTTTTGGTCGAGTTTTCAACCTGCCTATGTCCGATACTAACTCCGGTTATGAGTTTTTCAAAATGTTTTCTGACAGAAATGTAGAGCGGATCAAGGGCTACATTCTGCATATAAGCAAAGTCTTCTATGCTCTATGGTGAGTTAGATCCTGGGGTTTAAAGTTTACACTCTAGTGGATGGTGTAAAAAAATGGATTTTAACTAAGATTTCTCTGCCAAATTTTTCCGCTTATGAGTCAGTGTAAATCGAAGACAGCATTAATAAAGTGCCTCTCAGGGGCTAAACATCGCAGCAAACCGCATTTAAAAAACGCAATATTGAGTTATTTATGAGGGTGTAAAGTTCGAAATCAGAGGTAAAAAATGGGCGAAAAAACACGTTTTTCACGAAGTTTGATTGATAAATCATGCCAAATAATTTTTGCAACAGAATTTTGGCACACAGGAATGTACTACGATTTAAAAGCTACAAATTGTACCAAACCGAATTTCTTTTAAACTCAATGGGGAGTTCGGTACGGAATTTTAAAGTTTACAGTGTTCTAAATGATGGAAAATACGTTTTTGTTGCGTTTTTTGTTCGCCACTTTCTCCGTCCAGAAGTCGGGATAAGTCTGATAGAATAAAAGTAAAGTGCTTTATATCGGATGCATGTCAAAGCAAATTGTCTATACATTAATATTTAGCGAGTGTAAAGTCAAAAATTTGGAGTTTAAAATGCGTTTATGTCATGTTTTTTCTGCCTGCTTCTCCGGTTACGAGTCAGGGACACGTTTATCAAATCTAGAAATGGACCAGGAACCAAATTTGATATGCCAGTCTGGCACATATGTTTACACTCTACGGTGTTGTAAAGTAGTTTACACCAATTGTTAGTCTGCCCATAGAACATTATGTAGACTTAATTTTTTCATAAATATTAATCGTAATATCGGAACAATATCAAAATTACGAATCTGACTAAAATCTTCTTTACACTAGGTGTTTACATGAAGTTTACACTACATCAGGTAGCGCGTTAGCGCGTACCTATAATATACTTGGGTACCCCCAACACCTGGGCACCCCCCTACAGCTATAACGGGACACTTCTGGAAGGTGCGGTTTTTTTTAAAAGAAAGATAATAAAAAAATTCGCTGCCCGTGTTTTTTTGTTTTTCTTGAAACTCAAAATTGACTGTGTAAAGAAGGTGTAAAGTTTTTGTGTAACGTTATAACATAGGACAAATTTTGGGACCTTTTTACTGCGGCATGTGGACAACTGAGTATTGATGACTCGAAGGATTGAACAGAATAGGATAATAGAGGGATGAATTCTACAGATGACACTTTTTTTGTTTTTTGAAATTCGCATTATTTATCGAACGGCAGTGTAAAGAGTGCGAAAATCTGGGGGTGAAAAAGCACTTTTTGGTCGAGTTTTCAACCTTCCTATGTCCGATACTAACTCCGGTTATGAGGTTTTTAAAATGTTTTCTGACAGAAATGTAGAGCGGATCAAGGGCTACATTCTGCATATAAGCAAAGTCTTCTATGCTCTATGGTGAGTTAGATCCTGGGGTTTAAAGTTTACACTCTAGTGGATGGTGTAAAAAAACGGATTTTAACTAAGATTTCTCTGCCAAATTTTTCCGCTTATGAGTCAGTGCAAATCGAAGACAGCATTAATAAAGTGCCTCACAGGGGCTAAACATCGCAGCAAACCGCATTTAAAAAAACGCAATATTGAGTTATTTATGGGGTGTAAAGTTCGAAATCAGAGGTAAAAATGGGCTAAAAAACACGTTTTTTCCGAAGTTTGATTGATAAATCATGCCAAATAATTTTTGCAACAGAATTTTGGCACACAGGAATGTACTACGATTTAAAAGCTACAAATTGTACCAAACCGAATTTCTTTAAACTCAATGGGGAGTTCGGTACGGAATTTTAAAGTTTACAGTGTTCTAAATGATGGAAAATACGTTTTTGTTGCGTTTTTTGTTCGCCACTTTCTCCGTCCAGAAGTCGGGATAAGTCTAATAGAATAAAAATAAAGTGCTTTATATCGGGTGCATGTCAAAGCAAATTGTCTATACATTAATATTTAGCGAGTGTAAAGTCAAAAATTTGGAGTTTTAAATGCGTTTCTGTCTTGTTTTTTCTGCCTGCTTCTCCGGTTACGAGTCAGGGACACGTTTATCAAGTCTAGAAATGGACCAGAATCAAATTTGATATGCCAGTCTGGCGCATATGTTTACACTCTACGGTGTTGTAAAGTAGTTTACACCAATTGTTAGTTTGCCCATAGAACATTATGTAGACTTAATTTTTTCATAAATATTAATCGTTATATCGGAACAATATCAAAATTACGAATCTGACTAAAATCTTCTTTACACTAGGTGTTTACATGAAGTTTACACTACATATATATTTATCTTCGTTTTTGAGCATTCCTGAAACCTAATTTTTTCTTGGAGCCTAGAAGTTTTCAAAGGATCAAATGTGAGACGTCACGTAGGCGCGTTTGTTTACATCCAACAGTGATGTAAAGTAGTTTACATTCATTGTTTATATGTCCTCAGACCATTGTAGAGACATAATTTTTTCATGAATGTTGATCATAATATCCGAGTAATTTTTTACACTGCATGTTAGCCTTTGTTCTAGAGCATTGCAAAAATCGAAATTTTTTCCTGAGATATAAAAATTTACAGGGAATGAAATATATACGTCAATTGGGCGCGCTTGCTTACACTCAGCAGTATTGCAAAGTGGTTTAAACCTAATGTTTATTGTCTTTAAAACATTATGGAGACTCATTTTTCCATAAATGTTGAAAGAAATATCGGAGCAATATCAAAATTACGAATCCGACTAAAATATTCTTTACGCTATGTGTTTGTGTAAAGTTTACGTTACGTGTTAACCTTAATTCGATAGACTTGCAGAGACTTTGTAACTGAAGTCAAGAAATTTTCAAGGATTCATATGTGAGACATCAATTAAGTGAGTTTGTTTACCCTCAAAAGTAATCTAAAGTGATTTAAAAATTATGTTCAAGTGTCCTTAGATCATTGAAGAGATGTAATTTTGTCTTAAATGGGTTGCATTAAAGTTAAATCTTTCTTAGCCGTGTTTATAATATGTTTCACAAAATCTTGCACATGGAGAGCTATCGTTTAATTGATGTAAATTGCCTGCAAAAGTGGTTTAAAATGAACCAGCAATCACACTACTGTGCACAGAAGTCGACAAAGATATACAGCTTTATTGTAATCATGTACATTAATAAGCCGTAAACTGTTAGTATTCTCTACACCTAGTAGTTGTGTAAAGTTTGCACTATTCATTTGTTGTTAATATGTAGTCTATACTACAAATTTATTTTACTACCAAATCAAAGCGTTAGTGTTCCTTACATTTGATATTTGCGTGAAGTTTTTGAATTTTTGCCGAAAATCTTTGCCTTCTAATTTACCAACATCCCGCCTTTTCCATTTTCTTGAAGTTTAAAATCTTTTATAATTCTCTCATAATTTAATGGTAGGTTTTAACTTTAAGTTTCTCTTGGTTTACAACTCTCGCTTAGCAAGCTCATTTTTCAAAACTTTTTCATAGTGATCAGATTAGTTGCGTTTAGTTTGGAATTGGTGGACGGTCGTTATTTTATTACTCGGCTTAAATAAACCAAGTGACTATCTTTTGATTATTTTCTTCATCGCAAATTCAAACACCCAATTTTCAATTTGAAAATTGACCCAATTTTCAATTTGAAAATTGATCCAATTTTCAATTTGAAAATTGGAAAATTGGGTGTTTTCAATTTCAAAAGTCACAACACATTGTGCTTGTGTATTGATTGAGTGAGGATTTGCAATGTGAATTCGTTGGTTAAATTTTTGTGCTTGATTATAAGTGAACTGCACATTAAGAAGAAATAACTTAATGCAGTTTTAATTTGAAAATGGATGGTGTCAATAAGGTTGTCTTGTTTAAAAAGGATAATGCTGATGTTAAGAACAATATTGTTTTCCGCGTTCTTGGACTGTTGTCATTATTGTGGCATGTTACTGATTGTGTTTACTGACTGATGTACTGAAATCACGCTAATTAAAAGTAGTGTACTAGCAAAGAAAAATGCTCCGATGGAACAAAAAAGATGAATATACTTGGAATTGTGGATTATTATGGATGTAAAAGGAGGGGACTAGGAAAAATCTACCTAAAGTCGGAAAATCTGCTAAAAATCACACTTTCTCTAAGCAACGCAAAAAATCGATGTATATTCTGCGGCCTCTAAAAAAGTGTCTTTTTTAAATAATGTTCGAAGTTTCAGATAAGAGTGTATAAACGAAATCTATCAAGGTTACTTTTTTAAATTGCTGGCACCTGATTGATAGAAAACTAAGAGGTATTGTATTTAAAGTTGTTTTGTTTTATGAGCATTATAGCAAGCAAAGCAGGAGCCGATTGATTAGTGCACACAATCGTTTCGGGCATGCTAGTGTATCTACATTAAGTCTGTTTCAAGTCAACTTACGTGTTTCCTACTGTTTTTAACCAACCATGTCTTCAATTGTCTTCGATGTTTGCTATTTCATTCAATTGGCTTGGAAGACTGTTAGTTTACTTAATATCATTTCCCATAGCTACTGCATAGCTAACGTGCTGCTGTTTCAATCATTGTTATGGTTGAATATTTATTTTAATCTGTTGGCCGCAGAATATACATCGATTTTTTGCGTTGCTTAGAGAAAGTGTGATTTTTAGCAGATTTTCCGACTTTAGGTAGATTTTTCCTAGTCCCCTCCTTTTACATCCATAATAATCCACAATTCCAAGTATATTCATCTTTTTGTTCCATCGGAGCATTTTTCTTTGCTAGTATGTATTTATCTTCGTTTTTGAGCATTCCAGAAACCTAATTTTTTCCTGGAGTCTGGAAGTTTTCAAAGGATCAAATGTGAGACGTCACGTAGGTGCGTTTGATTTACATCCAACAGTGATGTAAAGTAGTTTACACTCATTGTTTATATGTCCTCAGACCATTGTAGAGACATAATTTTTTCATGAATGTTGATCATAATATCCGAGTAATTTTTTACACTGCATGTTAGCCTTTGTTCTAGAGCATTGCAAAAACCGAAATTTTTTCCTGAGATATAAAAATTTACAGGGAATGAAATATATACGTCAGTTGGGCGCGCTTGCTTACACTCAGCAGTATTGCAAAATGGTTTAAACCTAATGTTTATTGTCTTTAAAACATTATGGACTCATTTTTAAATAAATGTTGAAAGTAATATGGGAGCAATATCAAAATTACGAATCCGACTAAAATATTCTTTACGCTATGTGTTTGTGTAAAGTTTACATTACGTGTTAACCTTAATTCGATAGACTGGCAGAGACTTTGTAACTGAAGTCAAGAAATTTTCAAGGATTTATATGTGAGACATCAATTAAGTGAGTTTGTTTACCCTCAAAAGTAATCTAAAGTGATTTAAAAATTATTTTCAAGTGTCCTTAGATCATTGAAGAGATGTAATTCTGTCTTAAATGGGTTGCATTAAAGTTAAATCCTTCTTAGTCGTGTTTATAATATGTTTCACAAAATCTTGCACATGGAGAGCTATCGTTTAATTGATGTAAATTGCCTGCGAAAGTGGTTTAAAATGAACCAGCAACCACACTACTGTGCACAGAAGTCGACAAAGATATGCAACTTTATTGTAATCATGTACATTAATAAGCCGTAAACTGTTAGTATTCTCTACACCTAGTAGTTGTGTAAATTTTGCACTATTCATTTGTTGTTAATATGTAGTCTATACTACAAATTTATTTTAATACCAAATCAAAGCGTTAGTGTTCCTTACATTTGATATTTGCGTGAAGTTTTTGAAATTTTTGCCGAAAAACTTTGCCTTCTAATTTACCAACATCCCGCCTTTTCCATTTTCTTAAAGTTTAAAATCTTTTATAAGTCTCTTAATAATTTAATGGTAGGTTTTAACTTTTAAGTTTCTCTTGGTTTACAACCTCGCTTAGCAAGCTCATTTTTCAAAACTTTTTCATAGTGATCAGATTAGTCGCGTTTAGTTTGGAATTGGTGGACGGTCATTATTTTATTACTCGGCTTAAATAAACCAAGTGACTATCTTTTGATTATTTTCTTTATCGCAAATTCAAACACCCAATTTTCAATTTGAAAATTGACTCAATTTTCAATTTGAAAATTGATCCAATTTTCAATTTGAAAATTGAAAATTGGGTGTTTTCAATTTCAAAAGTCACAACACATTGTGCTTGTGTGTTGATTGAGTGAGGATTTGCAATGTGAATTCGTTGGTTAAATATTTGTGCTTGATTATAAGTGAACTGCACATTAAGAAGAAATAACTTAATGGAGTTTTAATTCGAAAATGGATGGTGTCAATAAGGTTGTCTTGTTTAAAAAGGATAATGCTGATGTTAAGAACAATATTGTTTTCCGCGTTCTTGGACTGTTGTCATTATTGTGGCATATTACTGATTGTGTTTACTGACTGATGTACTGAAATCACGCTAATTAAAAGTAGTGTACTAGCAAAGAAAATGCTCCGATGGAACAAAAAAGATGAATATACTTGGAATTGTGGATTATTATGGATGTAAAAGGAGGGGACTAGGAAAAATCTACCTAAAGTCGGAAAATCTGCTAAAAATCACACTTTCTCTAAGCAACGCAAAAAATCGATGTATATTCTCGCGGCCTCTAAAAAAGTGTCTTTTTTAAATAATGTTCGAAGTTTCAGATAAGAGTGTATAAACGTAATCTATCAAGGTTACTTTTTTAAATTGCTGGCACCTGATTGATAGAAAACTAAGAGGTATTGTATTTAAAGTTGTTTTATTTTGTTATGAGCATTATAGCAAGCAAAGCAGGAGCCGATTGATTAGTGCACACAATCGTTTCGGGCATGCTAGTGTATCTACATTTAGTCTGTTTCAAGTCAACTTACGCGTTTCCTACTGTTTTAAACCAACCATGTCTTCAATTGTCTTCGATGTTTGCTATTTCATTCAATTGGCTTGGAAGACTGTTAGTTTACTTAATATCATTTCCCATAGCTACTGCATAGCTAACGTGCTGCTGTTTCAATCATTGTTATGGTTGAATATTTATTTTAATCTGTTGGCCGCAGAATATACATCGATTTTTTGCGTTGCTTAGAGAAAGTGTGATTTTTAGCAGATTTTCCGACTTTAGGTAGATTTTTCCTAGTCCCCTCCTTTTACATCCATAATAATCCACAATTCCAAGTATATTCATCTTTTTTGTTCCATCGGAGCATTTTTCTTTGCTAGTAAACTTATATGGCAATAATGTACCGGGCAGCGCATGAAAAGGGCAAATCGCTCTAAACAGAGCAAAAGTTATGAGATAAAGTTGATGTTCCTTTTTTAGCACTTCCTGTATAACAAATAGAAATTAGTATGTAAGATTTATTTTTGCGTTAAAAATTTCAAAGTATTTACATCCGGCACTCTATGACAGAATACTTTTTCTCGTAATTCGTGATTATTTAGAACAATTGCGCTCTGATACATTCATTTCATCTTATTAGCACTTCATGTCTACATGATGATTGTTGCCTTTCCGAATGTACAGAATTCCCAACCGTGCAACCTTTCCAATCCTAACCATACAATTTTATAGCCTTCCCGACTGTTGAAGTTAAGAATCATCGTACCTTGCCGACTGCCTGGTTCCCGACTGTTATACTTTCCCGAATTTTTTACCCTCCCGACCATACGTGGGCAGCAAGAAAATTCTCGGGGGGGGTGCAAAGATTTTTTTTTGAAGGTCGAAAAATGGCCTTAAAAATGGTGGTATGGAGATAAAAACACCATTTTTCGACGTTTTTCATCGAGCACTATCCATTGGCATCAAAAATTGCGAAAAAAACGAAAAAAATTTTCAAAAATTGAATTCTGGGGGTATTTTGATTTCTGGGGGTTGGTTTCTCGGGGGGTGCATGCATACCCCCCACACCCAGGTGTGTGAATAAGCATTGCTAGTTTGTGTTACATTGAGCTGCTTAGAAACGAATTTTGTACCTGCTCACTAATCGTAGAAAATTGATTTCCGTGCAAAACATTTTGTGAAGCAAACTATAGAAAAACACGAGCATTACATTTCTAGACGCAAAATTTTAAAACAGTTTCATTCATTCTATGTAGAACTACGAGATTAAGTTCCAAAATTGCATGAATTCCTTTCAATTTTCGTCGAATAACAAAATTGCGGAATATTTGGATCACCATCAGCGAAGCTCAACGGTCAACAATACAAATAATTTGATGGTCAATATCATTCCTTTGTGGTACCTACCTACCTGATGTTTTGTAATCTCCGAGTCTGTTTCATACAAGTTTGGGCATAAATTTAAAAAACTATGTATGCTCGACAACAAGCTGACAGATTGCGATTATAGCATCGATTTGATATTTAATTATCGTAATCCGTCGGCTTGCTTTCGAATAAATTCTTAAACTTTATGCCCAAACTCATGCGAACAGACTATAGGCCCAGGGCCGTGCTTAGAGGTTTAGCGGCCCTGGGCGAAACTTATTTTGGCGGCCCCCATAATTTTTAAAAGTGGTATTATAGGCATCATAATTATCACTTACATATGTATATCCTTTACATATGTACCTATATGATCGCAGTTAGCATCTTACTGTAAATTTACTAACAAAATATTGTGCTACATTATTTTTAGTAGGTATCGTATGTTTTTTCTCAAATAATTTACCTATTTCGTGAATGATGACGTGCTTCATTACAAAATAACTTGCCTAGCTTTCTGAGCGGCAAACTGGTCAATCAATTGCAAAAAATCTAACGAAGATGATAAATCCTTTTCAATTGAAATAATCGCTAGTGCACTTAGACGAGAATCAGTCATAGTTGACCGCAAATATGTCTTTATTAATTTCAGTTCCAAGAAGGAACGTTCTGCTGAGGCCACAGCAATAGGTATTGTAAGTAAAATTCTGAAATCAATTATAAGGTTCGGGAAAACATCCTGGAAGTCATTTGATAGACATTTAAGAGTAGCTAGTGGCGAAGTTAATTCATTTGGACTTGATCGAGCAAGAACTTTTAGCTCAGTGTACATGTCTGGTCCATGTGCATGACTTGAGCGATTCATCATCTTCCCATGTTTTTAAAGCTGGTATTCGTGGGTAGTGCTCAATGAGAAACCTTGAAAACGGTATTTCTTAGCCATACCATCATTTTTAAGACCATTTTTCGACCTCTAAAAAACCTTGCACCAACCCCCCGGGATTTTGTTGCTGCCCACATATGCTGCGGGGGTCTTAGGTGGCGCGGTCAAGCGTTCCCTGCGGGGTCCGGGACAGAGTCCCTACAAATTTTGTAAAAAAGCATTTTAATGTCAAATAATAACGTTAAAATTTTCGCAAAAACGGCCGAATTTCGGTCCTGAATGGAGCCCAAAAACACTCAAAATTGATGAACTCTCACATGTCACAAAACTTCTGAGCTGAAATGCGTTTTTCGACCTCTGCTAATTACATAGCGCAGCAACGGGTCGCTGCCAATAAGATATAGAAAAATGTATAGATTGAAGTTTTTGTTCTTACCCTTTTCAGGCCCATTTGTGGCCTTCTTATTAAGAAGATGCAGTTCAGAAAACAGGAAATGCACAAAAACATAAGAAAATTTGGCCATTTCTTTCATTTAAAATAGGATTGTGTCCTTGTAAAGAAAGACAAAAAAGCAAAGAATAGACAAACTGGTACACAATCATTTTCGCACTTTTAGTTTTATGCTCAACAAGCATGCGCACTTTCATTCAATGAACAAATAGTGCATTAAATTACTAGTGATGTGAAGTGCTAGATTATTTCAGCTGATTCAAGCTTTTAAATTCATTTGATCTATGGCTCGGTGCAAAGCGCCGGAAAATTTTGACATTTTAGCCTTTTCGAACTCAATTTTCTGGACACACATTATTGCAACAGAAAAATCAACAATATGTCTGAAAAATGAGAACAAGTATAGCTCAGTCAGCGTTCTCTTAAAAATGCAAGTAAAGATTTTTAAGTGACTGTGTTTGCATTAGAACGTCGAAAAATCGATCCTTTTGAACGTATGTATCGAATTATTGTAAGAGGGCCGCCAAAAAATGAATTCTATACGGCATGCACTACAACTTTTTTAGCGGCCCATAATTTTAGCGGCCCTGTGCGGCCGCACAGTTCGCACCCCCTAGGCACGGCTATGTATAGGCCACCCTAATGAGCTGAGCTTACTGCATGTTACGCATTTATCAACGCGGACGGATGATCTTACTTCACTCATACTATACTGCGCTAATTACACACGATTGACGCAGGTGTACACAACCTCAACGGACCATACGCATGAGGTGGTTCGGCTCGATATTCATGCATACATACACACGTATTTGTCTACATATCAAAATACGACCTGGAAAGTACCTATTGCATCATGCGTACAAAAGAGGTAAGATACAGAGGCGGATTAAGGGCGGCCCCCATTGGCCAAAAAGTAGTACGCAAAATTCAGGATTTTTGAGCGATTTTTAGCGATTTTCGGGTTAAAACGGCTAATTTTTCCACCCAAATCAGGATTCCGCCCACCCCCTCCCCCTCTTAGGAAAATCATCGATCCGCCACTGGTAAGATATAGAGCGAAAGAAGGAAAAGGTGCTACCACTTTTACTAAAATTATACCAAAATTATATGAAAATTTTTTTCACATTTTTCAGTTTTAATATGATAAAAATATGATATACCAAAATTCACAGAATTAAAATTAAATTGATAGTCCAGCAAGTGCCTACCAAAACTACGCCAAAATTTATTTTTGGTATATCAAAATAATACCTGTGTACATTATGTACATCGATGACGGACGTGACGTACATATGTCGGTATTTGCGGTCTAGGACGTTTTGGCGACGCCGTTTTGGCGACGCCGTTTTGACGACGGCCGTTTTGGCGACGCCGTTTTGGCGACGGCTGTTTTGGCGCTGGACTGAAGACGTTTTCCTCAAAATTGCTGGAAATTAACGAGAAACTGTACAATAACTTATTTTTAACGCTCAAAGAACTAATGTTATCATTCTAATCAGATGTTGAATCAGTTTAACAGAATCAGAGCAGAAATTTTTCGCAGACCTATGTAATTACTCTGTACATATGTAAATTTATTCATATGCATGCATGCACGCACCTATAGTTCTGTTTCATTTATTGGAGAGCTTGTTAAATGAATTTAGTTCGAATAAATTAGGATACAAAAGTGATATAAAAGCATGACGCAGACTTGCCTCTTAGCAATGTCAAAAAGTCATCATACAACTCGATATATGTACTGTAATCTTTCTCTCTCATTAGTTTAAAACACTTTAGAAGCCAGTTTAAACTTTTATAAAACCTCTTCTAACAAAATGAAACCGAATACACATTGCATAATCTGTTACATTTTAGCTTTGAGATCTTTGAAAAATTGAAAGTGACTACAAAAGTAGCTTTAAGCTGATACCATAAAAAGTAGAATTGAAGTGCTTGAACAGTAGCTGACAGATTGCTAGATAATCATACGCAGCTACATGTAAAGTAAGCACATACCCAACTACCTATACATATAATCATGCATGGACAGCACCAAAATTTCTGGTGGTCCGCTGCACACCTGGGCGTGGGGGTAGGGGGTTTGCACCCCCCAGAAACCAAAATACCCCCAGAAATCAAAATACCCCCAGAATTCAATTTTTGAAAATTTTTTTCGTTTTTTGATGCCAATGGATAGTGTTTGATGAGAAACGTCGAAAAATGGTGTTTTCATCGCCATACCACCATTTTTAAGGCCATTTTTCGACCTTCAAAAAAATCTTGCACCCCCTCCCCAGAATTTTCTTGCTGCCCACGTAAGGCCGCTGGGTCAAAATCGCCAAAATTGCTATACGAAGCGCCAAAAATTTAATTCTGGGGGTCCAGAGCGTACCTGGGCGTGGGGGCATGCACTCCCCAGAAGGCAAAATACCCAACGAAAAATGGCAAAAACCCAGCTACACTCCCTAGAATTTCATAATTTTTTTGCTTTTTTCGTGTTTTTTTGATGCCAATCGATAGAGCTCGACAAGAAACGTTCAAAAATGGTTTTTTCGCCATAGCACAATTTTTAGGGCCAATATTTGACTTTGAAAAATTTCGCACCCCCCTGACCTTTAGAGCCGCCCATCTACGGTCCAGAGCACTTACGCCCATTCGTGATAACTACCTATGTATATATCTTAGGTAGCGCGTTAGCGCGTACCTATAATATACTTGGGTACCCCTAACACCTGTGCACCCCCCTACAGCTATAACGGGACACTTCTGGAAGGTGCGGTTTTTTTTAAAGAAAAGATAATAAAAAAATTCGCTGCTCGTGTTTTTTTGTTTTTCTTGAAACTCAAAACTGACTGTGTAAAGAAGGTGTAAAGTTTCTGTGTAACGTTATAACGTAGGACAAATTTTGGGACCTTTTTACTGCGGCATGTGGACAACTGAGTATTGATGACTCAAAGAATTGAACAGCATAGGATAATAGAGGGATGAATTCAACAGATGAAACTTTTTTGTTTTTTGAAATTCGCATTTGTTATCGAATGGCAATGTAAAGAGTGCGAAAATCTGGGGGTGAAAAAGCACTTTTTGGTCGAGTTTTCATGCTGCTTATGTCCGACACTAACTCCGGTTATGAGTTTTTTAAAATGTTTTCTGACAGAAATGTAGAGCGGATCAAGGGCTACATTCTACATATAAGCAAAGTCTTCTATGCTCTATGGTGAGTTAGATCCTGGGGTTTAAAGTTTATACTCTAGTGGATGGTGTACAAAAACGGATTTTAACTAAGATTTCTCTGCCAAATTTTCCCGCTTATGAGCCAGGGTAAATTGAATTCAGCAGTAATAAAGTGCCTCTCAGGGGCTACACATCGCAGCAAACCGCATTTAAAAAACGCAATATTGAGTTATTTATGGGGGTGTAAAGTTTGAAATCAGAGGTAAAAAATAGGCGAAAAAAACGTTTTTTTCCGAATTTTGATTAATAAATCATACCAAATAATTTTTGCAAGTGAATTTTGGCACACAGGAATGTACTACGATTTAAAAGCTACAAATTGTACCGAAACCGAATTTCTTTAAACTCAATGGGGAGTTCGGTACGGAATTTTAAAGTTTACAGTGTTCTAAATGATGGAAAATACGTTTATGTTGCGTTTTTTGTTCGCCACTTTCTCCGTCCAGAAGTCGGGATAAGTCCAATAGAATAAAAAATAAAGTGCTTTATATTGGGTGCAAGTCAAAGCAAATTGTCTATACATTAATATTTAGCGAGTGTAAAGTCAAAATTTTGGAGTTTAAAATGCGTTTCTGTCTTGTTTTTTCTGCCTGCTTCTCCGGTTGAGTCAGGGACACGATTATCAAGTCTAGAAATAGACCAGGAACCAAATTTGATATCCCAGTCTGGCGCGTATGTTTACACTCTACAGTGTTGTAAAGTGGTTTACACCTATTGTTAGTTTGCCCTTAGAACATTATGGAGACTTAATTTTTTTCATAAACATTAATCGTAATATCGGAACAATATCAAAATTACGAATCTGACCAAAATCCTCTTTACACTAGGTGTTTACATGAAGTTTACACTACAAATGTATTTATCTTCGTTTTTGAGCATTCCAGAAACCTAATTTTTTCCTGGAGTCTAGAAATTTCCAAAGAATCAAATGTGAGACGTCACGTAGGCGCGTTTTGTTTACATCCAGCAGTGATGTAAAGTAGTTTACACTCATTGTTTATTTGTCCTCAGACCATTGTAGACATGCAATTTTTTCATAAACGATGATAATAATATCCGAGTAATATCAGATTTACAAATCGGAATAAAGTCCTCTTTACACTAGGCGGTTGTGTAAAGTTTACACTGCTAATTAATCTTCGTTCTAGAGCTTTGCGAAAACCTGAATTTTTTGCCGAAATCTGAGAATTTACATGGAATCAAATAAGGGACGTCAGCTGGGCGCGTTTGTTTACACTCAAAAGTGATGTAAAGTGGTTTACATCTGTGTCTATTTGTCATTAAACCGTTATGGAGACGTAATTTTTTCATGAATGTTGATCGTAATATCCGAGTAATATCGAATTTACAAATCCGACTAAAATCTTCTTTACACTCGTTGCTAGTGCAAAGTTTACACTATATAATAAGCTTCATTCTAGAGCCTCACGGTAACTTATTTTTTCCCTAAAGTCGTAAAATATATATGGAAACAGATGTGATACGTCTGCTAGGGGCGTATGAAGAGTAGTGTAAAGTGATTAACACCTAATGTTATTTTATTCTTGGAAGATTATAGAGGTTTTATTTCTTAATAAATGCTGATCGTTATATCAGAGCAGTATCGAAATTATTAATCCCACTAAAATTCTTTACACTCTTGTGTAAAGTTTAAAATGTAAATTAAGTTTAGCTCTAGAAAGTTTTGGAAGCATATTTCTTTACAGGATGTTCTACGTAACATAAGAATTACTAATCAGAATGTTTGTTTCTTCTACCAACTAGTAGCTTTGTAAAGTTTAAACCATTCAATTATTAGAAGAACCGCACAGTAAATGAAATCTAGTATTGTATTTCCAAATCTTGCTAATTAAAAGTAGGGTACTAGCAAAGAAAAATGCTCCGATGGAACAAAAAAGGGGAATATACTTGGGATTGTGAATTATCGAGGATGTAAAAGGAGGGGACTAGGAAAACTCTCCCTATGTTATATGCCAAAAATCGCAAAATATGTTAAAAATCTAGACTTTCTCTAAACAATGCAAAAAATCGAAGTATATTCTGCGGCCTTTGAAAAATGTAAAAGTTTAGTAAACAATTGTTGTAGACATGTGTAAAAGAGTATCTGCATAAGGTCTGTTGCACGTCAGCTTCCGTGTTTCCTACTGCTTCGAACCAACAATATCATCCATTGTCTTGAATGCATCGATATGTACTATTTCATTCAATTCGCTTAGCTACTGCATTGCTAATTCGCTGCTTTTTTCAATCAATTTTTGGTAATTTGAATATTGCTTGCACTTTGACACTTAGAATGGCTGTATCTGCTAAGTGACATGCTTAGTAATAATGAAATACGAACAACTTAATTATGATTTGTTAAGAGCATTTCACTTTCAGTCACATTATTAAGCAACTCAAAATTGAATGAAGTCTGCAAAAAGTTGCATTACGTAATATGCTTTTAAGATATTATGTCAATCAGAGAAAATTATTTTAAAATAATACGTTTTTACAGAGACCGCAGAATATACTTCGATTTTTCGCATTGTTTAGAGAAAGTCTAATTTTTAACATATTTTGCGATTTTTCCTAGTCCCCCCTTTACATCCTCGATAATTCACAATCCCAAGTATATTCCCCTTTTTTGTTCCATCGGAGCATTTTTCTTTGCTTGTTTAATAGGTACCTACCACCTATTATGAAACCGTAGTGCGAGAAATATGGAACAGGCTCGTGTGCTCACATTATTCCAGCAGTTTACAGTCAATTTGAGCACGTACAAAAAGCTGAGGCGAATTACCACTAATTTTTGACGCTTAATATCATCAATCAAGCAATATCCATTGGCTTATACCCCCAAACCCATCTTGTATGCAGATAAGTCCTTAGCCTCATAATTCCTTAAATTTTTCTCCGGCGCTTTGCGCCGGATAATAAATATTAATGACATTTACTTACTTTTTGCATTTTTTGCTCACCAAATATGTATAGTCTGTTTCACATAACTTTGTGCTTTTATATTCACGATTCTAAGTTGTTGTAAACCAGAATTTCGTGCACCAAGTTATGTGAAACAGACTATAGATATGCGCCAAAACCACCGTCGCCAAAACAGCCGGCGCCAAAACGGCCGTCGCCAAAACGGCGTCGCCAAAACGGTGTCGAAAAACGGCGTCGCCAAAACGTCCCATTTCGAGGTATTTGGTCTATTTGAATGAAACGGACCATAATTCTAAGACAATCCCTTGTAAAGTGTTATTTATTAATACTTAAAATCAACAGTTACAATCATTTGTATATAATCTAACAGCTAGCATGAGAAACGAACATAATTTCGGTATTGTACGACGATATAAACATTATTTAGATATGCCACACATACAGGGTGTCACGAAATGATAGCCCCTCTAAAAATCGACTACAAGGTACAGATAGAAGCAATCTGTAAGCACCATGTTGTACAAGCATTTAAATCTGCTTCGGATAGTAAAAAGTCGGTACATATTGCAAAAAAAGAGGTTTCCACAACTATAGTCGGTTTCACATGAGTTTTGGCATAAATTTTAAGAATTAATTCGAAAGTAAGTCGACGGATTACAATAATTTTATATCAAATCAATGCTATAATCGCCATCTGTTAGCTTATTGTCTGACACTTTTTAAAATTTATGCCCAAACTTGTGTGAAACAGACTATAGCTCTGGAAAAGAAAGTGAAATGGTGAAGGATTGGGTGAAAGAGCTCATGCGTATGGAGTCGGGAATTGGTCGCCGTTATGCAAGAAACGGTATCAAAAAAATTTGCATGTGGCGCTAACTGAATTAGAGTAAGATAAACGTTTATTAAGAGTCTTCCATGCCTAAGCACTTGAGGCACCTCGGTAAAGATAAAAGCAGTAGAACGAATTTTTAAATCGATAGTCGTCGTGAGAATTGAAAAAGTGTGATAGGTTTTGTTTTTAATCAATAGAAAAGTGCGCGTTGGAGATTGTTATGAAAAAATAACCATCCGACGCAGAATTGAATACTCTACAACATGGTACTTGTATATTTTTCCAAGATGCTTAAAAGTTGATTTCTAAAGGGGGCTATCATTTCCTGACACCCTGTACATGCTCGTACGTACTACTGGCGATAAAGATACCGGTAAATAAATAAGATAAACCGGCTTGGAAAGTAGCTTAGGTATACACTTAATCACGAGTAATATCAACGCCATTCAAATTGAGCAACAGTATATGTAGCAAGTCAAGACAACAAATCATAGTCTAACAATAATTGTGATTGCGGCATAAATTCAATATCTGACTTATTGAGTGTGCC
Source organism: Mermis nigrescens (assembly GCA_036768485.1). NCBI lineage: Eukaryota > Metazoa > Nematoda > Enoplea > Mermithida > Mermithidae > Mermis > Mermis nigrescens. The sequence goes on from JAVLUZ010000160.1 coordinate 10,305,263, forward strand.
TTAAAATCTGATCGTGGTTCATAGGCACAGCATATAAAAACGAGTATATGGTAGTTCGGTATACATCTGGGTGTGAGGGCTTTGTAGCATGAGGGTTCAGTCGGACTCCAGAATTCAAAAAACCCACACAGATCCCTAGAATTAAATTTTGAAAATATTTTTAGTTTTTTCTCTCAATTGTTTGATCCAAACAGATAATTCTGGAAGAGAAGAGTCGAATATGGTGTTTTCTAGCCTTTTCCAGTCGTTTTTTCCTCTTGACCCACCTGTCCAGAATATCGGAGTTGCCTATAAATATTCTGTAGAAATTGGATTCAACAATAAAGCGAAGCCCTTTTACGATTGGCTAGACCCCATAATTCCGTGTTCTAATTTCTTTCTAACAAGAACATCTTCGAGCTTACCTAGAATTTCCGTCTTACCTGTGTGAAATACAGCATGGCCGATGTCGGGAACGGTCATCCGGTTTAGATTAGTGGGCTTTTTCGGCCAAAATTACCGCAAAAACTGGTATAAATGATAGAATAGCGTTCGAATAATAGTAAGTCTACGACAAAAAAAGAGAAAAAGGGGAAAAGAGGAAGAAAAACAAATGAAATATTAAAAAAGGAAATAATAATTAAATAAGAATTCACCGTTTCTGGTCAGTTTCATGCACTTTTGAGGAAATTTTCCATCTCTCCTTTCTGGGGGTCTATACCATACCTGGCGTGGGAGTTTGAGGGTATGCACCCCCCAGAATTTAATTTTTGATTTTTTTGTTGTTTTTCGCAATTTTTTGATGCCAATGGCTTGATAAGAAACGTTGAAAAATAGTGTTTTTTCGCCATATCACAATTTTTAAGGCCATTTTTTCACCTTTGAAAAAAACTTACACGCCCCCAGAGCTTTGGTGTCGCTCACCTATGATCTATCCCCAAACTTCCAACGAGTATATACATCTGGACGTATTTCAAACCCTCTCGTTTCATTTTGAAAACAGTGACTTCAGTCCGCAAAAAAATGTATATTTTGCATTTTAAATTTCTGCAATAGCGCTCCTAACAAGTCAGGTTCGAGTGCAAAAGAACATATTAGAAATAAACTGATTTCGAACAAAGAATTTTTTCATGAAGGCATAAAATTGATATATAACGTAACGTACACATAAATATGTATACAAACAAGTAAAGTACGTAATGCGTTGAATGATTCAAAATCAGTAACTTCGATTATCATTAAGTATAATAAAATAAAAGTAAATTTTCGAAACACAACTAAAACATGGAGTCAACAAATATGCTTACCTAACAATAGAATTTAAACGGTGAATTGCAATAAAATCTATGATACTAATATGTACACATAACGTCATTTGGAAAATCGAGAAAAAAGCGCTTTGCATGCCTAGCATACTGGCTTTACGAGTAAAGAAAAAACAGCGTGTACAGCCAGTTATATCAAATAAGGGCTGTCCAAAGCAGAAGCTCCGGCCATTACTCCGCCCTCATTCGACTTGATGCTCTTCGTCCTCAACAAATGCCCACCGGTTTTGTTTGCAATAATCTTTCCAAGGCCCTCGCTGAGCAGATAACCGAAAATGCCCAACTCGCCGACTACTTTTTCGGCAGCGAAATTACACTCATCAAAGGCCGTACTGCTCGCAAGACTATCTCCTTCTTCTAAAATTACACAGTACTGTTATGTAAATGATAGATCAATTACTTTTGTTAATTTATTTATTAATAAATTATACACCATATAATTTCGAATAAGTTTTTATTCTTGTTTTCGTGTAATTATTTGTTTAATTTAGTCCTTTTCTGCCAAAAACGATTTTAGTGAAGTATGGGAGAGAAAGGATCAAACTTTAAAATACTTCAAATGCTAACACAGAAACTAAACCACCACGGATAAAAAATGAGTTTATGTATGCAAATGAATGAATGTCTTAATTGATAAGATTTTTCATAATTCTTATGCTTCTGCAAAAATATCCAATTGTAGATTGATTTATACAGTTTCTTAATGTCTGTTTACTATTATTTTTGTGTAATTTTTAACCTGCTTGTATATCTTAAGTTTCCTAACCCTCCAAGCTAAAATTGACTAATAAGTATCGATTGTGATTTGTACCAAGAGCAAGTTTTATGTAATATACTCATACGTATCTGCTAGTGAAAATAATTAGCACTGATTATCATTTTAAAGACAAAAGTCGCAATAAATTCAGTCACTATCACATGAAAAATAGTTTAGTTTCGGAAAAAATTTAATAGGAGCAAATTTAAGATGCATTTTTCAAGTACTAAATGTAATACTGAAATAAGATAACACGATAACACTGAAAATGTGTATGATACGAATATAAAAAAGTTGATTATGTTCCAACGGGAAATTCCTATTATCAATAGGTCTTAGTTTCACCATTGCTCATCTGTGCCTAAATAACGATTTCAAAGTGCTGCTTCATTATACAGTCACATCGACAAAACGTAGTCAGTCACTTGACATGCACGTGGGGCTGAACTTTGGAGTCAAAACCTTGAGAGAAAAGAAAGAAAGTTTTTTCTGAGAAAAATTCGGCAAAATTAGGATTAAAAATTGATAAAAATATGTACAACGTTGTTGCAAAAGCGTTAATAATTGATCAAAAACTGTCAATTATCGCAATTTTTAGGCTATTTAACATTTATGGCAATTATCAGGGCCTTTTGAAGTCAAAAAAGCTCTCCGGCTGACCCTTCCCCGACCGATCATGCTGCGCATTGCATGCATACATACGTACATGGGCAGCAGACAAATTCTGGGGTTCGATGAGAGCCCAATTGCCAGAAATAGACACCAAAACTTCAATTCTGGGGGTCTATCGATTTTTTTGGGGTTCCACTGGATTCTGAGGGGTCCCGCCACACCCCCCATGCCCATGTGTGACAACATGTACTTGATCTATAATCCTAACGAAAAGAAACTTCAAATTATGATAAAATCGAATCGGCTTATTTATGGTCAAAGTGAATAGAAGAAGTTGCTGAAGTGAGCTTCCGGATAAAAAAATGTACTTATCGTAGCCTTAATTTCTGTGCTCGCATATTTATTCTATTATGAAATTTTTTAAATTTAATCATCGTCTCCATTTCCAATGCTAAGAAAAAGAATTTAAAAAAAGCTAAATTCATCAAAGAAACCAGACATCCCGATACAAACTTTGCCGCTACAGTCATCGCACACATACTAAATTTTCAAGCCAGCTGATTTGAGAAAATAATTTTGAAATAAGTTGAAAAACAACGTTCAAAGAAAGTAATTTGTTCATACGGAAATCTAAATGCATGTGTGATCCTTGCTTTCAATCTAATGAAAAAATAACGAACTATGTATGTATGCAAATATAAAGAGATCGTTATAAACAACGAGTTTACTGTTAATCCTAGATAAGCCTTACGAACACTGCAGTTTGAATAATTAGGTTCCAAAGAGGAGAGACGTCGGCTTTTTGGACTATGAATAGGCCATAAAAATGTCACATCTCGCAAAGCATCTATTATTTTTCGTCTTTTAAAAAATATTTTATTATAGATTTTTCCTGATGCAGAGGGTGAAGACCATACGTGGCAGCAGAAAATTCTGGGGGGGTCCAAGATTTTTCGAAGGTCAAAAAATGGCCTTAAAAATGGTGGTATGGCGATAAAAACACCATTTTTCGACGTTTCTCATCAAGCACTATCCATTGGCATCAAAAAATTGCGAAAAAAAACGAAAAAATTTTCAAAAATTGAATTCTGGGGGGGGAATCTTTTGATTTCTGGGGGGTCTTTTGGTTTCTGGGGGGGTCAGACCCCCCCACGCCTAATGTGTGGTGAAGACCATAGGTGGGCGGCACAGAATTCTGGGGAACGGGGTGCAAGATTTTTCGAAGGTCAAAAAAATGGCCTTTAAAATGGTGGTATGGCGAAAAAACAACATTTTTCAACGTTTCTCATCAAGCACTATCCATTGGCATCATAAAATTGCGAAAAAAAACAGAAAAATTCAAAAATTGAATTCTGGGGGTATTTTGATTTCTGGGGTATTTTGATTTCTGGGGGGTATTTTAGTTTCTCGGGGGTGTATACCCCTTAAACCCCACGCCCAGTTATGGTGAAGACGAATATTCTCCTTCGTGTAACATACAATAATAAATTCCTCTCCTATGAACTAAAATTAGTGCAAACATGTAACGGCTCCAAATTTCAGGTGGGTGTTCCCCGACCAATTTTAAGCGGGGTGGAATGACCTCCAATTTTCGGCCAAAAACCCAAAAACAGCCAAAAAACACCTAAAAACGGCCGAAAAATTCAATTTTTCCAAGAATGGGGGTCGAAAATTTTCTGGCTCTCGGGGGATGGGGGACAACCAACCATGGGCGGGGGATCCACATTCCCCTATTACGTGTATGTATTATGTAGCGTATAAAAAGTAAGAATCGTACTTTGCGAACCATCAACGCCATTTTCAGCATGTTTTAAAAGACTCAAATTTTTAGGCGTATGAGAAGCGACTGCAGCAGAAGCGATTGGATCATTGGTCAACGAAATAGCTTTAGCACCCGGTCGACCTACGATTATATTCGTGTTGACCTTTGGATTCAACTTTTGCATCAAAATAAACGATTGCAATTCGAACGGTGTCAACTTTTGTAGGCGGAGCTTGACATCCTCGCCAAAAAAATTATGCCCACCCCCTTCTAGCTGCGGTTTCAGCACAAACGAATGAGGATTTTCCATCGCGGACTTGACTATCGATTCCGTATTCTTACCTACGTAACACGCAATAATTTAAATAATAGCGACTTTTTTCAATCTCTGAAAGTACAGATGGAACCATACCTGGGCGTGGGGGTTTGGGGTATGCACCCCTCAGAAACCAAAATACACCCCTCAGAATTGAATTTTTTGTTTTTTTTTGCATTTTTTATGCCAATGGATAGTGTTCGATGAGAAACGTTAAAAAATAGTGTTTTTAGCCATACCACCATTTTTAAGGCCATTTTTTGACCTTTGAAAAATCTCGCACCCCCCATAATTTTGGTGCCGCCGGGTGGGACACTTGAGTGCGCCTAATTTAATTTTTTGTAACTGTGGTATTTTTTGACATAGACGCTTAATTATTTCAGGTTGAAAAAAGATGGCAATCATGCAGCGCCTAAATTCTAGAGGACTGCTGGAGGTCAAAAAATTGTGAATTTTTCGAATCAGCTGTTCGCCTATCTTCGAATAGGTATGTATGCTGCAGGCCCGTAACCAGAATTTTATTCCGGGCGGAGACAAAAAAATTTTAAAGTCAGATATCTCAAAAACCCTTAGGGGGTAGTCAAAAATAAAGGCATTCTTGAACGTTTCTCAACTAGCTATAGACAATGGTGAAGAAAAATTTCAAAAAATTTTCAAACATTCAGTTTATTTCATACTCATACTGATATACAAAAAATCTATCGCATAAACTATCTGCGCAACTGAATTATCATCGTCATAATTAATTTCTTAACTTTCGTATTTAAACTCAATCTTTGTGCTCTGCAAAGAAAAGTAATAAGAAAATTTGTGATTCGGCGCAAAGTGCCCAAAAAATTTGACATTTTCTCCGTATCTAACTCAAATTTGAGCGTTTAAAAGACGAAAACTATGTAGAAACAATTAATCCGGAGCGCAAAATTTTGCGTTTAGCGGCTTGAAAGTACGCAAAAAAAACCTGTTTTAGCGACCTTTAAAATGCGATTCGAGAATTCTTCATTTCTTCCTTTGGGGGCTCTTGTGAAAAACAAAATTTTTTCGTTTCGGGAGGGGGCAGGCACGTAGCTGGCCGTCCTATTTTGGGGAGACCAACACCAATTTTGGGGGGACTGCCCAAAAAGGCCAAAAATCGCACAAAATAACGTTTAAAAAATCCAATTTTTCCAATTTTTCTGAATTTTTTTAATTTTTCTCTGGGGGGTAAGATGAATTCCCTTCCCCCAGAAATACGTGCCTAGGAAGGGCAATTGTCCCCTTTGACCGCCATAACTGCGGACCTGTATGTTACATAAATGAAGGCAATACATCTGTGCAAAATCACATATAACTGCGAGGGCTAAACCAAAAAATGGACGGAAAAGAAAGATTTAATATGGTAGACAATATCTTCCATTCAGTATACAAGTTTCATCATTTCCTGATTATATGTAAGGTAATCAGTTTTCAACTTTCTGCAATTCACGAAACGTAGAATTTTCGAGGCTGCGTTCCGGAAAGAGGCAACTATGTAGATATTTAATTTCTAAGGACGCAGACTAACAATCATACATATTATCCTGAGTTTAAAAAATTGCAATAAACAAAGCCAACAAACTTAAGACGAATGATTCTAGATTTCTTAATGATGAAAATGTAAATAAAATAAAAGCTATAATGAGTACTTAATAAATGACGATGAAAGTTTTTCAAGAGGAAAAATATGATTGATAGATAGGAGGTGCGGAAAACTTCAAAAATACACTTGCAATTCTGGACGCTCAAAACGGTTTTTTACGAGCAGACCACGAAAAAAACCGTTTTATCGTTATTTTGACCATTTTGATCATTAAAACAGCCAAAAAAATCGTGAACTTTAAATTTACTGTTTCGGATTTTCGGGATTTCACTCCCTCCCTGCCGACCCTGACCTTGTGCACCTATACTATAGTCCACTATGAAGGTTCATCGAACAAATCCTGGATATAGGACAGCATAGATGCACAAGGTCAGGGTGGCCAGGGAGGGATGAAATCTGAGAGTAATACTGCAGTAGTCTTTTAATTTGGTAAATTGATCAAAATTGCTTGAAGATACACTATTTTAAGTCAAATCAACTGATAGGACCTAATTTCAAACCCTTCAGCGAGGGGTCCCCCTCTCACTCCTCCCTATATGCGTGTATGTGGGGCAGCCTGTACAGAATAGACTATGAATATTGCGAAGCGAAAAAGAAACTTTGGAAAAGCTTAGTCATCTCTCGAACGATACAATGCAATGGAAGATAAATGTGACGGCTCGAAATTTTGGGAGAGGGTCATCTTATCTTTTTAAGGTGGGGGTGAATGACTACAATTTTTGACCAAAAATTGCATAAAAAACACTTGAAAATGACCAGAAAACGCCGGGGGAGGGAGTCGAAAATTTTTTTGACTTTGGGGATAAGGGAAGACTAAGTTTGGTTGAGGGATCCCTTCATCAGCTCTGTTACAAGTATGCAATGGATCAATTTTTGTACAGTGTATTTATAAAAATTTTATCTAATTTTATTTAATTTATTTCATATTTATTTTACGTCGTACGTTACGCTATAGAGAAAAATACCATCTTTTTCCAATCCGTACAGATTCGCAAACGTTTTACGAATTCGTTCTATGGCCATTTGATCATCGGCGTCTGAGCTGAAAAATTTGTTCAAAACTCGATCAGTGGCAAGCACTTGTTGCACCTTTTTGGTGCCGGCGAGGTGAGCGCCAATCCAAGGGCACTTTACAGCTCGAGAACGCTCCATGAGGGCCCGCGCGCGCCATTCAATTTCGGTCGGATAATGTTCTGGCACGTAGCCAACTCGATAATAGACGACGGCAATTTCCGGCAATTGCTGCTCAATCGCTTGAGCTTCGTTTGACGTTTCAGAGTCGCTACATGCAGCCGTTTGTACGCCTGTAGTTACCATAATCGCACATGAAGACTCGTTATTTTCACTGAAGTTTCCTCGCTATTTTAGGGAGATGGACAGACATTAAACACGTTTATGATCGAAAAAGGCAAATAAAAAGCTTTTGAATAACATTTTTTATCAAAACAAAATCGCGAAAAAGTAAGATATTTACAGCTGCAGGTACTTTTGGGAAGATGGACGCCTGACATACGTAAGTACATATGTAGAGATGATTTGATTCACTTTTTATCTTGACACCCCATATTGATACATATATGTGATGGCTCAATTTTCTGAAGGGATTACTCGCCCATTTAGGAGAGGGGGTAAATAGCTAATTTTCAGACAAAAAGGGCAAGAGATAATGCAAAAATGGCTTATTATCACGCAAGTTTTCAGCTCAAGTCAGAGAGGGGGGCGAAAAGCTCAACTTTTATGGGAGGGCAGGAAAGCCGACTTCAGATTAGGCTAGGATCTCTATCAAAAACGTAACGGCTCAAAATATTGGGTAGGGTTAGTCGGTCATTTTTGGCGAAGGGTGTAAAAAAGTTTCAATTTTTAGTCAACAAGCAACTATAAATGGATTAAAAACGCTAAATTTTGCCCAAAAGCCAAAGAGAGTGAAAAAATCGCGACTTTCGGGGAACAGGAAGACTGTCAGCGCGTATTGGAGGAACCGTTAGACGTTCTTTGACTCGCTTTTCGTACAAATTAATTAAGAATAGTTTTCAGATATGCTATTTATTCCTTGTTACGTTCATCCCAAAGCCATAAATTGTTTACCCCTCCTTCAATTTCTAACAAAATCTAGCGCTTTTAACCATTCTAGATGCTCTTTTGCCATTTTTTAGAATAAAATTTAAGGTCATTTACCCCTTCTGTCCCCTGAATATAACCGACTGCTCCCCTCTCAAAATTTTGATGTGATGTATTGGACGGTTCAGGGGGAATCTTCCATCCAAGGCAGACAGTCCTACCATTCCCTAAAAATCGCGATTTTTTCACCCTTACTTGACTTTTGGGCAAAATGTAGCGTTTTCAATCCATTTTTAGTTGTTCATTGACTGAAAATATAAACTTTTTTAAACCCTCCGCCGAAAATGGTCGACTAACCCTACCCAGTATTTGGAGCCGTTACTCTTACATTTATGTCACGATTCCATAGGAGGGCAAGGTAGAGGCGGCTGTGGAAAAATTAATACTTTTGAAGTAAACTGACTAGGCTTTTTTCAGTTTTCGGTTAAATGAGCTGTATTTTTCCGCTATAAAATCCAGATTTTCTTAGCAACAACTTATGCTTCACCAAAATCACATGACAGTACGCGATTTTTCACAATCTGAGGTGGGGTTAATACCCATACGTGGGCAGCACCAAAATTCTGGGGGGTGCAAGATTTTTCAAAGGTCAAAAAATAGTCTTTAAAATGGTGATATGGCGAAAAAACATCATTTTTCAAAGTTTTTCATCAAGCACTATCCATTGGCATCAACAAATTGCGAGAGAAAAAAAACAAAAAAATTCAAAAATTGAATTCTGGGGGTATTTCGGTTTCTCGGGAGGGGTGCATACCTCCCAAACCCCTCACGACCAGGTGTGGTAATACTCACTCTCACCCCTCCCTATACCGTCGTGTACACTATCCCTCCTCTTACGTATATGGCCATATTCCCGGTCCATTGATGACGTACCGTCACTGTCCGGGCCGTACGAATCGCCCGTCGGCTGCGAAGCGCTGGTCGCTGCGGAATCAGCTGCCGCCGACTGTAAGTTTGAATTGCCGCTGCTGATTGGCGATACCTGCTGATTGCTCAAACGACCGGAGGCGACTGACGATCCCATCGAGTGATAAGAAGACATCATGACAGGGCTCCCACCGCCACTCGAGATTGAATTAGGTTCAGCATGTCCCGACCTTAAATCGGTCGACTGAGTTGAAACGGGTGAAAAACCGCCGGATCCATTCGAATCGGCCTTTTTAGCCATATCGTTTGGTTGTAAAGCGGCGATCGAACGCTTTGATGAGAGCCTTTCGCCGCTTTCTTCAACCAGCCATTCATTTTGTTTTCCGGTCTTTTTAGGCCCGCAGTAGAATAGTCGGCGAGTGAGCGGATCTAATTTCAGACATTCGTCGCATTGACGCAAAGTCAATCGAGTTATCTGACATTCGTAGTCGGTTAGACGTAGAACTTCGTCTTCTATAGCTCGTTGGTCCATGATATTTCTGAATAATATTATATTTAGAACGTATCGAAATCTTAGATGCACAAGGTCGGGGTCGGCAGGGGAGAGGATTAAATCCCAGCAATCTAAACCAGTAAATTTACCGTTTACGATGTTTTTGCTGTTCAAACGACAAAAATGGTCGAAATAGCCTGTAAAACGCTTTTTCCTGGTAATACCGCATTTTTAAAGCAATTTAGGTCCATTTTAATTGCATTATATCGCTTTTAAGGCTAAAAATATAAAAATTGATCAATTTTGAGCGTTTTTAAGTAAAATACATATAATAGTATTAATCCAGCGCGAAGCGCCAGAAAAATTTTGATATCATTACCAGTGATCGTACGAATACGGGGACCCCGACCCCGAAAAACCCCGGCCTAAACCCCGACCCCGACCGGGGGCAAGATTTTTCGAGTCAGGGTTGAACCTTTTTTCGGGGCTGAAATATAGCATTTAATTTTTTGGTACATAAAAGAATTGTATAAATAGCAAATAAATTCGGCAAACAGCAAACAATGAAGATTCATTCACGAGCATAATGAATATGTTAAACTCGACATTCGCGATATTTCATAAAATGTACGCCCAGTCGCCATGTTGTTAACACGTACATACATGTTCGCATATTTATCACCATAAAAAGCGCCAAAATTACCGCTACACGGAATCATAGGCGTAGCCAGGGGGGCATTGGAGGCACATGCCTCCCACACATGCACATAGGGGGTGAGGGGTATTACCCCCTGAGAGGTCAGCTAGACCGGTACTGTCCGGCGATTTTGAGCAAACAGGTCTTGTTCTGCATCATTTTTGACATCAAAATCAGTAAAAATGTCAAAATTTTTCCGGCGCTCCGCCACGGATTAGTACTTTTATATACTTTTTACCCAAAAAAACGCTAAAAATTGATTAATTTCTGTATTTTTAGTGTTAAAAGTGATGTAATGCAGTCAACATGGACTACATATGCTTTGAAATGCTAAATTACTACGAAAAAAAGTTTTACATGCTATTTTGACTATGGTCGTTTAAACAACAGAAAATTTGTGAACGTTAAATTTACTGTTTTGGATTTCTGAGATTTTACCCCCCTGCCGACCCTGACCTTGTGCACCTATAATGCCTTCCCCCGAAATTTTTCAGAAATTATGTTGATTTTTCTGGCGCAATATGTCCAGAACATTGAGTCCAAAAAGGCACAAACGTCAAAATTTTCCTGCTCTTCGCGCCGAGTCATTATTATTTTATATTACACAGATCCAATGAGTTTAAAAGCTTGAATCTCTTAAAATAATCCAGCACTTCGCATAACTTTAATGATTTAATGCATTATGAGTTAATTGAATGAAACTGCACATGCTTGTTGAGCATAATAGTAAAAGTGCGAAAATGATTGCGTACCAATTTGTCTATTCTCTGCTTTCTTTATCTTTCTTTACAAGGACACATAATTCTATTTTAAATGAAAGGAAAGACCAAATTTCCTTGTGTTTTTGCGCATTTTCTGTTTTCTGAACTACTTAATAAGAAGGCCACAAATGGGGCTGAAAACAGTAAGAACAAAATTCTCATTGATATATCTTTCAATGACTTATTGGTAGCGACCCGTTGCTGCGCTATATACTTAGCAGAGGTCGAAAAACGCATTTCAGCTTGGAAGTTTTGTGCAGTGTAGGAGTTCATTAATTTTAAGTGCTTTTGGGCTTAATTCCGAACCGAGATTTTGCCGATTTTGCGAAAATTTTAACGACACTAATTAAAAATTAGAGTGCTTTTTTACAAAATTTTCCGGGGTTCTGCCCCGGACCCCGCTGAGGGCGCTTGAGCGCGTCACCCCAGACCCTCAGCCGTACAATCTCGTTCTACATGTGCAAAGAGATTTTTAGGAGGACAGAAAAGGTAAAAGGATTAGGAATTTTCAAAAATTTCCGGCGCTTCGCGCCGCAATCAGTTTATTATCTGTTCTGTGCTTTAAGCGGTATAAATTGAATTTAAAGAGTAAAAACGTCAAAATTTTCCTGCGCATAGCACCGCTGATTACTGTCTTTCTTTTTGTAAAGCTTCAGCATTGCGTTTAAAAGCCTGAATCAGTCAAAATATTTTCATCCTAAGTTGATAATTCGTAGTTTCCCTGTTCTGCTCTGGCAGACTATAAGTATTCACAGAGCTACAACATGTTAAGGGCGGTAAAAAATGACTGAATTTCTTGGTGCTTTGCGCCACTTATAATTTCCGAAGTGTGTGTTTGTCAATAAAAAGGCCGTAAATTCTACATAAAAACGGTGAAAATTTCGAAAATTTTCGGCGCTTCGCGTTATTGGCTCCTCTACAATCAGCGCGCCATAGAATACCGCTTAGAAAAAACTGTGGAAGAATACGGAAAAGCGAGAGCGATTAGTGATTAAAATTGAAAGGAATGCTAAATTGCTAAAACCATGTTTGAACTTGGAATGAAAATAAAATGTTGAACATAACCAGCTTTATTAGTATGCTCTACACACAAGTGAAGGTATCATTTTTATCCTTTTTAAATTGGAATGTAATCATGCAATGTTAACCGTAAATCTTCGACCCCGACCCCGAAAACCGGGGTTTTTCATCCCAGACCCCGACGCCGACCGGGGTGAAAATCTGACCCCGTACGATCAGTGGCGGATCCAGGATTTTCCTAAAATGGGGGGGCGGTACCCCTAAGGGGGCGGAACCCTGACTTGGGCGGAAAAATTAGCCGTTTTAACCCGAAAATCGCTAAAAATCGCTCAAAAATCCTTAATTTTGCGCACTATTTTGGGCCAATGAGGGGGGGGGCGGCCGCCCACCCCCTCCTAAATCCGCCCCTGCGTACGATCACTGATTATTACTAGTGATCGACGAGGGCAACTTTTTTGGCCGGGGCCGGGGTCAGACAAGGAGCATAGGAAGAGAAATAATGCGCGACTGCTCCATTTAGTAGTAAATGGCAAGCGCAAAGTTAGGTGCGCCCTTTCAAATCAAGTTTCATTACTATTTATATCACAAGAAACAAATTTAATCCAGTGTTTCATTGTCTTATTCATCAATGAATTATATGTCGCTGCTATTAGCATCACAGAGATGTAGCGATTGGGCGGAATAGGGATTGGACATAATAAATGAGAAATATATAGCTTATCGGATCGGTCGCAATTCTGCAGTGTAGTTTACTTCCGCCTATTGTTCACTTGCGCTGCAATAACTATTACGCAAGAAACGCGTTATAGTGGAATCACGAGAGATGGAAGTAATAAATGAGACATATATAGTTTATCGGATCGAACGCAATTCTGCAGCGTAGTTTACATTCGCCTATAATTAACTTCCGTCCTAATAACTATTACACAAGAAACGCGTTTCAAAGCAGGCGGTTCCCATTCAATTATATGTAAAAGTGTTTTTTATAAAAATAGTTCTTTGAAAACGTACAATTTCCAACTAGAAATAGAACGTGTTTGTCAACTCTACATCTGTTAGCCACTAGCTACGAATAGATGCGATAAAAGTAGCATTCGGTTTAATAAGTCAAGTGAAGGAATCGAAAACATGCAGATTGTCCTGAACATTTATTCAGTAAAAGCTCATTTATACACAGTAGCAAAGATATAACAAGGACTAAGTGTACATATGGTCGAATCAGTACAGTTCTCAAAATTAACACTTGCCCATTGATAAATAACTGGCAGTATCACATCCTGTACAAAATACGAATTACACTAAATTTTTCACCGACCCCGGCCATTTTTGACCTTGCCCTAGCCGGTGATGCTAAAAATGGCCGAGGATAGCCGGGGCCGGGGCCCTGGTCGATCACTAATTATTACTGCCTTTGTCCTCAAAAATATTTCAGAAGACGTTCCGTCAGCTCGAAATCGTCGGAGTCTAGCGCACCCTTCCGGGCGTAATATACTCCCTCATCCCCCTATGTGCTTATATGATCGAAATGAGTCTTGCTCATACATGGGCAGCAGTCAAATTATGAGGAGTGAGTTGTAAAACTGATAGAAATCCCAAAAACGTTTTAAAAATTTAATACTGTATGGTGTATCGATTTTTTTGGAGATCTGCCGGATTCTCGGGTATAAACCTTCCCCCAACCCAACCACTACCACCACGTTTGGTTCAGCTTTGCCTGGGCTGTAGAGGGAGGCGTCTTAAGCTCTAAACGTTATAAAACTGACAATAATATTTCCTTTCCACTAAGAACTAGAGCTGAACCCGGGCCTGTATGGTCCCAATAACGATACCTTAAATGAAGATTTAATGAATATCTAATACCGACATCAGCGTCAGATTCTGCGCGCAATCTCCAGATAAATAGAAAGTGAATAGACAATGCAACTGAAAGTGAGAAATTGATCAATTCAAAATCAAAAAAGGAGTCTTGCATGCAAATTTGAAGGCACTACTCCAAGATTTAATCGGCTTTCATACGTACGTATATAGAAACTTTTCAATGATTACTCTTGATAATGAGTCCTACTAAATTTTCATGCAACTCATTTTTGAAAAGTTAAAATTTTACAATTTATAAAGGCGTAGGTTACCTATGCGTGTACCTGTTAAACTCTTCAATTACAAACAAAATATGCAAATTCTTCGAATTCGAAGCGCGCGTCTGACGATAATAACGCCATCCTGCAATTAAGCCATCGGCCACCAAATCAAGCGCCGGATTGTTTGGGATTTGTTCCGGATTTAAATGCAGCTGTCGTCTGTAACGCTTTAGCAGATATTTGTGCATTTCTGTCGTTTTGGTGGACAACGCAGCAAAACTGCTTGATATGTTATTCACTTCTACTTGCTTTAAGCTTATCAAGGATGACTGAATAGGGCCGCTGTAAAAAATAATGCAACGAAATAAGTAGGTTAGATACAGGCAAGTATCTCTGGGGCGAATGGGGGGTTCGGACCTCCCCCAATTCAGAAAAATCGGAAAAATTGGGCTTAGTTCCCCCTAAAAATTGGAGTTGGTCCCGCTCCCCCAAGTAGGACGGCCAGCAACGTGCCCGGTTAGATACATCATTAATATGTATGTAATCTATATAAATTACTCATTTTCAGTGCAAGGTGATACAACATGACTAAGAAATGTCATTTCCAATTTTTTGGAGGAAATTCGATTTTCGTTTTCAGCTCATGAATGAATCAAGGTGTTTCTATATTAAAGACCTAAAATTAGAGGCCAGGCCATTTACGACTTTTCCAACGATAGCGAAGGCTTTTCCTTGTCTAAATGCTCTTTCAAGGACGCTTCCTTAAGTCAAGGAATCAATTTCGGCTTCAACCGAAGCAAAATTTTTTAACTTCAGTCATTCTCCTGTGCCTAGAATCAAACATATATGTAGAGTTAGTATTAACGCTGACTATGCAAATTAAATGAGACTACGATTTTCAAATGAATCAATTTGTACATCTAAACTGCTCCCCCTGTATATCATTATATCTTAAATAGGCCAAATTTTCGAAGTCAAAAAATCGAGGACTATTAGGAAATAAGCAAAAACGGTATTCTTGACTTGTGTGTATGTGTAAACATTATTATACTATGCCTATGTAGCTCAAACATTGCTTTTTCTTATAACAAACATTGCGTATAAATGAATTCGCTAAAACGCTTGAAGATCTTGGATTCATTAGCTCAAAATATGCGGAAACCATTTGAGCAATTGTTCAAGATGAATTTTGTTTCATGCAGGTAGGATGATGTGCATCATAGGTGGGCGGCACCAAAATTCTGGGGAGGGGTGCAATATTTTTCAAAAGTCAAAAATATCCTTAAAAATGGTGGTATGGCGAAATGAACACCATTTTTCAACGTTTCTCATCGAGCACTATCCATTGACATCAAAAAATTGCGGGAAAAAACAGCAAAAAATTTCAAAAATTGAATTCTGGGGGGTATCTTGGTTTCTTGGGGGCTTGGGGGTATTTTGGTTTCTAGGGGGGCTGCATATCCCCCACGCCCATGTGTGATGTGCACCCAACCTTTCTGGACAACAGTCAATTTCGAGATAAAATCTAATGAAGATTCTCAGCAACATCAATCGATTACGCATTAATTATTCGGCACAAATTAACAAATTTTGACAATTTGATGTGAAACGGCGATTATTCTCAATTATTAATTATGAATCTGATACCTACTCGTACATAGCAAGAAGTATAAGGCTAATAAATATAATTCTGATGCATTCCTATGCTTGTATGTACAAAGGACATCGTTCCGGAATACGTTTCTTACGTTTCTTGCTCATGAAGCATATAATCAGATCTCTGGATAGTCAATGCTAGTGTATCTTCCAAAAGATGGCAAGATTTCAGCTCATGATAAATCGTTAGCAATTGTTTAGTGAACTCATCGATTTCAACAACACCACTGAGGCAGGAACATATAAAATCATAATCAAACGCGACTCGATGGTACAGATTATTCATGTCCTGCAATCAAATATTGTTAGCACAAAGCTTTGACGAACAAGGCACAGAACCACACATGCGCATATGTAGGGGGTTAGAGGATATTACCTTCCCTGAAAGCTCAACCGGACAGGTGCTGACCGGCGATTTAGAGCTTATGGAACATTTTTGGCATTATTTTTGAGGTCAAAAGCAGTAAAAATGTCAAAAACTTTTGGGCGCATCACGCCATATTACTATTTTTATGTACTTTTTACTCAAAAAAGCGCAAAATTGATCAATTTTTGCAATTTTTTAGTGTTAAAAGTGATATAATGCGGTCGAATTGGACTAGAAATGCCTTTAAAATGCGATATTACCACGAAAAAACCTTTTATAGGCTTTTTTACCATTCTGATCGTTTAAACAGCAAAAAAATCGTAAACATTAAATCAAATCTTTTAAATTTTCGGGATTTACACCCTCTCCCCTGCCGACCCTGACCTTGTGCACCTATGCACAGAA
Organism: Mermis nigrescens; assembly: GCA_036768485.1. Classification (NCBI taxonomy): domain Eukaryota; kingdom Metazoa; phylum Nematoda; class Enoplea; order Mermithida; family Mermithidae; genus Mermis; species Mermis nigrescens. The sequence goes on from JAVLUZ010000160.1 coordinate 10,322,091, forward strand.
CCTATGTTCTCTGAAAGAGATAGATACACAAATACACAAAGTTTTTCGATCATAGCACGCAACCTCCCAGAATTCTCGATTTCCCGGAAAAAATTGTATAAAATAAGTTTTTCAGGCGTTTTTAGCTTACACTTGGCTCAAAAGTGTCAAATTTTCGGCGCTTCACGCCACATGCTCATTTTTCTACGATATCATTTTGTTTAATTGACACGCTCAATTTTTTTTCAATTTTTCTGAAATTTTTTCATGTTTTTGATTATCTAAAGAGAAAGAGCATTGTCCAAAACGGTCAGAAAACACTGTTTTTGACGTGTAGTATACATGTAACAGACACACATGCACATAGGGGGTGAGGGGGGTATTATCCCCCCTGAGGGGTCAGCTAGACCGGTACTGTCCGGCGATTTTGAGCAAACAGGTCTTGTTCTGCATTAGTACTTTTAAGTACTTTTTACTCAAAAAGCGCCCAAAATTGATAAATTTTTGCATTTTTTAGAGTTAAAAGTGATATAATGCAGTCAAAATGGACTAAAAATGCTTTTAAAATGTGTTATTAACACGAAAAAACTTTTTATAGGCTATTTTGACCATTTTGATCATTAAAACAGCAAAAAAATCGTGAACATTAAATTTACTGTTTTATATTTTTGGCATTTCACCCCCTGACGACCCTGACCTTGTGCACCTATGGTAACAGAAAATTGGGGGATCTCCACCCAAAGTTGTCCCTCCCATCCTCCCAAAGCCAGAAAATTTTTGAACCACCCCATTTTAACGAAAAAAATTAGTGTTTGTGGCCATTTTTGACCAGAAATAGGTCATTTACCCCCCCCTCCACTAAAAATTTGTGCAAAAAAACAATTTTTAAAGTTTTTCAATCAAAATAAATCACCCGCGTCAGACCATAAAATGATGATTTCCTTATGACAATACACACTTACTTGTTAAAAGTAAAATTAGGAAATTTCAAGTGGGAATTGACTAAAATCAATAATGAAAACGTGAGAACAATGTGCCCGAATACCTCGCCGGAAAGAATTTCGTTTTTACACTTGTTTCAATATCAGAGTACAGATGCATAATTTGGCAACTTTAGCTCTAAAAAGTTTTTGGAAAAGATACGTTTGGCTCATTTCGAGCGAATGAATGTCTAAAAACTAAAAAACAATAATGGAAAGGATAAAAAGACATTAGGTACAAAATTTCCGATGGCAGATACAATGTAAATAATGTAAATGTGCAAGATACTACACTATTTACATATATAAATTTAATATATGCTCCAATACTCATTATATAGTTAGGTAAATATATTTCAGCCTGCATAAACACCAAAACAAATGGTAAAACGTCAGCAAATGAGTGTTTTAAATATTTCATTTTTCGTATCTATGTATATCTGATTTTGTGTATTCTGCTGACTAACATATTTTTTCCTAGATGCAAGACTGAAACAGTACGAAAAAATATTCCCCTTGATGAATAACTCAGATATTAGCACATTTTTTCAATGACAAAGCATACATAAAGTTAACTTTTAAATTGAAGCACAACGATCGTTTCATATCTCATAAATCTCTTACATACATTTTGAACCTCATAAGCCTGTTCGAATATAAATTTTTCAACGACTGTCGGCAACAGAGTAAATGGCACGTGCTCTAAGACGTCGCTAGATTTTCTTGACTTTTGCCTCATCGAAATACCATGCGCCTGAAAAGCAAGCAGCAAAATAAATAGGACGATAAATATAAGAACGTTTAATAAAAAAATTGTATTAGAATAGATTTTTAAAAATTTAATCAAAAAAAGGGAAATAAAAACGTGAATTAGAAAAACGAAGCTAAAAAAAGTCGTAGTAAAAAGCAAGAAACTCCAGCAAGCAAAGCATTAACCAGGTAATCGCGCACACGCTGGACTGCATCAGGGATAATTTTCTGTAAGAGGGAAGTAGACCTCGGTACTATGCTCAATAAATTGAAAGTATTCCGGAGTAATTAAATAAAAAAGTAGTACATTTTGGACTTAAACTGCTTCCGTCAACAAGCCAGACAAATTCTTAAGTTCTACAAATTTTCATGCTCTTCTAACCTAGAAAATATTCAGAGGGAAAGAACGACTAAGACTAGATATGACGAACACCATATAAAAAGAAAGACTGTTACATCTTCTTCCCTAATTTTGGCCATTACAAGTTTTTTTTGAAAATCTGTCTTTAATGAGGAAATTAAATAAAATGTCGCATACGTTGCGATTATGGAAATAAAGCAATAGGGACTGTTGAATGCTAGCTAATCCTATTTTTACTCTTTAATTATGCTATAATACCATACATAATCTTAGGGTATCTGTATATCTAAAAATAAGTTGGTTTTGTAAAATTAAATTGTAAGGCACTTGCTTTTCATAAAAAATAAATTAGAAGCTTCGCTCTGAATAATGTAATGGCTTACTTGTGCCCAGTCTTTACTACATTCTACGATGTCCAGCAACAAAGAGCAGTCGCCGGACAATGCACTAATGCAAGACATTTCAATTCACGTTTTTGAAGTCCACCAAATCCACTATGGTGTTAGCTGAAAACGATAACCTATAACAATTGTGTCGATAGTAATTTAGCAAACAACAAATGATACCCAGCCAGAGCCGTATTTAAGAGGAGGCGGGAGGCGACCGACCGCCCACCTCTTGGCCGAAAAAATTTTAAAATGCAACTTAGTTCACAGAAAGATAAAAAAATCGCACGTTGTCGTACAATCTTCAGAATATTCGGTACTTAGCACCACGATGTGAAGTATTTTCCATAATTGTGGCTATAGCGCGACCAAAAAACAACAATTTTTCTCAGCGTTGGCAACACTGGTGGTGTGGTATAATGTGGTGCCATTTTGAGACGATCGTCTATCCATAGAAGAGCCTTACCAAAGTAACGCCTATATCTCGACCTAAGCGGGAGCGATACCCATAGGATTAGCCAGGATTTTCGTCAAAGGGGATTATCCAAAAAATTTTTTGAGTAAAAACTAATAAAAACGGGCGGGGCCTTTAAATAACGTGTTCTTAAGCTTTTCACAGCGTACTGCACTAGTTGAGCAATAGAAAAATTATTTTTTATTAAACTTTTTATACGTTTTTGACGGAATAAATGCTCATTATGGGCTCGAAGCGCTAATTTTTCAGACTTTCACTGCAATAAAACGATAGAAACTGCCAAAAGATAGAAGAAATCAGCGCAAAGAAGCATAAGCTTAGCCAGAATTTTTGCCAGCGGGTCCGAGAATGTTTTTATTTCAAAAGTCCATAAAAACGTATAAAAATACGTCCTAGACGTGAAATGATGCCTTTTTTGGACTATTCACATCGTCCTGCAACGATTAAAATGCAAAGAAATTTCCAAAAGGAAAGATTTTTTGAAAATTTTCGCAATTAATGCTGCACAGTTTGCAAGTTTCACTGCTCGGGTATAACTTTAGATTACAGAGAATGCAACGGAAAAACTGTTTTGGGATTAAGGAGTCTGGGGTGGCGCACTCGAGCGCACCCCAGCGGGGTCCGAAATATTGAATTTTACTGTTAAAATTTGCATAAAATCGTCCAGATTATGACCCTTAATTCACATGATAAATAGATAAAATAGAATGGAGCTAAGCGCGAAAATTTTCTGATATTTCCATGCCAGATTGACTAAATAAATCTTAAAACGCATGATGTGCGAATCTTATGCAGACCCAGCGTTTTTTTTGTACAAGGTCCGTTTGTACATGTACAAAGATGGTCCCCAAGAGTCTTTGTACATTTCGTACATGCATATTTTTGTGTACTCTAATATAGTACAGTAGCGATTCTACTGTGGTAAAACAGGGTTTCCGATCTTTGATAGTGTATCTTGGCTGATTTCTGGGTTTCTGACGCCAAAAATTACTAAACATTGTCTTAAAACGGCGCGGAGCACCCAAAAATTTGACATTTTCCCATTCTGAATGCAAATTCTGCCATTTTGAAGATAATAATACTCATTTCGGCCGCCGAAAATTTTTTGGAATTTTACACCTTTTAACAGTTTTTGTCTTCCCAAAAATCTTTGGGCTAAAGTTTCTAATATGGTTCTATAACCGATTCTCCTAAAAATACTTTTTCTGATAGATTCGAGGACGACCTGAGTCCAGAAAAAAGCGTTTAGAGGGCTGACGAATATTTGTGGAGGTAGAGCCCTTCAAACTTTCAAAAAACGTGATCATCAAAATGTTCTTAGGGCTCTATCTCCACAAATATTCGTCAGCCCCCAGAACGGTTTTTTTATGGACTCAGCGTCCTCGAATCTATCAGAAAAAATTTTTAGAATTGGTGGAAAATTTTTGAAAAAAAATTCTGGCAAATAGGTACTATATGTATACTTGCCTACAACTCACCAAGCTTGCTTATATGAATATCTTAGGCTTAGGCTTAGAAAGTGTATTCACATGATGGCTAAGCCGAGCTGGGGCATGTGATGATTGAAGCCAGCAGACAATTTTTGCACCAATTGTGCCTTAGGCTTAGACCATCAGCTGGCACCAATTTGATATGCACGGCAAGTCCAAATCAATAACCATCACGGATCGTGTACATCTCGCTTGGGCTTTGCTGCGAACCCGCAAGCATATATGGGCAGCACCAAAATTCTAAGGGATTCACATAATTTTTTGTATCTTTTTAGGAAAACAGTTTATTTTTTCATCAATTTCTCAAAAAAAATCTTATGCAAAAGCCCCCATGTTTAACATTTCTACATTAAAGTTCCGACGTTAAAAAAGCGTAAAAACACTGATTTTGGGAAAATTGAGAAAAAACCATATTAGAAGAAAATTCCAATCTTTGTACATGTTGTACACACAAATTTTGGAATACTTCAATATGGTACAGCCGCGATTTCAGTGTGGTGAAAAACATAGTTGTTCGATTTTGGAAAGATTTTTGGTAGTGTATTTTAGCTAATTTCTGGGTCTCCAAGGGCAAAAATCACTAAGAATCGCCTTAAAACGGCGCGAAGCACCGAAAAATTTGACATTCTCCCTTTTGGAATGCAATTTATAAAGATACCTATATAGAATACACAATTACTCATTTCGGCGCGAAGCGCCAAAAATTTTTTCGAATTTCAGACCTTTTTTGCAATTTTTGTCTTCCCAAAAATCTTTGTACATGTACAAAGACGGTCCCGAAAAGTCTTTGTATACATCGAGAAAAATCGTTGCCTAATACAGAAAAACGGTGTGTAAACCTGTCATGTTCCCTATGCTAAGAAACTTTTAAAAACGCAATCTGCACAAAGCGCACGAATTTTCTATATAATTTTGAATTTTTATTGACTAGAAATATTTGCAAATAGATACTTCATCTTCTCATGGCGACAAACGCTTCATTAGTTCTTTGTTTGTTGCCATTAAGTTAAAATAATAGCCAAAACACGGTTTTTTGTATTCGGCAAAGATTTTTTGCGATGTACAAAAGACTTTTGGGGACCGTCTTTGTACATGTACAAAGATTTTTTGGAAGACAAAAAATGCAAAAAAGGTTCAAAATTCGCAGAAATTCTCGGCGCTCCGCGCCGAAATGAGCAATTGTGTGTTCTATATATCTTTATAATTTCAGAAATCGCATTTTTGAAAGATAAATGCCAAATTTTTTGGCGCTTCGCGCCGTTTTGAGACGATTATTACTGATTTTTGCCCTCAGAAACCTAGAAATTGCTAAAATACGTAACCAGAGGTCGAGCAACTCTGTTTTTGCCACACTAAAATTGCTACTGTACCATATTATAGTACTTAAAAATTTGTGTGTACGAAATGTACAAAGACTTTTAGGGACCATCTTTGTACATGTATGTACAAACGGACCTCGTACAAAAAAAACACTAAGCCAAAATTGGAATGAATCGGCGCGAAGCACCAAATTTCTTGGGTTATCCTCAACAAATCGTCACAGAAGAGCGTAACACAACCGCATAGCTTCATTTCAAAAAATTCAAAATTTCCCCCACGGGGGAAATTAAGCCTTCCCTTCCTCCCCACTGGCTACGCTAGTGGCGATACCAACCAAAGCGGGAGCGATACCGACCTCAGCGGAAGTACTAACCTCCCCATAAATCTAAGCCTAAGCCTAGCAAAAGTGAAGAAGTTCGAAAAAGTCGATAACCGTTATGGCTATAGTACTATGTGGCTAAACTTAAGAATATGGTACTTTTGGAAAAGGTGCAAAACGAATACGGAATTCCAAATTTTTTTGCCAAAATGGTAGAACATGATAAATTGAAGCGCGGAAAAAAACCTTGGTGAAAATCTGAGCCATACTTGCAAAGTTGCAGGCAACTCTCGATTTAAGTGTTGCGTGGGACGATTAAACGGCTCAATCCAAGGACTTACACATTTGTCAGAAATAAATAATATGGGCTGAAATTACGGAAGGAAGCATAGCAATGAAGGAGAAAAAGAAAAAAGGCGCGGAAAGCTGTTTGAAATTTTAAAAAACTTAAAAAAATTTTCATATTTTTTTTGCATTCTTTTCGGTTTTACTCGATAAGATATACGAAAATCTAAGTTTCTGCTTATATTATACTCAGGCTCAGGCTTAGTATATCTGAAAAATGTTTACGTCGAGGTCGCTCCCGCTCAGGTCGATGTATAGATGCTTAGGTCGATGTATAGATGCTCAGATCAATGTATAGATGCTTAGGTCGATGTATAGATGCTTAGGTTGATGTATATATGCTTAGGTCGATGTACAGATGCTTAGGTCGATGTATAGATGCTTAGGTCGACGTAAATTGGGTATCTACATGTGATTCTGCATTCGGCTGTTTGAATCTTCAAATACTTAAGTCGAGAAGATGCTTGCTTAGGTCGAGAAGAGGCTAACTAAAGAAACCCATAGCTTTTGGAATATTGATCATAGACGGATGAAATTTTTTCAGCGCTTTCTTTCAACATGTTCTAAATACTGAGCAAAAAAATTCGCTCTTCTGAAGTTTATTTTTCGGTATTCTGAAAGTAGTATATTCTTAAGTTACTCCGTACTATGTACAGCACCGTTTTTTTCCACTTTTTGTCTATTTGTCAACCAAAATTTTGGGAAATGGAAAAAAATTTTTGGGCTTGGTTGGCATTTGTGGAAAATTTTTGTAATGTTAAAAATGCGTTCTAGAGAGTGAAAACTTCAAAAATTTTTCGAGCGCCGAATTGATCTAATTCTTACTTATTATTAATTTTTAAACCGCACTGCGCCAATTGCAGCATTTTTACCGACAATCTGGTCTAGAACTTCACTACGATTGAAAATCCTTATCTTCTGCACGGATTCAGTTAGTTTTTGTAATGCAAGAATGCATTTTAGAGAAGTGAAACTACAAAAATTTTTCGGCGCTTCGCGCCAAATTGATTTAATTTTTTTGGGATTTTTGCACTTTACCGGAATTTTTGTGTTTTTCCTGAAAACAACTTTTTCTGCTATTTTAAAGGTCGCCGATTCAAAAAAAATCAATCATTGCTGGCGGAAAACACTGCATCATGAAAATTTTCAACACAAAATATGGAAATCTTATGTATTTAATAACCATTCTTACGTCAATATAAGCATCTATACATCGACCTAAGCATCTATACATCGATCTAACCTAAGCATCTATACACCGAACTAAGCATCTATACATCGACCTAAGCATCTATACATTGACCTGAGCGGGGAGCGACCTCGACCTAACCAGCTTAAAACACCTTTTCAGATAAACTAAGCCTAAGCCTAAGTATATTAGAAGCAAAAACTTAGATTTTCCAATATCTTATCAAGTAAAACCGAAAAAACATGAAAAGAATGAAAAATTTTTTAAAGTTTTTTAAAATTTCAAACAGAAAAAAATAATAGTTTCCGCGCAAAATGATTGGTTTTTTTGGAATCACCGACCTTTAAAAATGCCAGAAAAAGTTATTTTCACGAATCACGAAAAAATAAAAGATTCCGGTAAGCTGCAAAATACCTTTTTTTGTTATTAGTTAATCTTTAAGCCGCGCCGCGTCAATTGCAGCATTTTTATCGACAATTTGATCTAGAACTTTACTACGATTGAAAATCCTTATCTTCTGCACGGATTCGGTTAGTTTTTGTAATGCAAAAATGCGTTTTAGAGAGGTGAAACTACAACAATTTTTCGGCGCTTCGCGCCGAATTGATTTAATTCTTACTTGTTATTGATGTTTAAGCCGGCGGCGCCAATTGCAACATTTTTATCGATAATCTGGTCCTAGAACTCCACTACGATTGAAAATCCTTACCTTCTGCACAGTTTTTGAAATACAAAACTGATTTGGAGAGCTAAAATTTCAAAATTTTCTGGCGCTCCGCGCCATTTGATAAATTATAGTTTTAATTATCAAAAACGACTTCAGAATTGGCTAAAATGCTTTACTGAAGGAAGCAAATTCAAGTTTCAACATAAATAACGTATACTGATCGTGATATTTCTTGTAGAGCGCGAAATTTTTATACAAAAATTGCATCAAACACTGCTATTGCATGTGTACATAAAATTTTCTACGTAAAAACCACTGATTTTTCAACACTGGCGCTCTATTTTAAACGTTTTTAGACCTCCCAAACAACGTGGAAAAAAGTCGGAAAAAGTGGAAAAAATATGGGTTCGGTCTATGATGTCAATTAAATCGCTGGGAAAAAAGACGGTGATGCACAGGCGCGTGCCACTGCCGACGGGCTGCTAGCACCGTTTTTTTATTCCCAGCGATTTAGTTGACATTATAGACCAAACCCAAAATTTTTTTCCTTTTTTTCCGACGTTTTTTTGGAGGTCTAAAAACGTTGAGAATAGAGCGCCTGTGTTGAAAAATCAGTGTTTTTTAAGTAGAAAATTTTATGTACACATGCAATAGCGGTGTTTGATGCACTTTTGAATAAAAATTTCGCGCTCTACAGAAATATAACGATCAGTATACGTTATTTATGCTAAAACTTGAATTTCCTCCCTTCAGTAAAGCATTTTAGCCAATTCTGAAGTCGTTTTTGACAATTAAAACTATAATTTATCAAATGGCTGAAGCCTCAGCAAATTTTGAGATTTTAGCTCTCTAAATCATTTTTGGGAGTAACTTAAGAATATGGTACTTTCAGAATACTAAGAAATAAACTTCAGAAAAGCGAATTTTTTAGCTCAGTATTTTTAGATCATGTTGAAAGAAAGCGCGGAAAAAAATTTCATCCGTCTATGATCAATATTACAAAAGCTATGGGTTTCATTAATTAGCCTCTTCTCAACCTAATCAAGCATCTTCTCGACCTAAGTATTTGAAGATTCAAACAGCTGAATGCAGAATCGCATGCAGATACCCAATTTACGTCGGCCTAAGCATCTATACATCGACCTAAGCATCTATACATCGACCTGAGCATCTATACATCGACCTAAGCATCTTATATATTGATCTAAGCATCTATACATCGACCTAAGCATCTATACATCGACCTGAGCGGGAGCGACCTCGACCTAAGCAGCTTAAAACACCTTTTCAGATATACTAAGCCTAAGCCTATGTTTGATAGAAGCAAAAACTTAGATTTTTGTATATCTTGTCAAGTGAAACCAAAAAACACGCAAAAATATGAAACTTTTTTAAGTTTTTTCAAATATTTCAAACAGCTTTTCGTGCTTTTTTTCCTTTCTTCTCCTTCATTGCTATGCTTCCTCCCATAATTCCAGCCCATATTATTTATTTCTGACAAATGTTTAAGTCCTTGAATCGAGCCGTTCAATCGTCCCACCTAACACTCACATAGAGAGTTGCCTGCAACTTTGCCAGTATGGCTCAGATTTTCACCAAATTTTTTTCCGCGCTTCAATTTATCATGTTCTACCATTTTGACGAAAAAATTTTGGCATTCCACATTCGTTTTGCTCCTTTTCAAGAAGTACCATATTCTTAAGTTTAGCCTCATTTTTGCATTACAAAAGCTGTGCAGAAGGTAAAGATTTTCAATCGTAGTGGAGTTCTAGGACCAGATTATTGATAAAAATGCTGCAATTGACGCCAGCGGCTTAAACATTAATAACAAGTAAGAATTAAATCAATTTGGCGCGAAGCGCCGAAAATTTTTGTAGTTTCACCTCCCTGAAGCGCATTTTTGCATTACAAAAACTTAAGTTTTTAAGGAGTGTGGCGACCAATCGAGCTGAAGAGCCGCAATGCGTTATTTTAACTAAATTTGATCAATATTGCAATTCTGCATACGTATTTCTTTGATTTTACCATGGGTAAAGAAATTGCGCTTCGAAAAATATTGATACCAGTTTAAGTGCCAGGTCACCATCACGTACGTCTAACTTTGCTGTATTAAATGCTGCAAATGAAGATTCTGCCGACTGTGTTATTTGCTACAAGTTAGTCACTGATGATGATACTGCTTTATTATGTGATTTTGTAGAAAACTGGGGTCATACTTCTTGCTTAAAAGTTGACGATCATGACTATGAAACTTATTCAAAGCCCCATTCCACTTTCTATTGTTTTCATTGTAGACCAATTGTGAAAAAATATCTGCATATTGAACAACGTTTAGACAATTTTGCTACTCAGCTTGCTGACTTACAAAATAAAATTGATCGCCTTGAAAATTCCCGAAATTCTTCTATTGATTATGATAAAAACGATTTGTCTGCCATGATAAATGATGCGATTGAAAGGATTCTAAAAAGTGCAACGCCGTTTTATTCAATTTGCCTTTATCAAACAGTGTCGAGGACATAAATCAGGTAAAATCTCTAATCGACTCTCATTCTGGCCGGTCATGATCTAGTGTTGTCCGACGTTACTGCGTCTTTCATGATGGTCCCATTCACAATAATCGCGTTCAATTTGTCAAAGTTTGCCTGACTTCGGCTCCAGGCAAGGCATCGTTTTTATCTCATTGATTAATGAAGACAGTCCGTGTCCAATCCAAAGGCCCACTTTCGCGTCTACATTGTCATCCTGACCTATCTTTTCTACAACGGAAACGGCAACGGGAACTGGTTTATGAGCTGAATGATCGCAATCTCGAGGTGAACTAGGACTATACATTGATTTTCGTGCTGATTGCGTTATGTAAATCTAATGTAAATATTAATAGCCCGCGACTCGCTCATTAGGTATCCGCCCCCAAGATTATTTAAAATTTCAATGTTTTTATGCTAATGCTGCGAAGTCTTTTGAACAAACTTAGCAACTTACTTTCTTGCTGAATGAAAGTGTTGATGCTCTATTTTTTCTGCAAACATGGTTCCATGTTGATATTTCCAATGGATTATTGTGCCCTGGCAAAAATTATCACATTTTCGCGCTGTGATCGAAGCGGTAGGTGGTGGTGGGGGTATAGCTTTATTTCTTAAAACTTCTTTTAATGCTATTCAAATAAATCCGCCACGCTTTTAAAGACTCCGACAATTCTAATAACTGATATTTTTGATTCTGATAGAAAGATCAGATTTATTTTCAGTTTACCGACCCCCTGATTTTGATCTAGCTTATGCTGAAATTTTATGTAGATGTATTGAATGGGCTTGTTCTATTCCTTTCCCTCTTTGTAATCTTAGGAGATTTCAATTTGCCAAAAATCAATTGGTGGATAAGTTCGGTCTCCTACTGATAATCTTAATACCCTATTTTTCGAGTTCGACTCCACGTTCTCGCACTGGTTTACATCAATTAATAACAGAAAATACTCATGATAATAATATATTAGATCTTCTCTTTTGCATCTGATCAAATTTCTAACGCAAGTTGACCATTCCTTTTTCTAATAGTGACCATAATCCAGTGATGTATTTGATTGTCTTTTGATGCCAGTCCAAAATCCTAGATCATCTTTTTTTTTTTTAACTTTCGTAAAGCTGATTTTGGACAAGCGTTAGGTCTAGCACTGTCTCAGATTTCTTGGCCTGATCTTTTGATACCTGTTTCTAAATGTAAATGATATGTATAATTTGTTTGTTGGAGTGCTTCACTCTTTAATTCATGCATTTGTCCCATCTAACTCACCCCAAGCCCATGAAACGTAAATATCCCAAACTAATTAAAAGAATGTTAACTAAAAAACGTATGCTTTGGAAGAAACATAAACTTTTAATCACTCCAGTCGATACAGAAATCAAATATACATCTTTTTGTAAAAAATTGGATTTTGAAATTAAAAATTTCTCTGCTTCGAAGAAATAAATCTTCTTTTCTGAAACAAAAGTTTGAAATCATTTTATAAAATTTTGTCAATAATCAGTTGAATAATCATCGCTCTTTTCCACCTCTTATCGTGACCACAAAATCGTTTCTGATCCTTTAGAAAAGGTAAATTTGTTTAATAACTTCCTTTTCTTCTGTTTTTTTCTGTTGATAATAATCATCTTCCTTTTTTAGATTCGATGACTTGGTTTTGCCTTGCAAACCATTCATTTTTGACGCTTGGAACGTGCAACTGGTTTAAATCAAATAAAAGGTTCTTTTTCTATTGGTCCCGATCACTGTTTTTTATGCGAGACAAAGATTTTTGAGAATATTTTTAAAGATTTTCGGAGCCATCTTTGTACAATGTACAAAGACTTTTTGAGGCAAAAGAATAGTAATTTTAACGTTTTTTGCGGAAAATTTTTGAGCAATTTTAAAAAATTTTCGGACACAAAGCGGATAATATAATACATTCTATAGCTCCAGGCGCTGAGGCATTAAACATTTTCAAAATATCTGTAAGCATCTTTGTACAGATTGAAGCATCTTTTACATCTATTTCCACTGTTTTATAAAGATTTTAGGCAGAAAAAGAACTATTAAACAACTGTGCACTGTTTTCTGCCGTTTAGCTCATTGACTCAACATTACCTTTGCGTTGCATTAATTCATGAGCAATTCGGTGTCTATTATGAGATTCAGTCAGCACATTGCAGCTTAGCAGTATTTATAGTAGTAGCGACTACAGTCATTTCAACTTGCTGAAAGTCTAGAATTTTTATGTGTTATTTCAACCTAAATATCAGAAAAATTTTTGGCGTTTCGGGCCAGACCCGAACTAATATAGCCAGCTGAATTTAAGGGACAAAGTTACACATTTTGCAGGCGTGCAGGTCACGGACTAACAATCTAGTAGTATGTAAAAATGTATGTACATTCAATTGCATTATCCATACATTATATGTACAAAAATTTTCCAAAAACAGAGCTGTAAAGACTTTTCAGGGATCTTGCATTTTAATTTTAAGAAATGTTGCAAAGAAAAACAGTCCCCGATTGACTCTGTCATTTGTTCTTGAAAAAACTTTCAAATTATCTTTGCTGAGCCTTTAGCTGAGTGTCTTTAATGTTTCATTTTTGACTAGCACTATCCCCAACTTATGGAAATGGGCAAATGTAGCCCCAGTCTTTAAAAGGTGTGCACGAAGCTCTTAGGTGAGGAATTACAGGCCAATTTCTGTTTGCCTTGCTCATCAAGTAAAATCATGGTAAATTCGATAAATTCAAAAATTGTCGATTTTCTCACTACAAACAGACTCTTATCTCCTTCTCACCAGTGATCGGACCGAGGCCTCGGCCTCGGCCTCGGCAAGCCTCGGCGTTTTTGGAGCCTCGGCCTCGGCGCCGAGGGCGAAGCTGAAAAGTGCCGAGGCGCCGAGGGTTAAAATCAAATTTGAATAAGTTTAATATATCCGTTAAATATTAACTATTTAGAATGCATCTGCAGTACACAGGCTGTTTCTTACCTATTGGCTTTTCATATGGTTTTAGGCGCGTACCTAGTTACACCAAGTTACATACAGCAAAGTGCCAATTGATATTCATATGATGACTAACTTTTATTTCTCATGCTCGCTACATGGATCGGAAAGTACAGTGCAGAGAAAATAATCGTAATATTAAACACTTTATCTAACTAAAATAAATGTTTATATGTTTATTGTTGTTAGCCAGAATTCTGATTTTAATCTGATGAAGCAGATAATTCATCATCAAAATCCAGATCATCTGAATCAGAGTTAGCCTCATCCATTTCGCCTTGTTGTGCTATCGCATCATCGTCGTCGTCATCGTTTATCAGATTCTTTAAAGTCACACTATTACAACCAACTGCTTTGAGATTATGCTTTACAAAAAGGAGTTTTTGAACATTTGTCTGTCATTCATTCATCACAGCTTTTCTATTCTTCCACCGCATTCTCATGAATTATTTTTTATTTTAGAGGTTTTGTGTATCAGTATCACTGATTAAGTATCCTACCGACCTTCCTGCATAGCATATAGTTCTTATTTTAACCCTAACGTAGAGCTCAGGCTCGTATACAGGGGGATTGGGGGAAAGTGCCCCTTTTGATATAAAATGTGAGAATAATCGCGAAAGACTTTTCGCGCTTCGCGTTGAATTTCACAATGATAATTTGTACAACCAAAAGCGTCTTTTTGCTACATGGATCGGAAAGTACAGTCGCTACATGCAGAAAGGGATTTAAGGGAGGGCGGCCGCTCCCCATTGGCCAAAATATTTGGCGAGATAAAGGATGGATATGCAATTCGCAATGATTTTTGGTCGTCAGTGACCATAATTTCTCAAATTTTTCCGGCGCTGCGCACCGGATGATACCTATTAATGACATTTATTTACTTTCTTGGCGACAGGGCCCGGTTTCACCATAAGTTTACGACTCCTAAGAGTCCTACGACTTCCGTTTTACGGGAAATTCGGGTTTCACCATCTTTTTACGAGTTATGAATTATGACTACGAGTTATGAGTAACGAGCAACGAGTTAATAGTTCGTATTACGAGGGTTTCACCAGGATTTCCGTAGGACTCATAAAAACTCATTTTTTACGAGTACTTTTTGGACCTTATTACGAGTACTCGTAATAAAATGTATATCTTTTCTGTTGCGTATGACATTCTTCGTTAGTCATTGTCTCTGTTTTAAACAGCATAATTATGTAATTGATTGCAGATTCTATGCCGCTCGATAGAAAAACATAGAAAAAGTTAAGAAATGTTTGGGATTTAGTCAACAAGAATTAATAAGCTTCTCAGAAAATTTATAACTAAAAATAAAAACGAAAATAATATTAGTAATAATAATAATGACGATAATAACAATAATAAAAATAATAATAATAATAATAATAAAAATATTACTAATACTAATAATAATAATTAGTATTATTATTATTATAATACTAATACTAATAATAATATTATTATTATTATTATTATTATTATTATTATTATTATTATTATTACTATTATAATTTATAAACGAAATCAATTAAATCAGATTCAGAGACGTTACGAAGCTAAAAGTATATCACAGCGTATTATTTCAATTTTCAAATTTAACAAACCATTCTTAGTTGTCATTAATACGTACATAAAATAACCAGTCGGCTCTTTTCCGAAGGAAGTGCGATGAAATTCTAATTTTCAGAAATCTAATCAAAAATGTCTGATTTCCGCAATTCATGCAAAATGTCTTAGTGATTGTAATATTTTTCATAAAAAAGCTGCGAACATTACTAACAAGGGCTAAAGAAATAAAATTTCGAATTACTACTCAAGAATGCAGCTTAAGAATCGAATTTTATGGGATTTCTCTGAAACATTTTTTGAAAAATATATTATTTTTTCAGTGCTAATCTTCTTACCCTTTACATGTGCTGCCAGTATATGTATTATTTAGGTGTGTGCACGAAAGTGAAACAAATTGAGAAAAAACAAATCAGAAAACTATTAAACGCACTAGTCTGCCACTTCATTACGAGTCCTACGGAACTCTTCTTGATCCGTGATAATATTACAAAATTTACGAATCTTTTCACTCGTAACATTCGATCGTAATATCTGGTGAAACCGCCCAGCCGTTATTCATGAAAAAACACTCGTGAAAAGTACTTGTAGAACTCGTAACTCGTAGCCCGTGGCTCGTAAATCTCAGTTTTTGGTGAAATGGAAATTTGTAGCACTCGTAGCCCGTACTCATGAAACCGTCACCCGTAACTCCTAACTCGTAGCTTTGTGGTGAAACCGGGCCCTGGAAGCCCTTTTCTGTTCATGTAGGTTTCAAAACAATTTTAACAGCAGAAACAGCTATTTTTGCATAGTTTTCTTCTATTTTCAATGAAAAAATTTCAATGTTTTGCATCAAATGCTATAAATACAAAAAATCAAGCAGTAAATCATGCTTCTAGACGTCTATCCGCCTTAATTTTGCAAATTTCTCGGCGCTTCGCGCCAGATTTTTGTTAAAGTCTCAGAAATTTAATGATTTTTTTGCACAAAATTGTCGAAAATTCTAAAATTTCAAGAAAAATATGACTTCAAAAGTGATTTTATGTAAAAGTATACAATGTAAAACACCGAAAAATGCTATTTCGCGCGTTGAGGGCAAAATTTTGGTCCTGTTTCTGACTTTTTTGGAAAAGTTTGTATACCGCCCCCTCCCGCTACTGGATAGATCAGAAAGTACAGTAATTCTCGCATTCGTCTGCTACCATAAAACGTTCAAAGACTCTTTTTTGTAAAGCACAATCTCAAAGCAGTTGGTTATAATAGTGTGACTTTAAAGAATCTAATAAAGGCTGACGACGACGATAACGCGATAGCACAACAAGGCGAAATAGATGAGGCTAACTTTGATTTAGATGATCTAGATTTCGATGATGAATTATCTGCTTCATCAGATTGAAATAAAAATTCTGGCCAACACCAATAAACATTTGTTTTAGTTCGATAAAGTGTTAAATATTACGATTATTCTCTAGCTCATGTACATACAAAATATTCTAAGAGTACTATTTATGGGTATAGGTATATAAGCTTGACCCTCGGCATTACCCTCTAAGGATTTTAAGTCGCCTCGGCCTCGGCCGAGGCCGAGGGTCCAAAAAGTACCCTCGGTCCGATCACTGCTTCTCACTTTGGTTTTCTAAAATCAAAGTCTTGTGAATTACAACTACTTAAGTGTAAACACAGTTGGACGGTATCTTTGAGTAATAGAACTCCTGTCGATGTTGCTTACATCGACTTTTCTAAAGCTTTTAATAAAATTCCCTTTTCTAAGCTTTTATATAAGCTCTCTAAATATGGAATAAAAGGTCTACTTTTTAATTGGCTCAAATCTTTTTTACATAGTCGATTTCAGCGTGTTTGTATTAACGGAGTTTTTTCTGACTTCATGCCTGTTGGCAGTGGTGTCCCCCAAGGTAGTTGTATTAGTCCTACTTTATTCTTGATCTATGTAAATGACCTATGTAACTTGATTAAATACAGTAAAATTTACCCCTTTGCTGATGATGTCAAAATCTTTGGTCCATCTTCTGATAATCATTTAATACAAAAAGATCTGGACAATATTTATATTTGGTCTATAAATTGGCAACTTCCTGTTGCTTCGGAAAAATGTGCAGTTTTACATTTTTTTAAAAAATAATCCAAAAAGCTTTATTCTTTGAATAATATAAATATTCCGAATGACATTAGTTCCGTTCGTGATCTAGGTGTTTATATTTCCCACAATCTCAATTGTAAGGAACATTTAAATCACATAATTAAAAAAGCTGTTTCTCGTTGTTTTCTAATACACAAAGCTTTTCTTTCTCATGTGATAAAGATATTTTAGTTAGGGCCTATACTACTTATGTAAGACCTATGCTTGAGTATGCTGTTTCTGTATGGAATCCATATTATGCAAATGATATAAATCGTCTTGAAAATGTTCAGCGTAAATTTACTAAATGTCTGTTTGGTTTTAATAGCAATTTATCCTATCTTGAACGCCTAAAGCTTCTTAACCTGCCTTCTTTAGAACTTCGTCGTCTTCACATATGTCTATGTCTCATGTATCAAATTATTAATGGTTTATCTTGTATTGATGCTAATTAGTGATCGGACCAGGGCCCCGGCCCCGGCAATCCCGGCCATCCCCAGCATCCCCGGCCGGGGCAAGGTCAAAAAATGGCCGGGGCCGGGGAAAAATTTAGTGTAATTCGTATTTTGTACAGGCTGTGATACTGGCACTTATTTATCAATGAGCAAGTGTTAATTTTG
Organism: Mermis nigrescens; assembly: GCA_036768485.1. Classification (NCBI taxonomy): domain Eukaryota; kingdom Metazoa; phylum Nematoda; class Enoplea; order Mermithida; family Mermithidae; genus Mermis; species Mermis nigrescens. The sequence continues at coordinate 10,340,173 of JAVLUZ010000160.1, forward strand.
AGAACTGTACTGATTAGACCATATGTATACTTACTTAGTTCTTAACATAAGTTTTCTACTGTGTATAAATGAGCTTTTAATGAATGAATGTTCAGGAAAATCTGCATATTTTCGATTCCTCCACTTAACTTATTTAAACTAAATGCTACTTTTAACTCATTCATTCAAAGCTATGGCTAAAAGATTTAGAGTTGACAAATACGTTCTATTTCTAGTTAGAAATTGTACGTTTTTAACAAACTATTTCTACAAAAAACACTTTTACATTCATTTGAATGGGAACCGTGTGCTTTAAAACGCGTTTCCTGTGTAATAGTTATTAGGACCGAGGTTAATTATAGGCGAATATAAACTACGCTGCAGAATTGCGTCCGATCCGATAAACTAAATATGTCTCAAATAGTTTCCTAGGGTCCAGAGTTGAGGGAGGGGTGAAATCCCAAATTGGAGGACCAGAAAATTAGTGGCAAAACAGGGTCTTTTGACTTTTAATTGTATATTTTAGCTAATTTCTGAGTTTCTAACGCCAAGAATTACTAAAATTGTCTCAAAACGGCGCGAAGCGCCTAAAAATTTGACATTTCTGCATTCTAAAATTAAATTTTGCCATTTAAAAGATGTATAGGACAGACAATTTTTCATATCGGAGGGAAATGCCGAAAAATTTTTGGAATTTTATACCTTTTTACAGTTTTTATCTTCCCAAAAATCTTTGTACATGTACAAAGATAGTCCTGGTCTTTGTACATCGGGAAAAATCTTTGGCGAATACAAAAAACACTCTTTTGTACATGCAAATTTTTGTATACTTTAATATGGTACAGTAACGATTTCAGTGTGGTAGTAGAACATAGTTTTTCGACCTTTAGTAGTGTATTTGGCTAATTTTTGGGTTCCTGAATATTTGACATTTTTCCATTTTTCCATTCTAAGCGCAGTGTTGCTTATTACAAGATTTAATTCGCATATTACAATTTTTGTAATATTTCTCATTTTTGTAGTACAAGTTGTTTTAGCTTTCTCAGTCGAGTTTTATGTGTGAATTCCATCAGAAGCTCATAAAAATTTCGGCACTTCGCGCCGAACTATCAACTAAATTCAGGCCGAATTATCACATTTAGAAGCACGGTCTTTTTGTATTCGGGGAAGATTTTTGCTGATGTACATAGACGTTTCAGGACCGTCTTTGTACATGTACAAAGATTTTTGAAGAACAAAAACTGTAAAAAGGTGTAGAATTCCTTATTGAAAATTCTACCATTTAAAAGATTTTCAAAGGGGGGTAAGCGGCTGCAAAAATGGAGCCGCTTACCCCCTTCCCCTGAAAATAGCCGAGGAATATACATGTGACAGAGGATTTGGGCCATCCCCCATCTCCGCTTTGAAGCCCCGAACTTCCTTGAAAGTCAGAAAATATTTAACCACCCTCCCCCATTTTTTGGCGAAAGCCTGTGCTTTTTTGGCTATTTTTATGTGTTTTTACCATTTTTGATCTAGTCGCTAACCCCCTCCTTCTAAAAATGGCGCGGGACCCCTACCCTAGATTTCCAGCCGTTACATGTAGGTATACTGAGGGAACCTCATAAAATTTTAAGCGATTACATGCATGTTTTATAGTGATAGTTTATCTATTTACTCTAGCTCACATAATAAAATAATGTATCACTTCGTGAAATTCTAATAGTTAGGTACACTTTTGCCATACTAAAAAATTAAGTTCAAAAAATTCAAAAGGTTTTCACCAAAAATCGTCTGACAGTGACTTGTGTCTTGGACCCTGAGGGGGTAATACCCCTCCCCCATATGGGAATGTGTGATGTCTCATTTATTACATACAATACCTATTGCATCCAATTGCTACAGCAGCAGTAGCCGTAGCTAAGATTCGAATGATACAGAGTGTGCTAATAGCAGCGACATAGACCTTATTGATGATTCAGACAATGAAACACTAGACTAAATTTGTTTCTTGTGACATAAATAGTAATAAAACTTGATATGAAAAGCCATTTACTACTGAATGGAGCAATCGCTCATTATTTCTTTCCTATGCCCCCCACCCCAAGTATGTGTCATGCAATAATATTTTCCTTGTCTGACCCCGGCCAGCCCCGGCCCCGGCCCCGGCCCCGGCCAGGGCCGGGATTTGTTTCCAGCCCCGGTACCGCCCCGGCCCCGGCCAAAAAAGTCGCCCCGGTCGATCACTAATGCTAATGAATTTTTCATTTTTAGTCAAGGCATTACCCGATCAGTTAACAGTCAACAACAACAACAACAACAACAACAAAGATTTATTGCAAAACGTACAAGACATGGTAAAAATAAAGACACAGCGTACGATACAAAGATATGATAAAACGATATATGACTAAAACGTCAGCAACGGGACACGCAGTCACGAACGTGAAAACTTACACGTGCCCCTTCAGATGAACAGAAAAATCAAAAGCATTTAGTTTGCGTTTAAAAATTTCTAAACTAGGTGAATTTACAACATCAACTGGAAGTGAATTCCACAGATTCACATATCTATGACTGAAATCATACTTGAGAATATCTGAACGAGCTACTGGAACAGTCAGTTTAAGGTTATTGACAGAGCGAGTATAGTTGCGATTAAATGCGAAAAACTCGTCACAGAGAATGTGTGATTTTCCATTAATAATCTGATAGTAAAAGGATAAAGCAAAACGAATACGGCGTATTTCGAGACGTTCTAACGACAGACTTTTTAAACGATCATTATATGACAAACCACTGTTAAAACCAAAAATACAACGGGTAAACTTGCGCTGAACTCGCTCGATACGATCAATATCTCGAATACGATAAGGACTCCAAACGGTACAGCAGTACTCTAAAAGCGGACGAACATATACAACAAAAGCACGAGACAAAATTTTATGATCACGAGAGAAGAATAACTTCAGTATCAGACTGGATCGCTGAGAAGCTTTTTTAATCACTTCATGATAGTGCTGCTGAAATTTCAAATTTTGAGACATTAGAACACCTAAATCGCGGACACAGTCAGAATCAGAAGGTAAAAGTTGATTTCCAATAAAATATTGATGTTTAGGATTATTATAACCCATGTACAAAACTGAGCATTTATCAATAGATATCTGAAGCTGCCATTCACGCGACCATGTATAAAGCTTATTAAGGTCGTTTTGAAGTATAGTTTTAGAAGAGGACAAATTATACATTTTAACATCGTCAGCAAATAACCGAATACGACTACTCATATTATCACATAAATCATTAATGTAAATCAGAAAAAGGGTTGGCCCTATCACGCTCCCTTGCGGGACGCCGCTAGTTACATTAAAGCTATCTGAAAAAGAACTATTAACAACAACGCACTGAGATCGAGAGGATAAAAAGATTTAAGCCAGTTGAAAAGAAAACCATTTAGACCATATGCAGAAAGTTTATGAAGTAATTTTGTGTGCGATAAAGAATCGAAAGCTTTTTTAAAGTCGATAAAAATTACATCTACAGTAGATTTTCTATCAATAAATTTTGCCCATTCGTTTTTACACTTTAGCAATTGCATTTCACATGATCGACCTTTTAAAAATCCAAATTGGAGAGGAGAAAGTAAATTATTTATATTTAAGTAATCCAGAATCTTTTTATTAACAATTTTTTCCATAATTTTACAAGGAGAGCAACACAACGAAATCGGACGATAATTTTCTACACAAGCAGAATCACCTTTATTTTTGAAAACTGGAATTACGTTTGCTTGATACCACAATTTTGGAATTGAACCTGATCGAAAAGAAGTTTCAAAGATAGAAGCAAGAGGAGGAGAAAGCAAATAACTTAGTTTTTTAATAAAAAATGAGCATAGGCCATCAGGGCCACATGCAGTACTTGGTTTAGATTCGCGAATAGCTCTGTAAACGGTGTCTACATCGAAATTCATTTCTGCTAACAAAGAAAAAGTACGAGCCTGAAAAACAGGAAGATTTTGATCATCAACAGTGAAAACAGAGGCAAAATATGAGTTAAAATGATTAGCTTTTACATGATCGTCATCTAATTCAATACCATTAGATAAAGTCAGGGGAAATGAACTTTTCCTGATTTTTAAACGAGAATTAACAAAATTGTAAAAGTTACGGATATCGCCTGATTTCAAAACTTCTAATTCTTCTTTAGCGTAAAAATTTTTGGTTTCTCTTTTTATAGATTTGCAGAAACTAGAATAGATAGTTCGATTTATTCGAGTTTTGAACTTTTTGTAATTTTTCCATAATTTAAGTTTTTTTAAATATAACTTACGGATGTGTTTAGGAAATACTTTCTTAAAATTTTTATGTACTTTATTAGGTATTAGATCAGAACTAATAGTTTGAAGAACTGAAACAAAAACATTATACATATCATCTGCCGAAGTACACTGATTAAATAAATCGGGCCAAGAAACAGTGGCTAATCGCATAGAAATTAACTCGTAATTGGCTTTTCGAAAATTTAAACAAGAGGGCATGTGATTTGTCTCTTCGTACCCTTGAATTTCGAAAGCAATAGAATTATGATCACTAACAGAAAAAGGAGGTGATATCTTCACGTTAATGGCTTGATTAAGTGAAAAAAGCAAATCTAATATATTATTATCGTGAGTTGGACTACGGATTAGTTGCTCCAAACCAGTTGTACAGAAGGTGTCATAAAATAAAGTATTGATGGGATCAGAAGGAAAGGTGTTGGAGACCCAATTAATTTTAGGAAGATTAAAATCACCAACAATTAATAAAGGATAAGATACATTAGAAGCCCATTCAATAGAATTGCAAAGACTTTCAGCATACATAATATCATAAGTAGGAGGACGATAAGCTAGAATAAATCTAGTTTTGAAATCAGTATTGCATAAATCAAAAATTAAAATTTCACAGGCAGGAAAATTGATAGGAATTTTGATGTGTTTAATATGTAGATTATTATTAGCAAAAACTATAAGTCCACCCCCACGTTTATTTAACCGATCACATCGAATAATTTGGTAATTATTTGAACTGCAAAGTAGACTATCTGGAATTTCAGGATAAAGCCAAGATTCACAACAAAGTATTATTTCAAACTGTTTGCTATTTAGTAACAGTTTTAAATCACCTAGCTTATTTAACAAACTTCTTGAATTGAAATACAGAACTTTTAAACGCAAAGTACGAGAAAGGGGCGCGACTACCTAGGTGACGAGTTGGTTATTAATATTACGGTTCGGTTTGCATTTAACACAATCGGCGCGAAAATCGATAAAAAGACCTTCTTCACCTCGAGATTTACGATCGCTGAGCTCGGAAACCAGTTCGCGTTGACGTTTTCTTTGAAGGAATGATAAATCAGGACGGCACCGCAAACGCGAAAGTTGGTCTTTGGATTTAACGCGGACTGTCTTATTGATCAAGGAAACGAAGCGATGCCTTGCCTGAACCGACGCTAGGCAAACTTTGACAAACTGGACGCGGTTTTCGTGAATGGGACCATCACGAAAGACGCGTGTAACATCAGATGATACTAGATCGTGACCATCAGAATGAGAATCGATTAGCCGTTTGACCTGATCAATGTCCTCAACACTGTTCGATAAAGGCAAGTTAAACAGAACAGCATTACATTTCTTAGAATCTCTTTCGATAGCATCATTAATCAGAGCAGATAGTTCGTTTTTATCATAATTGGTAGGAGAATTTCGAGAATGTTCAAGACGATCAACTTTCTTTTCTAAATCGGCAAGCTTAGTAGCAAAATCATCTAAGCGACGTTCAATATGCAAATATTTTTTCACAATTGGTTTACAGTGGAAACAATAGAAAGTGGAATCGGGCTTTGAATAAGTTTCATAATCATGATCATTAACTTTCAAACAAGAAGTATGACCCCAACGGTCGCAAAAATCGCATAATAAGGCAGTGTCGTCATCAGAAACTAACTTGTAGCAAATGATACAATCACAAGAATTATCGTTCGTATCATCAAGTAAATCAAAGTTGGACCTTCGAGATGGTGACTTAGAACGTAGGCTGGTATCCGTGATCTTCGGTACGCCATTTTTTTACCCATGGTCGAAATATGTAGGTATGTAGAGTTGAAATATTGATCAAATTAATTAGAAGTAACGCATTGCGGCTCTTCAGCTCGATTAGTCGCCGCGCTCCTTTATAACTGTAAACTTACGTTGCCAGTTGTCCGTTTCAATGCTACAACTCAACGATTTTTCGCAAAGATACCGAAAAATCTGGAACTCCTTACCTAATCAAATAGTCTCGGTCTCCCAAAATCCGTTTCGTTCAAAAAAAGAGCTCCTAAACATTGATTTTACAAATTTATTGTTGGGGCATACCTAGTTGTATCACTTCCGTGATCTTTGTATGTCCTTTTGTTCAGTCACTATTTTATAATGTATTTGCGTTTTATCAAATTTCGTGTATTTTTCTGACAATAAACCCTTTCTTGTCTTGTTCTTGTCTAACCGAATCCGTGCGGAGGATTTTCAATCGTAGTAAATTTCTAGATCAAATTGTCGATAAAAATGCTGCGATTGACGCGGTGCGGCTTAAAGATTGATAACAAGTAAGATTCAAATCAATTCGGCGCGAAGCACCGAAAAATTTTTGTAGTTTCCCCTCTCAAACGCATTTTTGCATTACAAAAACTAACCGAATCCGTGCAGAAGATAAGGATTTTCAATCGTAGTGAAGTTCTAGACCAGATTGTCGATAAAAATGCTGCAATTGGCGCGGCGCGGCTTAAACATTACTAATAAGTAAGAATTAAATCAATTCGGCGCGAAGCGCCGAAAAATTTTTGAAGTTTTAACTCTCTAAAACGCATTTTTAACATTACAAAAATTTTCCACAAATGCCAACCAAGCCCAAAAATCTTTTCCATTTCCCAAAATTTAAGTTGACAAATAGACCAAAAAGTGGAAAATGAAAAACGGTGGCTGCTAAGCTGAAGCTCGTCATTTTGAGTTGCTTCACTCACAGTATACTGCCTAAGTAGCTTAAATGCATAAAACGTATAGCGTTATTGTCCTTAGGATTGATATTACATGTATGTTTTCAAAATTCTTGAGACTTTATTTTATAGTAAGGTGATTCTAAATCAGCCAATCAGCGTGAGGGCTTTCATCTGGTTGGCTATCGTGAATTGCACGTTGTTTGGCTCTTAAATCCTGTGCTTTGGCGCTCTAGGTCAGTTTTGCCCGAGCTGTGAGAGCGTTACCAGCAGCCTCGTGTAAGAAAAATACCTATAACACGCGTAGAGCCGAACTCTGTGTTTCTCGCTATGAAGCGATTGGTAATACCACTAGACCACCTTTTTAGGGAAGCAAATGTCACAACCCTGGAATCGCTAGACTGTAAAATCCCTGCCTTAGCTACCGATAAGCTAATTTACCTACGCAATTAAACCGTTTGTTTGGAAATGTCACAGTAATATTGGGATATACAGATTTTATTGACTAAAACGAGACAATCGGGCCGCACGGAACAACACTAGACCCACACAACTATCGCTACAGTATCATCAGGCGCCGCCTTTCCTCGGCGCCCCTTCCATCTTCGTTTCTTCTCCATTCGCCCCGCCCTAATGCTGCCATTACGCTCTTTCATTGGTTTGCATACTAATACCTTGTGTGCACTATACAGTAAATTTACTGTTAAATATACGAAAAAATGTGTTTTTCATGACAATACCGCTAGACCATTTTTTATTAGGGAAGCGGCGGCGAAGTTTAAAATGTTACAAATGAATGTATGTAGCTCATTGTACAATTAGCGAATCAGTCGATGCGATAGGCGAGTATAAACTGCTCTTTGCCGATTGGCTAAATCGTTATACTTTCGAATCACCACACTCCAAAGTCTCGAAAATTTTGCAACAGACTATAGTGTATATATGCTGGTCGTTACTTTAAATACCGTATTTAACAAACCGCGCCCTCTAATAGAAAGCGCCCTCTAATAGACAGCGCACCTGCAAAGCGCAAAAAGTTATAGACAGCGCTCTCTAATAGTAAGAGCACCTGCAATTATAGTCTGTTTCATTTATCCGGGAGCTTTTTAGTCAATTCTTCCAAGGGCTACAGTAAGCTAAACAAGACGAATTACTGTACTTCGTCAGATCAGCTCAGTGAGGGCGAGTGGCTAGAATTCTTTCATTTTTAATGCAGTAATACGCCCAAATAAATTTGATTTAGGCATTTAATCAGTGCTGAGACATACTACAGTAGTGCGCTAAACAAAAAGCTATCGCTTGGAATCGAACCCGGGTTGCTTCGACTACAAGCAAGAGGTTTTACCACTGAGCTATGCGGGAGTTTGCGGAGTTTCTTAACATCTTAGTCGATTGTGTTTAAAGTGTCGACTCAGGATAAGATGAATGCGCGATTTTTATCAGTAAGTAAATTGATCTGCTGGAAGACGAGAATAAATTATGCCGCAAAAATGCTATTGAAAAACCCTTCTTTGCTACGTAGCTAAAGTGAGATCTAGCGACTTACAGTAAATAAGAAATAAAGGGTTACTGTAACCTCCGAAAACATTTACTGAAAAAGCTCTCGGATAAATGAAACAGACTATATATGAATGCTGTCCTTAGTTTAACGTGTCCCTTGAATACAATTTCTTAGCCGAAAAGCAGTCCAAACTCAATATAAGAAGATGGAATATTACTTTTATGATAAAATGCCAAAAATAAGACAATTGGTGAAATGATTGAGATTGAAATTGTAAAAATATTTCTTTATTTTGTTCAGTAATGAAGAAATTTGATGCTTTTTGGATAAAATCAAATGAAAAAAGTTATAGACAGCGACATCATAATAGTACGCGCCCTCAAATAGAAAGCGTACCTTCAAGCTGAAAAAAGTTATAGACAGCGCGCTCTTTAATAGAATAAATACGGTAGTGGTCTGATTTTGGTGACAGACGATTAACAAAGATTTCTGATGAAAAATTTTTTGAAAAACATGCACTATAGTCTGTTTCACGAAACCTTATGCATGGACAGCAATTCTTGAATCGATCTAAATTGGTTACAAAAGTCCTTTAAACTGAATCAGCAATCGTGATATTGTGCGTAGCAATGCGTGAGCACTATAAAATTTGCTAAAAAGTGGTTTCTAGACGATGTCTACAGTAATAATTTTGCATAGTAAAACTTCAAAACTTCATACGCTTATGAACTGCTATGTACAGTATCCTGACTGTTGCTTCAGTTTAAGCAGCTTTTGTAATCGATTCACAATCGCTAAAAAATTGTGATCCGTGCACGAAGTTTCGTGAAATAGACTATAGAAACTAATTTTGTAGCTTATGACTAGATCACTGGAAATTAATTTCCGTACGCACAAGGTTTCTTGAAATAGATTATAGTTTCTTAAAAAACAGTAGGTACCCATAACTGTTTCATTTTTCAGCCTGATGCATGTATAGTTGCTTGGGAACACACCTGGGCGTGGGGGATTAGGGGGAGGGGTATGCAACTCCCCCCCCCGAGAAACCGAAATACCACCCCAGAAATCAAAATACCCCCAGCCCAGAATTCAATTTTCAAAAAAATTTTTCGTTTTTTTCGCAATTTTTTGATGCGAGTGCTCGATGAGAACGTCGAAATATGGTGTTTTTTCGCCATACCACCATTTTTAAGGCCATTTTTTACCTTTGAAAAATCTTGCACCTCCTCCCCCAGAATTTTCTTGCTGCCCACGTATGCTTGGGAACAAATTTTCTTATTACTGTGTTGCGTGTGACCAGCGACGTATGTAAAGTGCGGCCGAGGCGGTGGGTGGAGGTAGTTGGATGGGGTTGGGAGTCAGTTGAAGAGTTCTTCAAGACAGGATAGCCTCGAAAACATGGTTCAAGTAATTCACTGTTGATGAACAATTTCAAGCACTTTTGCAGAAAAAATTGATTTCCTGGGCCGATTTCCCACAGAAACTTTCCCGCTTTTTTCTATTTATGGGATCTACTTCTTCCATTTGCATGTCGGGATTACGAACGACTACAGATGCACAAAATGACCGGCGAGCTTGGAGTCATCAGTTTTTGGAGCTAAAATTATTTAAAACAGTAAATGGTAGAGCATTTTCAAGCTCGGATCTGCCGATGTATTCATCCTTCAATTAAGTGAGTCGTCAGATTGGAACAAATTTCGATATTTTTGATTCTGGTCAGTAGACTCTGATCGAGAGTGTGCAAATGGTCAATATCGACATGATGGGCTGGTACTAGCGTAGCACGAAGCAACACCCCTATACCTTCCAGACCCAGTAGTGCATAAGCTACAATCTGAAGAAATTTTAGCTAATGTTCCTTTCATTTTGTTCCTTTTTGTCTTATTTTCGCAAAAAGTTCTCATTTTTCTATTCTGGGGGTAAAATCAGCCAGACTATACATGAGCGCGGGGATGGTTGGGAGTTTACACTTCCACCCAAAATAGAAAATACCTCTTCCTTGCAAAATACTGTTAGACCCCCAGAATTGAATTTTAGACATGTTTTTTTGCGATTTTTGTCAGTTGAGATTTCGCCTAATCCAGACCGAAAGAATTTGGTTGCTGCCCATGTATAGTCCAGTCCAGACATGCACAGGTAGCCTCTGCAAAAATTATTCAATTTTTAATTTTTCGTAGTATGTCCGAATATCCTTTTTTTAATGCGTCGACCGCAGTTAACGTAGTTATAAGTTTTGCAATGTATTATTCAAATAAAACCAAACATTGATATTGCAAAAAATATTTCTTTACTTCTTTAATCCAGATTGATTTTCCAGTAATCTAGTCTCAGAAAAATGAAAATTCACATATTATGACCTTTGATTTAGGTAAAAAAAGTTGTTCTTTTTATTTTCACCATCGTTTAAGAATAAAGGCCTTATTTCTACGAATATTGACTAATTAAACTCGGTGGTCTCTAACGCTGAAGTATCGATGGGTTGCGCTAAATGCGTAAGCTGATGACCAAAAAACCTGATAGCATACGTGCACTCTATTAGCAAAGCGACCTTTAAAAAAAGTGCGAATGCTTTGCCGGCGTTGTTTCCACTTTCCGTTTTATATTGTTCTTATTTTATTTTCTTTTTGTTCATTTTCAGACGACGACATGATTCGATAAACACCTTGGCGCATTTTCTCAACACGATGATTAAATAAACCCTCAATTTTTAAGGTTACTCACAAAAAACGAGCGTTAGGGATTTGCCGATCGCACTACGAATGATTATGTTACAATACAACGACTGACTTGTAATTATACGTGCGCTAAATGGATTTTCTAGTAAATTGAATTGTTCTTGTCTTCGACGGAGATCAGCTCGATTCGACCGGCCAGTCGGCCGACGTTTTCATTTTCCTGTTGTGCTTTTGTGTCCGGCTTCTTATTTTCGCGCAGTGTGCTGGAAGAATATATTCTTCAGGACTATCTAATGTATTGAATCAAGTGCCTACCCCGAAAAATTCTATCTTAAATCTTATCCCGTAAAATATTTTTTTACCCGTTTGAGCCCGTTTGAATGCTACACTTATTTGATCGTGCCCATTGACAAGTAAATTGCGCTTTGGTTAATAAACATACTAAACAGTATTTAGGTATATGTATATATTTATATTTAAATATGTATTACCTGCAAAGAAAAATGCTCCGATGGATTAAATAGGTGAATATACGTACTTGCAATTGCGCTTTATTAAGGATATGAAAGGAGGGGACTAGGAATAAGCAACATATGCCTACAGAAGTCAGAAAGAAAAAGTTGCTCAGCTTTGGCATCCAAGCCTACAAAAATCGCAAAATATGCTAAAAATCCGACTTTTTCTAAGCAACGAAAAAAATTGAAATATATATATTCTGCGACCCGCAGAAGGAAGTAGCACTTTAATCTAAAGAATGGATACAAAGGCGTGGATAGCTTACAGCCTACAGCCTTATCAAAGCAGCTATGATGAACTTTCCCACTGCTGCGCGGCAAAACTGCATCAGACTTCTAACGTACACTTGTAGCCAATTTATGTGGATTAAATTCAGTGAAAGCCATTTCAACTGGTAAATTGAACAAAGTTATATGCGCCTAATATTGGTTTACAGCTGCTGAAAACGGATAGTAAATTTCATATGAATATTGCTTGCAGTTTGACACTTGACTGCATCTGCTAAGTGACATGCTTAGTTAGTAATAATGAAATACGAATAACTTAATTATACATTTATTAAGAGCATTTCACTTTCAGCCACAATATTGAACAACTCAGAGTTGAATTAAATCTGCAAAAAGTCGTGTTAGGTAAAATGCTTTTAAGCTATTATGTCAATCAGTGAAAGTTATTTTAAGATGATACATGTTTTTCAGAGGCCGCAGAATATATGTGCTTCGATTTTTGCGTTGCTTAGAAAAAGTCGGATTTTAAGTATATTTTGCGATTTTTGTAGGCTTAGATGCCAAAGCTGAGCATATTTTTCTTTGTGACTTCTGTAGGCATAGGTAGCTTTCCCTAGTCCCCTCCTTTTACATCTTAATAAGGCGCAATTCCAAGTATATTCACCTTTTTTGTTCCATTGGAGCATTTTTCTTTGTTACTAGCCTACTTTTACTTAGCAAGATTTAAGTGAATCAATTAGTACACATACGGTAACATGTCACAATACTGAGAGCAGTCCGAGAACGCGTAAAACAAGATTGTTCTGAAAATCAGCATTATATCTTTTTAAACAAGACAACCTTACCTTATTTAAAAAGATCAAATCTTTCACGTAAACTCCATGCAACTACTGGGTGTAAAGAAAATTTACACTCATATTCGTAATCTTAACGTTACATGGAAGATTTGGAAAAAAGGCGATGCTATTGCAACGCTCTGGAACTAAAGTTAATTTCCAGTGTAAAGTTTACACAACTACTGTATGTAAAGAAACCAACAGTAAAATTCGAAATCCTGACTTTACGGAACATATTTTGAAAAAATTCACGTTCTGCAATGCTCTGGAAGTGAAAAAAATTCTAGTGTAATCTTTATACATCAACAATAAGTAAATAGTGTAAGCTTTAAACAACTACTGGGTGTAGAGAATACTAACAGTGATAGTCGTAATTCCGAGGTTATGTAGAACATTTTGAAAAGATAAGCTTTCACAACGCTCTGGAACTAAACTTTATTTTTGTTGTAAACTTCACACCACTGCTGAATGTAAAGTAAACATAGTCAGATTCATAATCCTGACGTTATGGAGAACATTTTGAAAAAAATTTCCATTTTATAACACTGTGGACGTGGAATAAATTTGTATGCAAACTTTACACCTCTACAATGACTGAATAGTGTAAAATTTACACAAGTTATAGGTGTAGAGAAAACTGACAGTCAGATTCGTAATTCTGACGCCACGGAAAACATTTTGAAAAATATTCACGTTTCGCAACGCTCTGGAAGTTAACTGAATTTTTAGTGTAAACTTCACACCTCTACAATGACTGAATATAGGGTGTAATTGAACGCCCGACGTGCATGCATGATCCTCGATGTTTAGTACATTTTTTATAATTAGTATCATGTCAAGTCATATCGGGATGAGGTGACAAAGAAAAACCTGCCAAAAACGTCTTTTTTCACCCCAATGATGGAACTATACATCTCTAAAAATATCTCAGTATTGAGTGTAAAGAAACGCGACAAAGTGCGATATGTAAGCATTGACATGTACCTTATTTTTACAGGAGTTCGCACTATTCAATTTAAAACCGGAGTGATTCATAAACAAAACACGGTCAAAAACGTGTTTTTTACCCCTGCGTTAAAACTCTACACCATTAGACTAACTCTGTATTGCTTTTAAGGAAACACGTTTAAGTGAGATCTGTAACCCTTGAGACGTACTTTATTTTTATAATATTTCGCATCTCCTGATTCGGAGTGGTTGACAAATTAAAAGAAGGTAAAAACGTGTTTTTTGTCCACCACCTAAGTGTAAACTTTAAACCGCCAGAACCAACTCCATATTGAGTTTACACAATCGCAAATAAGTTTTTCGTGTAGCTCTTTGAGCGTAGTACTTTTCCATAAATAGGTTTTCAAGGGAATCTTATACGAAGAATTTGGCAGATATAAACAAGTCGAAAACTCGACCAAAACTATCTTGAAACCTGCAGATTTTTACACTCTTTACACTCCCCCTCGAGAACTGATGCAAAATTCAGAAAAAATTTCCTCCAGATAATTATATCCTCTACAATTCTACGCTATTAAATTGTATGAGGCACTTATAGGGAGTTGTTTACACGCTGCAGAGAAAAACGACTAAAATTCGCTATATGTATGTTATAACGTTAGGCCAAAACTTTACACGCTCATTACAAGCTGGGCATATAGTGTAAAGAATAACAAAAAAGATGTACAGCAAATTTTTTTACCTATTTTTTTAAAAAAAGTGTCATGTCCCGTTATAGCTGTAGGAGGCAGGGGGTAGACATATGTTGGGGGTACCTAGTATATTATAGGTGCGCGCTACTTATGATATTTAGGTAGGTACCTAGTCAACCTGAGTTTGAGAAATAAAACGACTGCAATCTGGAACTTTTCGATTCGTAGCACTCGATTTTTTATCGGTCAAGTTCTTCTTCAGCAATCAGCTCTGCCAATCTGAATTCAGAGTTGACATTAAATTTGACATTGGATGTTTTTCGTGAATAAATAAAAATTGTATATAAAATATCATAAGTTCATGCTAATCTGAAAAAATTTCGTATTACAGTTCGTAAATTGTTTCACCTCTCAGTTGCTCCAGGTCTAATTCTTATTTTTACAGTAAAATTTTACGACTAGAAAATTGGAACACTTGTGCGACATTCGGCTGCAAAAAGAGTAAATACAAATAGACTCGACTTAATAAAAGGAAATTTCGTTAGATCTTATAAAAGGTGGCGCGAAAAATGGATGATTTTTGTATTCTACTTTTTATTTTATGAAAAGTTGTTGAAAGCTATGAAGGCTGTAAGAGACGGCGCCGCCAGTGGATTTTCGCACGCGCTCAGACTTCATCATTTCCAGCATTGTTAGCTTATTAGAAAACTAGCTTTTAATAATTTTGTGCTCTTTTTGAACGTTGAATTGGTTACGAGAAGAATCATCAGATTTATTTGCCGTCTGCCTAAAGTCAATTTAAAAAAGTGGTAATTAATAAAAATAAATGCTCTATCAGATTGATTTATTCTTTGCATAACAGTTAAAAAGTTAAATTTTTTGCGAAAAACTCATTTCGTACATTTAATCTTTGATATATCTATTATAAAAGCTCTGTTATGTATATTATTTGTCGGAAAATAAAATTTGCACGTACGAAATATCTGTTTATTCATAAATGCGGGAGAACCTAATTTATCGCTATCAGGTTCTAAATTTTTATCATACCGTTTCTCCCACATTATCAATATATTAAAGTTTTTCATTTGCATTTTTTTGTGCAGCCTGAGTTACAATTTCAGCTGCATGGTTCTGTTTAAGCGAATAATGCTAAATACCAACCACCAAACATGCAAAATAAATTTTTTTTCGTAAACATATATATTCGATTTGTCTTATCTGCGATATTGAATTAAAAAGTATAATTCTTATCTTGTTTTTAATTTATAAAATTTTCTCGCATTAAATTGTGTGACATCGTATTGAAGCTTTCGTAGGTTTACTGACTCGAAAAACAACACATGCAATGCAATGCCTAGTTTCTTTCCTGGTTTGAACTTGCTTTGAAAAATGGCTAGCGGTCGAGCCCAGCGATCCTGCTCAAAGGGAACTGTAGCCTTTTGGCAAACTAAGGTTAGTTAAATTAGTTTCAATCGTCCTGACCATACCTGGGCGTGGGGGGTTTGGGGGGTATGCAACCCCCAAGAAACCAAGAGACCCCACAGAAATCAAAATACCCCCAGAATTCAATTTTTGAAAATTTTCTTCCGTTTTTTTCGCAATTGTGTGATGCCAATGGATAGTGCTCTATGAGAAACGTTGAAAAATTGTGTTTTTTCGCCATACCGTCATTTTTAAGGCTATTTTTTGATCTTTGAAAAAATCTTGCACCCCCCCCCCCATCCAGAACTCTTGAGCCGCCCACCTCTACCACATCCTACGCAATTGGCTGCTGGTTCAATGAGCGATATGGCATCGGCTCCATTTAGCAGAATTGACAGACACCCAAAAAAAGTTGAGGAAGTGTTTTTAGAAGATTTAGCGGCTAATGACATATTCTTACGAAATTATGAAACTTTTATGAAATTTTTTGATTTTAAATTTTAATTTAAATTTTAAAATTTATTTTATGAATTTTCCTCACGTTTTTTCAATGTATCTTTCGTTTAATAGAAAAGAGAAAAATTATCGGAAGGGTCTACCAATGGCTTTTTACACGTCTAATAGAGTAGGCTAAATTAAGGGCTTCATTTTGATTAAAATCTGAATAAAAATCATCAAAATAAAACGAAAAAACTAATTATCGGTAATATTAGTGCAACCTTGCAAGTTTCGTTGATCTTTTAGCAGATAAAATGCTTTGTTTATTATTTTGCCATTAGTTATTTGTCTGTGATAAGAACGAAAAAGATTTCAGCTGTTCGCTAATTTTACTTTAATTTGATGCAGTCCTTCGTTTGATTCAGTCGAAGCACCTGCACAAAATACTAACCACAGTCAGCAAAAAACGTTTCATATTTTATTCGCGATTCTTGATCGTATATTATTTCATCCAGGAAGCCATCACTTTCCTTTTTCTGCGATAAGTTTAACATTTACCATACTTCAATAATTAGACATGGACGTTCTTATTATGCATCTGCACATTTGCAGTGATTCATTCAACTGTCATGTATAAAAACAAGCAAAATCTAAACTTGATTACGTTTTGCTTTTCTGTTTTCCACTACGACTTATATTTTGACATGGAAATGATTTTTTTGCACTTTTTTGTTTGTTTAGTTTGTTTTCGTTTGTATCTAATTAATAAAAGCGTTGTAAGTCTGTATGAACGAGTGAATAAAGCATGGAACCGCGATAAAAGCTTAATTATATCGTAATAATTCTATCAATCACGAAGCTAATAAGCATTCTCATAAATAAACATGCTGATTATTAAGTAACTAGCAAAGAAAAATGCTCCGATGGAACAAAAAAGATGAATATACTTGGAATTGTGGATTATTATGGATGTAAAAGGAGGGGACTAGGAAAAATCTACCTAAAGTCGGAAAATCTGCTAAAAATCACACTTTCTCTAAGCAACGCAAAAAATCGATGTATATTCTGCGGCCAACAGATTAAAATAAATATTCAACCATAACAATGATTGAAACAGCAGCACGTTAGCTATGCAGTAGCTATGGGAAATGATATTAAGTAAACTAACAGTCTTCCAAGCCAATTGAATGAAATAGCAAACATCGAAGACAATTGAAGACATGGTTGGTTAAAAACAGTAGGAAACACGTAAGTTGACTTGAAACAGACTTAATGTAGATACACTAGCATGCCCGAAACGATTGTGTGCACTAATCAATCGGCTCCTGCTTTGCTTGCTATAATGCTCATAAAACAAAACAACTTTAAATACAATACCTCTTAGTTTTCTATCAATCAGGTGCCAGCAATTTAAAAAAGTAACCTTGATAGATTTCGTTTATACACTCTTATCTGAAACTTCGAACATTATTTAAAAAAGACACTTTTTTAGAGGCCGCAGAATATACATCGATTTTTTGCGTTGCTTAGAGAAAGTGTGATTTTTAGCAGATTTTCCGACTTTAGGTAGATTTTTCCTAGTCCCCTCCTTTTTACATCCATAATAATCCACAATTCCAAGTATATTCATCTTTTTTGTTCCATCGGAGCATTTTTCTTTGCTAGTACACTACTTTTAATTAGCGTGATTTCAGTACATCAGTCAGTAAACACAATCAGTAACATGCCACAA
Organism: Mermis nigrescens; assembly: GCA_036768485.1. Lineage (NCBI taxonomy): Eukaryota > Metazoa > Nematoda > Enoplea > Mermithida > Mermithidae > Mermis > Mermis nigrescens. Next base: position 10,358,135 of record JAVLUZ010000160.1, read on the forward strand.
TAATGACAACAGTCCAAGAACGCGGAAAACAATATTGTTCTTAACATCAGCATTATCCTTTTTAAACAAGACAACCTTATTGACACCATCCATTTTCAAATTAAAACTGCATTAAGTTATTTCTTCTTAATGTGCAGTTCACTTATAATCAAGCACAAAAATTTAACCAACGAATTCACATTGCAAATCCTCACTCAATCAATACACAAGCACAATGTGTTGTGAATTTTGAAATTGAAAACACCCAATTTTCAATTTTCAAATTGAAAATTGGATCAATTTTCAAATTGAAAATTGGGTCAATTTTCAAATTGAAAATTGGGTGTTTGAATTTGCGATGAAGAAAATAATCAAAAGATAGTCACTTGGTTTATTTAAGCCGAGTAATAAAATAACGACCGTCCACCAATTCCAAACTAAACGCAACTAATCTGATCACTATGAAAAAGTTTTGAAAAATGAGCTTGCTAAGCGAGAGTTGTAAACCAAGAGAAACCTAAAGTTAAAACCTACCATTAAATTATGAGAGAATTATAAAAGATTTTAAACTTCAAGAAAATGGAAAAGGCGGGATGTTGGTAAATTAGAAGGCAAAGATTTTCGGCAAAAATTCAAAAACTTCACGCAAATATCAAATGTAAGGAACACTAACGCTTTGATTTGGTAGTAAAATAAATTTGTAGTATAGACTACATATTAACAACAAATGAATAGTGCAAACTTTACACAACTACTAGGTGTAGAGAATACTAACAGTTTACGGCTTATTAATGTACATGATTACAATAAAGCTGTATATCTTTGTCGACTTCTGTGCACAGTAGTGTGATTGCTGGTTCATTTTAAACCACTTTTGCAGGCAATTTACATCAATTAAACGATAGCTCTCCATGTGCAAGATTTTGTGAAACATATTATAAACACGGCTAAGAAAGATTTAACTTTAATGCAACCCATTTAAGACAAAATTACATCTCTTCAATGATCTAAGGACACTTGAACATAATTTTTAAATCACTTTAGATTACTTTTGAGGGTAAACAAACTCACTTAATTGATGTCTCACATATGAATCCTTGAAAATTTCTTGACTTCAGTTACAAAGTCTCTGCAAGTCTATCGAATTAGGGTTAACACGTAACGTAAACTTTACACAAACACATAGCGTAAAGAATATTTTAGTCGGATTCGTAATTTTGATATTGCTCCGATATTTCTTTCAACATTTATGGAAAAATGAGTCTCCATAATGTTTTAAAGACAATAAACATTAGGTTTAAACCACTTTGCAATACTGCTGAGTGTAAGCAAGCGCGCCCAATTGACGTATATATTTCATTCCCTGTAAATTTTTATATCTCAGGAAAAAATTTCGATTTTTGCAATGCTCTAGAACAAAGGCTAACATGCAGTGTAAAAAATTACTCGGATATTATGATCAACATTCATGAAAAAATTATGTCTCTACAATGGTCTGAGGACATATAAACAATGAATGTAAACTACTTTACATCACTGTTGGATGTAAACAAACGCGCCTACGTGACGTCTCACATTTGATCCTTTGAAAACTTCTAGGCTCCAAGAAAAAATTAGGTTTCAGGAATGCTCAAAAACGAAGATAAATATATATGTAGTGTAAACTTCATGTAAACACCTAGTGTAAAGAAGATTTTAGTCAGATTCGTAATTTTGATATTGTTCCGATATTACGATTAATATTTATGAAAAAATTAAGTCTACATAATGTTCTATGGGCAAACTAACAATTGGTGTAAACTACTTTACAACACCGTAGAGTGTAAACATATGCGCCAGACTGGCATATCAAATTTGATTCCTGGTCCATTTCTAGACTTGATAAACGTGTCCCTGACTCGTAACCGGAGAAGCAGGCAGAAAAAACAAGACAGAAACGCATTTAAAACTCCAAATTTTTGACTTTACACTCGCTAAATATTAATGTATAGACAATTTGCTTTGACATGCACCCGATATAAAGCACTTTATTTTTATTCTATTAGACTTATCCCGACTTCTGGACGGAGAAAGTGGCGAACAAAAAACGCAACAAAAACGTATTTTCCACCATTTAGAACACTGTAAACTTTAAAATTCCGTACCGAACTCCCCATTGAGTTTAAAGAAATTCGGTTTGGTACAATTTGTAGCTTTTAAATCGTAGTACATTCCTGTGTGCCAAAATTCTGTTGCAAAAATTATTTGGCATGATTTATCAATCAAACTTCGGAAAAAACGTGTTTTTTAGCCCATTTTTTACCTCTGATTTCGAACTTTACACCCCCATAAATAACTCAATATTGCGTTTTTTAAATGCGGTTTGCTGCGATGTTTAGCCCCTGTGAGGCACTTTATTAATGCTGTCTTCGATTTGCACTGACTCATAAGCGGAAAAATTTGGCAGAGAAATCTTAGTTAAAATCCATTTTTTTACACCATCCACTAGAGTGTAAACTTTAAACCCCAGGATCTAACTCACCATAGAGCATAGAAGACTTTGCTTATATGCAGAATGTAGCCCTTGATCCGCTCTACATTTCTGTCAGAAAACATTTTAAAAACCTCATAACCGGAGTTAGTATCGGACATAGGAAGGTTGAAAACTCGACCAAAAAGTGCTTTTTCACCCCCAGATTTTCGCACTCTTTACACTGCCGTTCGATAAATAATGCGAATTTCAAAAAACAAAAAAAGTGTCATCTGTAGAATTCATCCCTCTATTATCCTATTCTGTTCAATCCTTCGAGTCATCAATACTCAGTTGTCCACATGCCGCAGTAAAAAGGTCCCAAAATTTGTCCTATGTTATAACGTTACACAAAAAACTTTACACCTTCTTTACACAGTCAATTTTGAGTTTCAAGAAAAACAAAAAAACACGGGCAGCAAATTTTTTTATTATTAAACGTCTTCTGCATGAAGCGAGCTGTTGTTTTCAACAAACGTCTCAATTATTCCCATGAATCAGTTGCATCACACAAGTTAACTTACTCAGGTATAATGCATCGACTTCCTAAGAATTTCATATTTAAGTCTCTTTACGACATTTTACAAGGTGCACTTGAAAACTCGTTTGCATTTTTTGACATTATGCAAATAAATGAATGTTAGATTGCTTCTACATCTTCCAACATGTATATAAACAAATGTGCTCTGTTTTTCAACGCAAATTTGTTTCGCTCTAGCAATGAATTTTTCAAATAAATTAAAAATCAGAATTTATAAATTATTATTTTTCCAACGATGTCCTATCCATTAATGTTTCCAGTGTCCGAAAATCCACAAAGCATTTGAAGGGCAAAGATCGTTAAAAATTGATACATAAATAACATTCATCGCATCGTTAAATATTTTTTCAAGCTTTTAATTATGGTTTTTCCTGTCGTTATTACTAAAATACTTTTTCATTTTCGTTTTTGATTAGATTTTTTCGGTTAATCATTTTTTCAGTGTAGTACAATATTTTACGTCTCGTGCTCATCCTGGTGAGATTTTATTAAAAAATTTTACTTTATGCCTCTCAAATCGATTTTCAATTGCTTCCTATCTAGAAATGTTTTATTTGGCCTTATGTTCTTTCCCACAATTTCGAAAGACGTGAGCAACAAAAGACCTGACTCTAAAGAGTAAACTTTCGAATAGAAAATGTCTGATCTAACAAATTTTAAAATATTGCAATCATTATTCTCCCATGTTTAGATTAAATTAATAGCAATTTATTCCTGACCCTTATCGTAAAGCACCAATTATCGATTTAAAATCTGATCAAAGTTTCCTGTTAAAACGTCGCAACTGCTCATTAAATATTGCTTAAAATTTGTTATAAGTTTTCAAGCAACATCGTTCTCAAAATCACATTTAATTTACGAATAACAAAATATTATGAACGTAAAATTGACATGCCCGATTTACTCGAGCGTAAGGAAAAATAGACAGTGATTCTTATTTTAAAGTTGTGGTTCTCTATTGCAAAAAGCCGTGGCCTTGATCCCGGATCAGACCATTATGGTCCTTTTCTGTACCTAAGCAAAATATGATTTGGAAATCTTAGAAAAAGAAATTGAGAAAATTTTCAAGTAAAATTTAATTCGATTCTGATTTAACAGATCAAGTACATGAAACAGTTTTACTTTCCAAAGCAAAGAAGTACCTAAAGATTTAAAAAACATCAAATATGTAATTCAGCGGTATTAGGAAATCGCATTCTGTAGATCACATTCCTCGTAATTCTCACAAAGTATTCGCTTAATGAATTCGATACAAGCCCTAGGTGAAGATTGTCGAATTTCTATTTGCATGTCAATAAGACACATAGCTCACATGATGATGAGACGATTTTTTCAATCATAGTTTATGACCAAATTTTGTTATATTCCTCGGCTAAGTCAAAACCCCGTTTAATTGGTTATAAATTTCAAAATTTAGAAAACGAGTAAAAGTAATGAAATTCTCGGTCGAAATTGTGGAAAAACTGAGAAAAAGTTGGATGAAGTATTTTACTAAAAATTTGGATTTACGGCAAGAGCTGGAGAATATTCAACAAAAAAATATAAAAGCTTTAATCAATAAAACAAAAATTCAGAAAAATCTAAACGATATATTTCTACTGCATACTCCGAATAGGGAAGTTTCTCTTGTTTCTGTTTCCATTATTTGGAATAGTTCTTGTTACACGTCATTAAAGACATTTATTCAAATTCTGTAGGGTCTGGTTTCAATCCGAAGAAATTTTTAAATTCTAAAAGTTTTCTGGTATGGCAAAAACATATTTTTGACCTTTCTCTCAAGCTCTATCTATGCATAGAAAAATTTCGATAAAACAAGAAAAAAAATCTAAAAATTTAATTCTTCGAATTTCGTTAGAAGCCTTTTAGAAATAGGGGCCAAAACCCCCACGCCCATTCAATCCGCTTTTTCAAAGAAAGATGGAAAGGCAAGAGATACATTTTCTAATTATCATGAATAAGTATTTTAAATCATTAAACGCCATTGCTTTTTGTTGCATAATTTCCGTTTATTTTTGTGAAAGCGCACTCAGCAAGCTGTATTTTCATACACGTCGCAAAGAACTTATTGATTTCGAAGCATAATTTCCTGTCATTTTCCCATTTTAAGTCGCACATCGAGCTCTTGAAGTCGTCCTCAGTTAGCCGCATATAAAAAGTTTTCGATTAATTACAAAGCGCTTTCTGACATGCTTCATACTTTGATATATTTCGCTTTCTGACATACTTCATACTTCATACTAACTTTGACCTAAAATAAACCAATTATTTTTTGATGACTTCATTCGATTTCTATATCCTTAAATAATGCAATGACGGTCTCGTTTGTATAGCTACGACATACGAGTAATATTAAATTTTAAATACTCGATAAAATCAAGCACAGACTGTCGCTGACTATTACGATTATGATTAAGTTACATCAGTAAATAAATCTAGCTTTTTGAAGGATGCAACTATACCGTATAGTCTATTAAACTAGTCTATTAAACTTTGCGTATAGTGTATTAAACTTTGCGAAGACCGCACGAATTCTTAGTGAATTCGAAAATGATATAAATAATAATAATAATAGTAGCCATAATAATAATAATACTAATAGTAATATTAATAATAATAATAATAATAATAATAATAATAATAATAATAATAATAATAATAATAATAATCGTAATAATAATAATCGTAATAATAATAATAATAATAATAATCATCATCATAATATGAAAATAATAGCTCAATATAACAGCTTGACTTAACTCAACTTAATAGACTTATTAATTAGTTGCATTATTTATGAAAAATGGCAGGATTGTGTTGTGAGGGCTCTAAAATTTAGTAAGGTAGGTATATTTGGTTGTCGTTCACACCTCGATTGCTTCATTTTCATTTATTGGGAGGAGTGAATGACTTTTGTGAATGAATTTTTGGTTAATGTTGAGAAAACTAGGAAATGAAGAATAAAAAAATTGAAACTTTAAGATATTTAGAAATTTTACAGATTTATCACTGTGCATACCGTAATATTATAGAATCATAGGTAGCGCCATAGCGCTACCTATAATGTACTTGGCCATCCTTTTTTTATATGTTTATCACGGCGAGTGCGAAATTTGTGTCCCCCTCACAGCAACAACGGCACACACCTGGGAGGTGCGTTTTCTTTAATCGATAGATAATTGAAAAAATTCGATACCGGTGTTTTTTTGTTTAAACTCATTACCGAGTTAGCAATGAGTGTGCAAATTGTAAACCGAAAAGTAAAATAATTTGCGGAGGGCCAATTTTTTTAAATGTTGCCTCTGAGCTCAAGATTACGAATCTGACCTTGAAATTTCTTTACACTCAATGGTTGTTGCACAAAAATGTAAAGTATACGGGTTTTTTACTCTTTGCGTATCCTTCAGCTTATCTAACTCAATTTTAGCTTCTGTGCAGTCCAATTGATTTTATGTTGTAGAGGATTACAATATCTCAAAACCCTTTTTTCTTCTCTTCTTACGCAATATTTCTTGATTTGTAATCGTTTTGTGTAAAGGGTTCGAGACAGAAAATAAATTTCTTCAGCTACTCCGCTAACTAAGCGGAACATGCTAATTATGGTTAAAATGTGCCCTGACCTTAGCGTTACAGATCCTAGTTTATTTTGTTTCTATAGACCCAATATTGCATCATTAGCTCAAGTGTAAAGTTCACATTTAGAAGCACTTCTCCGTCCAGAGCATTGGGTATCAAATAATTTGCGGAGGGCCAATTTTTTTATAAAATGTTGCCCCCGAATTGTAGATTACGAATCTGACCTTAAAATTTCTTTACACGCAATGGTTGTTGCACAAAAGTGTAAAGTATACGGGTATTTTACTGTTAGCGTGTCCTAAAGCTTATCTAACTCAATTTTGGTTTCTGTGCAGTCCAATTTGTTTTATAATGTAGAGGGTTACATTATCTCATGACATTAATTTTTTTTCCTTTAAAGCAATATTTCTCAATCTGTGATTGTTTTAGTGTAAAGGTTTGAGACGAAAAAACGAAATTTCTCCAGCTACTCCGCTAAGTAGGCGAAACTTGCTAATTATGCTTGAAATGTGCTCTGACCTTAGCGTTACAGATCCTAGTTTATTTTGTTTCTATACACCCAATATTGCATTATTAGCTCAAGTGTAAAGTTCACATTTAGAAGCACTTCTCCGCCCAGAGCATTGGGTATCAAACAATCTGCGGAGGGCCAATTTTTTTAATGTTGCCCCTGAGTTGTAGATTACGAATCATGAACTTAAAATTTCTTTACACCTAATGCTTCTTGCACAAAAGTGTAAAGTATACGTGTTTTATACTCTTAGCGTGTCCTGAAGCTTATCTAACTCAATTTTGGTTTCTGTGCAGTCCAATAAGTTTTATAATGTAGGGGTTGCAATATCTCAAAACCTAAAATTTTTTTCTCTTTAACGCAATATTTCTTGCTCTGTGACTGTTTTAGTGTAAAGGGTCCGAGACGAAAAAAGAAATTTTTCAGCTACTCCTTCAAGTAGGTGGAACATGTTGATTATGCTTAAAATGTGCTTTGACCTAAGTGTTACAGATCCTACTTTGTTTTGGTTCTATGCACCCAATATTGCTTTATTAGCACAAGTGTAAAGTTTACACAGAAAAACACTTTTCCGCCTATAGCATTATGTATCAAACAATTTGTAGATGGCCAATTTTTTTAAAAAATGTTTCCCTTAAATTGTAGATTACGAATCGAACCTTAAAATTTCTTTACACTCAATGGTTGTTGCACAAAAGTGTAAAGTATACGGGTTTTTACTCTTGGCGTGTCCTAAAGCTTATCTAACTCAATTTTGGTTTCTGTGCAGCCAAATTAGTTTTATGATGTAGGAGGTTACAATATCTCAAAAACCAATGTTTTTCTCTTTTAATGCAATATTTCTTGATCTGTGATCGTTTTAGTGTAAAGAGTTCGATACAAAAAAGAAATTTCTTCAGTCACTCTGCTAAGTAGGCGGAACATACTGATTAAGTTTAAAATATGCCAGCGTTACAGATCCTCTGATAATTAATGCTAATGCTAAATTAATATTCGTGAATGCAGCGAAGAACATATATGCGCCATCTTGCAAATTTCACTGCTTGCCATAATCACTGTTTTTTCAATTAATTCTATTAGGGTTGGCCTCATACATAGGTAGCAAGAAAATTCTCGGGGTTTTGGACCGGTTAAATCGCCAAAAATGTAACTAAAAATAGAATTATGGGCTTTTATGCAATCTGCGCGGGTTGTTAAACTTATGTGAGACGTGAACCCCACGCTAATGTGTGGTTGGCGTACTGATACGTTTTTTGCCAATTTCAAAAAATAAGACCAAGCACATGCTCGTTATCCATGCTCGTTATCTGTTTCACTCAAGTTCGGTCATAAATTTGAAAACCATCTCCGACAATAATCTGACAGATTTCGATTACAGCATTGATATGATATATAATTATCGTAACCCTCGGCTTACTGTCTTTCAAAATTCTTAGAATTTATGTACGAAGTTATGTGAAACAGACAATAGATAAAGTAATACACTAGGTGTATAGGTACCTATAATCTGTTTCACAAAACCATGTGCATGGATCACAATTCTTGATTCAATGCAAATTGATCACAAAAGCGGTTCAATTGAAGTAGCAATCGCGATTTTGTGCATAGCGATGAATATTCATACGAAGTTCTATTATGCAAAAGTGTTCTACGGTCAGCTGCGTAGAAACCACTTTTGTAGCTGTTCGCTAGATCGTTAAAAATTGAATTCCATGCACAAGGTTCCGTGAAGTAGACTACATATATGTTTTTAAACCAAGTACAAACATATGTTGTAGTGCATGGATCCACTCGAATAACATACTTATTACTGTAGTACTCAATTTTTCACTTGCTCGACAGAGTGGGTAGCAAATTTTGTTATACATATGGCGGGTCGTGCGATTAAAAAATCGGGTGTTAAGAAAACTTGTTTTTTGGGCGAGTTTATGCACTATAGTCTGTTCATTTCAAAGCGGCCCCTTTTCGCTAAAGTTTCATTAGCAGACATGCACGTGGGTTCTAGTTCGCTAAAATGGAAAATGGAAAATTTTGTGGGGCACAAGAGGCAAAATGAAGGCCAAAAATGGTTGTAAGGAACTTTAACGGAGCTTGAAAACTGCATCCTTACTTCGATCCCCGTCACCTGATTTTGAAAGGATCCGGTCGAATGGCAATATCCCGGGACTAATGACCCACATTTTGCAGTCTGTGGAAGGGATAAATGAACTGACTGTTGAATTTGCAGGCGAAGCGAATGAGGACATTAGGCGTATAAATTTAAGAGAAATCGTGGAAAACTTTAATACCTCGCACACAACTACTACAATTCAACTTTTGTTCATTCAATTTGCGGTTTATACACAAGTCTAATTTTCGCCTTTTTCAACGATATGTCCAAACTTGCGTAAACTTAAACGATCTCCCTTGTTCTTCATCTTGTTTGACTGGCTAGTATGGATATATGTCCTGAAGTATTAAATAAAAGATGGGAACTAGCTAAGAAAAATGCTCCGATGGAACAAAAAAGGTGAACATACTTGAATTTCTTCATTGTTAAGGATTTAAAAGGAGGGGACTAGGGAACATTTCCCTATATGCGCAGAAGCCATAGGAATGTGCTAAACAGTTAGACTTCCCCTAAACAACGCAAAAATCGAAGTATATTCTGCGGCATATTCGATTACGATGACGAGTATTTTGATTACTCTATTTTGGAAAATTTAAAGAAATTTTTAATGGTTTTCAATGCAAACTATTGAGTTGACCATGTAGGTTTAAAGTTAAGTAAGACTATTATCTTTTACGCCAGATCATTGTGGAAGGTCAAGATTTCATTGAATAAATAATTCGTTGATTATTTAATAGTTATGAAAGTGTCCTCAATGCTCTTTTGCGAAACACTTAAATACGCTTTGTGACTACACCCTCATTTTTTACAGGCCACAGAATATACTTCGATTTTTGCGTTGTTTAGGGGAAGTCTAACTGTTTAGCATATTCCTATGGCTTCTACGCATATAGGGAAACGTTCCCTAGTCCCCTCCTTTTACATCCTTGAGAATGAAGAAATTCATGTATATTCACCTTTTTTGTTCCATCGGAGCATTTTTCTTTGCTAGTGTACCTAATAATTGTTTTCTAATGTCCCTGCCTTGGAGTTTGTACAAGATTAATGAGGGAAAATCGTCTTTCAGTGTAAAAGTGCTGAATTAAGAGGTAAATTTGAATTCAAAGGTTTTTGCAAGATTTCATATAGAGTTGAAGAAAATCGATGCGTGTAGCCGTTTATTTTCAGCTTCATCTCTGTTGGATTAGCTGACATGCTTATTTTTGCACCCGCTACGTCCCTCTTTCTTAAACGTTTCTTTGGAAAGGTCGCCACCATACTAGGGGAAATAAAGACAAAATTGAACTTTTCTTGATTAAGCAAAACACATCATTCACTTACTGAAATTCTCTCATACTCATGCTTCATTCATGACCTTGGGGTCTAAAGGGTAGCTTCGAGCTATGCTAATAACTACCTACCCATCATGATGTTGACCATCTGCAGTCATTATCGATCAGTATCCGCTAACCAAAAACTAATATATCGAACTTTGTTCCGCTGACTGAACCAACCGGACGACGCCAGCGTGGCACATCGAACAAAAATTTGGAATTTTTTATAATTTTTGTAAAAATTTTTATTTTTTTTTATTTCATTGTAATTTTTTGTAATTTTGTAGCATGGAATGGTTTTGAAGCAAAAGTAAAAAGGTACCGGCAAGGTGGTATTCTGAGCTAAAAAGCCTTACATGTGCACATCACGGAGATTCTGGCGGGGGAACAGAGAAACCAACAAATTTTTATTGAGCTCAAAATGGTGAACACGCGCTGAAAACATCATTTTTTAGGCGTTTCTAACGATGCTCTATCTCTCTACAACGTAAAAACATTAAAAAACTTTAGAATATCGAATAAATTCTAATAAATTGAAAAAACATAGGCAGAAAATGAGTATAAACGGCGCGAAACGCCAAAAATTTGACATTTTTGAGCAAGCAGATAGCTAAAACACTTAAAAAACACTTTTTTAACGAATTTTCTGAACAATCGCGAATTGTGGGAGAGGGCTGAAAAAATTCTTGAGAGGGTTGAAATTTTTTCTGGAGTCAAACCCCAAGGTCATGTATGATTATAAGTTTTTTTTCAGAAAGCACGAGTACATATCTTATAGCATCAATTGAAACAGAATAAAGCCGTTCACGGTTTGAATGCAATTAATTTTATGAAAAAAACCGTTCACATATTTTAAGCCCTAATTCCGTCTTCATAATTTTCTTGTTATTCTTTTGATGGACCAAGACGCCCATAGTCTTTTACGTACCTCCTTGTTTGGTCATAATCGCCCTTTGTTCACCTGAGGATTATTTTGAATGTAAATACCTTTCTATCTGTGAGCTCCTCGTGAGATATCAACATGTTGTCACAAAGAAGCAGTCAGATAGTTAGCTCACTTAACAAAAGTTTTAGGGCTGTTAAAAGGATTCTGGGTTCGAATTTCCGCTCGCCATATGTTTTTCGCTGTTCACGAATCATAATTTATCGGACTTTTTCTAATATTGATAGATATGACTTTCTCAGTTTCGGTATCGCGCAAAAATTTATTTCGGCTGATAGAAGTAGCTCATGTGCATAAATATGCTGTTCTCTGTTTTTTACCTTTAAACGACATGGAGGACAAATAGCAGTCACTTAATTTCCTTCCCGTCCTTAAAATTGCGCAATGTTTTATTTTTTTAAATTCCGCTTAATATTTTTATATCACATTTATCTTTTTCGTTAGACCAGACGTTCATGTTTTCCTTTTAAATCATGCTCCAAAGCATTCAATTTTATTCAAATGGCTTTTGCCAACTTGCATAAAATGCGCAAGTAGACCGGCGTAACCAGGAGGCATTCAATATGGGTGCCTGTTTTTTTCGAAAATAATGCGTGATTTATTCGGCACGTAATTTCGCGTCATTGTTCGGGATGGAAGCTGTAGTCTGAGCATACTTTTTACGCTTTATGTATTTTGCATAATATGCACGATTTTCTAGACGCTGCGCTTAAGCTGAACACATTTGATTAGGCGTGATGTCGAATTATCATTTTAGTCTAGCATCTGGGCCCGGTTGCAATATCTAATGCTGAGGATAATCGCGAGCTCGGTTTTAAATCCTTAATGCTGAGTTTTACCTGAGCGCGAGCTCGTGATTAGATTAAACCAGTTTCAATATAAATCTCGATGTCGCGCTCAGCTGATCTCGAACATTCATCGCGAACCTCGAGATAATCTTGAACTTTTTCGTATTTACGTGGAGTAACGTGCAATCTTACGACAATGCTTTCTTGAAATAACCATTGAAAAGACGGCGCGGCAGAAATTTGCAGTGTCCCTTTACGAGCTAATCATAAGCACGAACGAAAAGTCGACGAACGCTCATTTTGAATTCGCAAAACGCTCTATGTTTTGTGTGTGTTAATCCTGCTCATGGACAGGATTAACTTTACCATTGCGAGTTAATCACGAGCTCGGGATGAAAAACCGGCCAAAATTTATTGCAACTCACTCGCGATTATCTCGAGCTCGAGATAATCGCGAACTCACGATTAGCTCGAGCTCAGGATAAGCGCTACCTTATTGCAACCGGGTTCTGGATTAAAAGTTTGAGATAATCTCGAGCTCGCGCTAATCTGCAATATTGCAACTGGGCCCTGGAGTCGAGACGGATTTTCAAGATGGAATATTAAAAAGTAATTTTCTCTTATGCGTTATAGGCGGGTGATTCGTGTAAGTGAGCTTGAGCTTAGTCCTCATTTGCATAACCCCATCACCAGTGTGCATGATCATTTGAGCTTACGCTTAGTAGTGCAATTAATTGGACAAAATACGTACGAGTATTCAAGTGAGCAGCGTATTCATCTCGGCTAACTGATCCGGTCGCAGGAACTCTTATTGCATCGCTTTTTTCTTGTTCTTCTTTTTCTATCAATCCTCTCGTTAAGCTGCGCAGGCGTGTAGAGTGCATTAAATTTAGGTATGCAGATTGCGTCAAATCAGCGCCGCTTTTTTTAGAAAAAATAAATAAATTATTGGGTAGGCATTAGAAAGAGTTTTTTGGTCTGGAGCACCGACCGACAAGCTCAAGAAGGCTTTTATTACGCAAAACACGCGCTGTGCATTCGAAATCTGATATGCGCTCTCATTCAACACACTGTTAGCTTATAGCGAGATCGAATGCCTGAGGCAAATCCGTTTATCGCCCTTCTATGTACTTTTGCATCTACTTCTTAATCCATTTTGGCAATCTCTCTCAAGTAATATTACCCGCGCTCCATTAATTTAAATAACCAACTCTTTCGTATTACTTTCCGATTCGCGCGCCTTTAACGGAAAACTGACGCCATTTTAGCGTATTTAGTATTATTCTCGTGAATGAGACCCAAGTCCTACGGTCCTAGGGTAAATATTTCGAATAAAAAAGCCATACATTGAGTATGTGACAAGCATTCTTGTTAACTAAAGCTTTCTTTATTCATGTAGCTTATGAGAATAGACTGTACCTGATAGAATGTTTTTGCGCTTTCTTGTTTAGCAAGTGATTAGTTTTTTGATTGCATCGCCTGCTGCACGCTCCATATTTTGACGGTTTAGAGTAGGTATCTACCCCAAATAAAATGATGCGACAAACATTGTCGTACACATGATTCTTAGGTGATTTCTGATACCGCGAAGAACATTAGTTTTCACCTCTTTCTCGATTCTTTCCGTCTACACTAACTATAGTATGTTTCACACAAGTTTATACATGACCTTTAAAAATTATCACTGACAGTAAGCTGACATATTGCGATAATTGCATTGATCTAGTTTTTAATTATCGTCAATCTGCCGGCTTAGTGTAAATTCTTCAAATTTATGCCCAAATTTATGTGAAACAAAGCTATAATTCTTACAGGGCCTTTAGGGCTTATGAGAATTCTATCCTGATCTTGATCATTAAAAATAAAGTACTAAATTTGAGACAAGATCAAAATGTAAAGTCGTACGAATGGAAATAAGATTTCCTGTAAGTATGTCAATGACCATTCTAAATACTTAGTTTCTCATCATTTGTACATAATTCGGAATCACATACAGAGATCAAGGTTCATTAAAAATCTTAGTGATTCGTTATCAATAATATTTAATTATATAACTGTTGCGCAACCAAAAAAACGATACTTTTTACTGCATTTTGAGTCGAAAATTTTTTTTTGGAAAATTTGAATTTTATGACCTTAATGGATAGAGCATGTCGAAAAACGTCGAAAACTGCAGTTTTTGCGAGCTTTCTCCGACGAGTTTCCCGTTTACAGGTATAGACCAATTTATTTTGGGTTCATCCCTCCTCCCGCCTTGGCCAAATCCTGGATACGGGCCTGATGATTTTTATGGAAAAATACTGCATATAATAAATCGCACATCGCAATGCTTCTTCGCTTAGGGGTGCGTTCCGTTTTTGAAGTCATCTTACTTATACTTAAAACTGGATTTCATGTAAGTACGACATACAGTTACGAGTATATACTCTGATTCATTATGTTGTATTTTATGAACTTCAATAAGTTTGCACGTTCTTACGGGCACATTTTTCTAATTGTGAAATTCCGTAGCTGTGTGAATAGAAAAAGCAAGTTACTCGTAGCTTTTTTATTGAGCATCCTTTTTGATTTCACAGTTTCTTCAGCATGAATTTCTACAACTGTAGCTTGCCGAGCAGGCAAGAAAACTACATGTCCTTTCTAGTGGTTGCTGACCAAAATTTAATAGTATGATATTATCAAGGTTGCTATTTGTATAAAGATATCAAGAATATACTCAACAATTAATTTATTATTTCAAGGAGCTAGCGTGGCAAGTAAGAAATGTTATCCTATTAAACGGTAAAAGTTTATTACCAAATGACAAAACCTAAGTGGGTTCTGTCCGATGTGCAACTTAAGGAAAAAACTTGCGATGAATAGTAAAAAAGTGACATTTCCAACAAAATCTCAAATTTTTATAGAAATATTGTGACTTTCGATCAAAACTTATTTTTAGAGAATGTCTGCTTGTTATTTTTCTCAACATGATGTGTCTTAAATTGTGCGTAAACAATGAATTTGATATCCAATGATTCGTCCAAAAATATCGTCATGATCGATCTGTTTAAATTGCCTATTAAAAACTATCTACTCTACTCTGATTTTACTACCGAATATGAATTTCGTACAGTGAGAATCGGCAATCTAAGAGTTGCCTGGAGCTATTATTGCAGTATCTCTTTCCTGAGATGAAAAAGCTATAGGCGAAAACCCCGTTGGCTCATAAAACAGCTTTATTTTTTCACTCAAATGCAGTTTTGATCCTTTAGGGTTCAAATTAATGAATTTTTGTTAAATCGGGCGAAATCCCATAAGCATTTGTTTGAGCGAAGAGAGATGTTGTGATGGAACAATACTCCTGGGATTACAGATTATAAAGGATGTAAAAGTAGGGGACTAAGAAAAAGCTACCTATGCCTAACGTCGCAAAAATCTCTCAAAAATCAGACTTTCTCTAAGCAACGCAAAAAATCGAAGTCTATTCTGCGGCCTCAGAAAAAATGTAAACTTCTTTAAATAATTTTCAACGCTTCACATAACAGAGTATAAACATAAATCTTAAATATTTACTTTTTGTGAATTGCTTGCAAGTTGTAACACTGACTTGTTTTGCATCGTGATCGTGACTGATAGAAAACTAACTGCAATTGTATTTAGAGGTGTCTTAATTTGTTACCATGGGCAAAACTGGCGTCAATTGATAAGTGCGCACAATCGTTGCGGGCATGCAAGTATACCTACAAGGCTACATGTCATCTGTTTCACGTAAAAAGTCGCTCCTAGTTTGCTCTATCTACTTTCCAATAGCTAACTTGCTGCTATTTCAATCATTTTTTGGTTCAATAGTTATTTTAATCTGCAGGCCACATAATATACTGAGATTTTTTTGCGTCGCTTAGAGAAAGTCTGATTTTTAAGAGATTTTTGCGACTTTAGGCATATACCCATCCTTTTACATCTTTAATAATCCCAAGTATATTCGTCTTTTTTTGTTCCATCGGAGCATTTTTCTTTGTTAGTACACTTCTTTTAATTAGCACGATTTGAGTCAAATCAGTCGGTAAGCACATACGGTACCATGCCACAATAATGACAGTAGTCCGAGAACGTGGAAAACAATATTGTTTTGAACATCAGTATTATCTTTTTTTAAACAAGACAACCTTACCTTACCAATCAAATGCTTCCAGCGTAAACTTGTAAACTTCATGGAACTACTGGATGGAAAGAACACTTATACACTCAGATTCGTATTCCTGATGTTACATGGAACATTTTGAAAAAATTAAGCTTCTGAAACACTCTGAAACTAAAGTTAATTTTCTGTATAAATATTACACAACTAATGGGTGTAGAGAAAAGATACAGTCAGATTCGTAATCCTGACCTTACGGAGCATATTTTGAAGAAAATTAACATTTTGCAACGGTGTGGAAATAAAATTAATTTGTAGTGTAAAATTTACACATCAATAATAAATGAATAGTGCCAACTTATACACAACCACTGGGAGTAGAGAAAAATAACAGTCAGATTCGTAATTCTGCAGTTAAATACATACATTTTGAAAAAATGGGCTTCTGCAATGCCCTAGAACTGAAATTGATTTTCAATGTAAATTTGACACATCTATCGGGTGTTAAGAAATTTAATGGTCAGTTAGCACTCTTTACACTCCCACTCAAAAACTAAAGCAAAATTCAAAAAACAAAACATCATACTTAGAGAATTCAGTCCAATACAATTCTATGCTATCAGATTCTATAAGGCATCCATGCTGACTTGTGCATCAGCTGGGCAAGGAAATTGTCAAAAATTTCAAAAATTTGCATATGTTATAACGTTACGCCAAAACTTTACACCTTCTTTACACTGCCGGTATTGAGTATAAACAAAAACAAAAAAGATGCATAATCTTTTTTATTATCTATCGATTAAAAAAACCGCACATCCCAGATGTGTCCCGTTATAGCTGTAGTGGGGAGGGGACCCAAGTAAATTATGGGTACGCGCTAACGCGCTACCTAAGATAACAATATACTGGTTTTACGTATCTCTCCTTATTCCGTTAGATAGGTAAGTAGGTAACGTATAATTCAAAACGCTTCAACATGCGGTGTAACATACTTGATCCGATTAAAAATTTACTTTCTATTGAACACGTGTCAGCGATCAGTGTCCATTTAATAATTTTTAAACACTTTCACCGATATTTTATAGCGTTCTTATGTGAGATCAATTCGCTTAAAATTCATTCATAACTAGAGTAAAGTTGATTTAGTGCCATCCAAAATCTGTGGTCTTTTTCGCGGAATTATTGAGGCGTAAATTTACTGTGTTTAACGATTAGCATGATTTTTCCACAAGCTTCACGCGTACTAAAGAAATTTACTAACTTATCGAAATCTATTTTTTTCGACCCGTTTATGCAAATTTATGCAAATACGTCCTGTGACGATCGTATGCTAGCAATCGCATAAAAAAATAGATGCATAAGGTAATTACGCGCGAATGCTCGAATTTTGACGCCCAAATTGCTGTCTTTCGGTGTGTCTACGAATCGGCCGCACTGCGTTTAGCTTTCGGTTTTCTTGAAGCAATTACATGCTAATGAAGAATCAATATTCGTTCTATTTGGCTCCAATAATCGGAATAAGCGTGTTACTTTTATTTGCCCGCTTGATACGTGTTCGATGCGCCTGCAACACGACGACCGAAAAAAAGGAAACTGTTATTATTAAATCATCCCTCGAGGCCATATAGACACTTGTACGTGTTTACGATTTTTATTTCACTCACTGAAATGTGAAAATCATTGCTAAATTGTGTTTCTTTAAAATACAGGCATTAAATATGCATATTTCCGTTGAAATAGTCGATTTTTAAAGAAGATAAGCGAGTAAATCGGTATTTAGTGATTATTTCAATCATTTACTTGCTCCGCCTAACGTTTTTTAAATCAGAAGGATGTGGCTTTCGTCAGTTAGAGCATGCTTTGGGGGAATATAGAGCTGTGTCGTTATTTATCCGGGACAAAAATCAAAAGCATCAGGTCTGGAACACCTGGAATTTATGGCTGCGAAATTCGACAATAGGGATCACCATATAGGTATAGACCCTAAGAATAAAAAATTTGAAATTTTCTTATGAAAATGAAGGCCAAAAAAAATGAAAATTGAAATTTTTCTTTAAAAGTGCTTCAAATTGATAGCAACTATGTAATACGTAGTTTTAACGCTATTTTAGCGCTTATACCAGTTTTTGAAGTAATTTTGGTCCAAAGAAGCTCAATTCTTGAACCTGCCTCTCAGGCCGACTGACCCTCCTCCCAAATCGGCCATATTGTGCATCTATGGGGATCACTATTTATACTTCACTTTTAGTTTTTTCAGAAACATCTTACATACATACGGCCATTAATGCAATTTGTCTAATATTATTCGGGCACACTTTCTAACTTGCAAACCGTGTATTGTTTGTATGTTTTATCGGTGGTAAAGCCGAACTGATTGTCTTTCCGACATTCAGGCCGGCATTCACATGCCTGATCAAAACGATTATCGCGTGGCAGTCTTCGGAGCAGGTGGAGTTGGGAAAAGCTCTATAGTACTAAGGTTTGTACATTATTATTAGTTGCAATGCATTATTATCTATAATATTAATTTCGAGTTGTGTGTAAGTGTGTGTGTGTCTGTGAGGCAAAAAAGTTTTTACTGGATAATTTTGTGATACTTATATTTTCACTCAATGGGTATTCTCGGTCGCTAATTACAATTTTTTGATTAAAATAGGCTCGATCGGACTCCTGAAACCCGGAAACTACGGATTTATGTAAAAGGTTTTGGTAGCTCTAGCCGCTTATGCAATTGCCGCAGGGTAAAATTTTAAAGCCACCCTAGATCAACTTTTTATGCGCTATCGACTGGTGTAAACCACTTTACACTACAGTGTAAACTGATGTGATGCCGTAAGAAAAACGTGATTTACAAGTGTATTTTATCAAATATCTCAAATCGCAGCGGATAAATTTCTTTAAAGTTTTCACCAATTATTGGATTTCTTATGACTGACCTTACTGTAGAATTTGAAGAAAATTCACGGATTGGTTTCTGAGATACGGGAGCCCAAAGGTACCCTATGCAGAGCATAAAATTTAGGTTTTTGTCTTTTTGCAGAAGCACAGATTGACTGTTGCTTCCAAAATTTGGCCCCTGGGGTTTCTGGGACCGCTGATTCCATATTCGCTACTTTAAATATACGATCTGGCATCATAAAACATGTATGAGACGGGCTGAAAGGAAATCACGTACGGGTACTTATAAACATGATTAATCACTGAAAAAGAGCTTGCACCAAGTCAAAATTTTTGACCTTGTAAACCAGCGCGCGTGAAATTTAATGCGAAGCAATCGAAAGCAGCAAACATGCGGCTTTTGAAAGAAAGCATTTCGTAATAAAAATATGATGATCAAATAATATGAACAGAATATAGTATAGGCTTCGAGTCACAGACAAAAATATAAAAACCGCTCGCCGATCCATTGCAGAGTCATTCAATTTTTTATACTAATTACTGGTTAAGATATTATTTGTTTACAAACACTCTAGCAGATGGGGCAGCGAAGCGCCCCATTTGCTAGTAACTATTTAAGAATAAGTTAAGTCTAAAATTAAGAATCAATTGAGAATTATTGATTAATTAATTAATAATTTTATTAAGAATTACTCAGTTACGTTACTCAAGTTTTACGATTGATGCTGTCATTTCTGATGCTTATCTAAATTCCCAGAAAATTTCTGCTTTATTAAATTGAACAGATAGATTTTATAAATTTTAATTTTATTTATATTTTTTCTTCATTTTTTGTTGTTTATTTTTTTATCATATACAGACTCGATCAGCTATTTTGACGCCGATGTAGGTAATCGTATACGACATAATAATTTTTTTCGAACATACTAAAAGCCCTTCTCCTTTACTTATTTTCGAAAAATTAGACAAGCGGAGCGTGAGCGAAATCATACTAATTTAATAATTTTCTTTCAAGATCATGTCAAAAATGTAATAAACGCGTAATGAAAATTGATCAGATGGTCTTTTAACGTCATAGCAACGACATAGAAAAGGTTTTTTCGATTCCTTTGGAACGCGTCCTTTCTTGAACGAAACCAAAGCCTATCTTTTGAGCTCAGACTAAAGGAAGTCTTGGAAATACCTAGGTAGCACCCAAATTCTGGAAGTCAAAAATTTTCAACGATGAGTAAAAGCCACAAAAAGTTAGTGGTAAATCCAAAAACTCTATTTTACACTTTCCTCATCAAAATTGCTATCAATTAATAATCAATATCGCGAAAAACGAAAAAAAAATTTAAAAATGAAATCTAGGGTCTGCAGAAATTTTTTTGAATTCTAAGGGGGTCCATTCCAGACAACAAATGCAGAGCATGGCTGATTTGGGGATCATCCGGTTTGGGAGGTTAGTTAGTCAGCTTTTTTAAGCCTAAATGGCTTCGAAAACTGGCGCGAAGGCTAAAATAGCCTTGAAACTATTTTATTCCACAATTTCTGCTCAATTTATAAAATTTTAGATTTTCATCCTCTTAGGTCTTCATTTCGTCTCATTTACCCCAGAAAATTTCCCATTTTCAATTCTGGGGGTCTAGACCGTAATGGCACAACATGGCTGATCTGGGGGGCAGCCGGTCTGGGGGATCAAAACTTGAGCTTTTCAGGCCAGAATGGCCTGAAAAATTGGTACGAGTTTAAGCGCTAAAATAGCGTCAAAATTATGTTATTACACTTTTTCTGGTCAATTTAAATCACTTTTGTAGAAAAATTTTCAATTTTCATCCGTTTTTGACTTTTATTTTGCCTCATTCTCCCACAAAATTTTCCATTGTTCTATCCCCACGTGCATGTCTGATCTAGACTTCCAACCCCCCATGTGCATGTCTGGTATGTACATAGGGGTTTATGGTCTAGACCACACCTGGGCGTAAGGGGGGTATGCACCCCCAGAAACCAAAATACCCCCCCCAGAAATCAAAATACCCCCAGAATTCAATTTTTGAAAAATTTTTTTCGTTTTTTTCGCAATTTTTTGATGCCAATGGATAGTGCTTGATGAGAAACGTCGAAAAATGGTGTTTTTATCGCCATACCACCATTTTTAAGGCCATTTTTCGACCTTTCAAAAAAATCTTGCACACCCCCAGAATTTTCTTGCTGCCCACGTATGGTCTAGACCCCAATGAAAAAATAAGAAATTTTATGGGCAAAATAAGGTACAATAAACGCCGAAAATTGTTGAAATCGAAAGTTTCTTCAAACATGGTTTAAATTGACAAAAAGTATAGAATAAAGTACATAGTTCTGGCGCTATCTTAGCATTTATACCATGTTTGGGGAGTCATTTCGGCCCGAAAAATTTCACCAACTGACTCCTAAGATCGGCTATGCTGTACATCTATCTGTTTATGGTTTAGACCTCCAGACTGTGTGTGATCATAGAGCTTGTGTTACTTGAATAGATGTTTGTTATGTGCCTAGGGTTCCGGGTGAAAAAACAGTTCAGGTTTTAAAGGTTTATCTTGTCTTTGTTTCATTTGAATGAGCTAGCCAAAATACAGACGAATTAGGTATCTATACATGTAAATTTTAAATCAACATGGCATAGTATACATGTATTTTGTAAGTAATAACATATTTTTGAAATAATCAGGTTTGTAAAAGGCACTTTCGCCGATTCCTACGTGCCTACCATTGAGGACACTTATCAACAAATGATTGGATGCAATAAAAACAATGTTTGCACGCTGCACATCACTGACACGACTGGTAGTCATCAGTTTCCTGCTATGCAACGCCTGTCGGCTGCCAGAGGTCACGCTTTCCTGTTGGTCTACTCGGTGACCAGCCGTCAATCGCTGGACGAGTTAGCGACCATTTACCAAATGATTAAGGAGGTCAAAGGTCAGGATGGAGATCTTGACGTACCTATCCTCCTGGTTGGCAATAAAATAGATGAAGATGAAAATAGGTAACTTTGAAGAGACAATTTACATTGAAATGCATATCCTAGTCACCAAATATGAAGATGACATGACGACGACCAGACATGTACGTGGGGGTTGGGGGGTTTACACCATACATGTCCAGCAAGAAAATTCTGGGGGTGAAATCGCCAGAAATTGCCAAGAATCGCCAGAAATGAAATTAAAAATATAATTCTGGGGGTCTACAGTAATCTCCGGGAAGTTTACAACTTCTGGGTATGTATACCCCAAATCCCCCTCCCCCTACGTTCATGTGTGGTTTAGACCCCCAAAATGAAAAACTAAGAAATTTTCTCGAGAAAATTAGGCAAAATGAAGGCAAAACCGGATAGAAACCGAAAATTTTATTCAAAAGTGCTTTAAATTGACCAAAAACGTGAAACGCAGTCGGTTCTTCTCAGGAAATTTAACAGCAATATATTCTTTTCAAAATAAGTTGACACATGACTTTTCAGAAGTTTTACTGACAGTTTATTGCACTTATGAACTAATTCAATTTAATTACTTTCAGAAAACTATGTTCACCGTCGTTGAAAATTCTTAGATTTTACGCTTAAACCAATAGAAAAACAGGTTTCTGGTTATTTTGACCCAAAAAAGCGTACGATTTTTTTATTTGTCGCATTATTTATTTTATTTGTTTATTTCATTTATCCTACACAGTGGCGGATCCAGGATTTTCTGATAGGGGCGGAACCCCAAATTTTCCTGATATTGCTAAAAGTTGTCCAAAAATCCGTCTATTATGCTTAAAGTATCGTTTTTTGCCGTCTTTTGATAGACAATAATTTGTGATCGGAAAAAAATTGGAAATTGCCGAAAGTTTACCACTAAAAACGCGTAAAATTAGCGCGAAAATCGGCGCAAAGCACCAAAAAAATCATTGTAAGAACTAAAAAATCATTGATACATAAACTACTCATATGACTTGAAAGTAAAGTTTTAAGAGCGCCAAGAAAGTCAGTAAATGTCATTAATGAGTACTACCTGGCTAAAAGCGCCGGAAAAATTTGAAAAATCATGGTAAAAAATGGCCAAAATCATCATTAAACACATTCTCTTTTGCGCCCAAATATTTTTTGACAAGTGGGGAGGGCGCCCGCCCCTCCTCGCTTCCCTTGCTTGATCGTATACCTACAATCTGCTTTTCATTTTTTATTGTCTTTGATGACAGTGAGAATATATGCTGAAAATGTCAGTGAACGGCGCTACTAAAAGCTATTTTTGCGCTTCTTGTATCTGTCTTGTATAAGTACGTGATACATAGGTATATGTGTGTACACATTGGCTACTGCAATTGGCCAATTCACACTTTTTCACAACATCAGATTCTTTTGAAACAACTCAAGTTGCTTTAGCTAATTTTTAATTTCCATGTTCTACGTATTTCGTAAGCTTGTTCCTTCAAGGCAAGTGTCGACGGACATAGGCCGCTCACTGGCCAATAACTGGAACTGTGCTTTTTTGGAAACGTCGGCAAAATTAAATAAGAACATTGATCATTTATTCGAAACGTTATTTAGTCTGGAAAAACAACGTTGCCTTACCATTTCCCTTTTGCCTAATGGAAAAGAGCCACCGAGCGATAAAAAGACGAAAGGATTTTGTTCTATTTGCTAGCTTTTAAGCTTAAGTATGACTTTTTGTTGGATTTAGAAATGATTTTTTGTTTTCGAGCGTTCGCCATAATTTTTGTATGTATGTACCTATTTAATGTATTTATGTTATTCTGTTGGAATGACTTTTTGATTTGCATGAAATCATAAAATTTTATCGCAGTAATTTTTCGTTTTATACTGGAGACAAAACAGTAGTTCATCTTCCGCCTGTATTAAACAGAAATGATAAAAAATTAAATAATGTGAATTAATTATAAAAATTGCCCTGTAATTTTTCCTAGTTTTTCGTATAAGCTGTTATGAAAAAAGTAGAGTAGCTGTGGATACGCTCAAAGGTCACTCAAAACTTAATAATTCGACGAAATTTTCTCTAAACATGTAAAAAAATCTAGCTCTTAAGTTTGCCTAAAAGTCTTCGCCATGATGTTTATTGTGTTGTGAGAAAGTTCATTATATTTTACATTGCAACAAATACAGCAGGGGTGGGTTTCTCATTAGAACGTGTAATGTAGTGGGGCTTGCCTATTAGTACTGTAGGTACTAAATGGTTCTTTTTCTCAATACGGTTTCTAGATTGTAAAGCCCTAATGATCACCAAGTTTATTAGGTAAGAAACTAATGGATCTTACAACAAGAGCGCGTTAAATGACACGACTGTGTTCGAAGAAAGTGAGAGCCGAACTAAGAGCCTCTCAAAGACACGTAGTAAAGTTATATGTACGAAGGGGCGGAACGACGTAAGTGTTAAAAATAGTTCACGAATGTAGGAGCGTAGGAATGTACCTAGTTACATCACATATCCCCCTCCGCAAAAAAATGTATCACGCTCAATCACAGGAAGTGTAACGATCCGGTGGTCGGCGTGTCCTTGTTGACCGTCTTGGGGTTGGCTTATCTTTGAGATCCCTCGTTTCGTTGTTGTTGTCCACTTGATCTCTCGTGACGTTGGGTTCTTTGTCGTTTTTGTCATCGTGTATAACTGTATCACTTTCAGATTCTGTTATTTTCTGATTGTTTTCTGATACTTTCTGTTCTACGTTTAAAGTTGGGGTTATAAACGGGTGAACAGGTTGCTGCACTGCATTTTTGACTGTTTTCGAATCAGTTTCGTCCGATAGGTTTTCGCAAGAAACGAGTTTACGTAATCGTAGATGATCAGCGTGCTTTCGCTGAACTGACTTGTTAATTTCGATTTTATAGGATAAAGGACCCGTTTTCTGTTTAACGACTCCTGGTGTCCACGTTTTTCCTAACGTGTTATACACCCAGACTGTATCGTTCTGTTTAAAATTTCGTTCTTTCGTATTCCGATCGTGATAAAATTTCTGCTTTGCTTTCGCCTCATACATATGTATCTTTGCATCAGGCTTAAGTCGATCAAATAGCGTGCATAATTTTCGTCCGAAAAACAATTCTGCAGGCGTACGATTTGTTGATGAGTGTATCGTACATCGATACGTGAAAAGCCACGTATTTAGCTTATCCTGCATTAGCTCGATATTTCGCGTTTTTAGCACACCATAATGTCGCTTAAAAGTTTGTATAGCGCGTTCTGCCATACCATTTGTGCGACTGTGGTAAGGTGAGGAGCGCATGTGCGTCACACCATTCAGTTTGCAGAAGCTTTTGAAGTGCTCTGACGTGAATTGCGTTCCGTTGTCAGATACAATATATTTGCATATTCCGTAACGTGAGAATAGCGACTTTAGAATTCGAATTGTATTTTCAGATGATGCGTTTTTCATCATGAAAATTTCTACCCAGCGTGAGTAGGCGTCGATAATTACGAACCACATTAGTCCATTGTATGGACCTGCGAAATCGATATGAATTCGTTCCCATGGGGCGTTAGGAATATTCCATGAGTTTAGTGGCGTTTCGGGCTCGTTTTTACGATTTTCTTGGCAGAATAAGCAGTTTTCTACTAAATTTTCGATACTTCTATCGATTTTAGGCCACCAGACGGAAGAGCGAGCTAAAGAACGTGTAGCTAGTATTCCTGAGTGTCCTTCGTGTAATTTCGTTAAGACTGTTTTCTGCAAACAATTTGGTATTACTATTCTGTTCTGCCACATTATGATTCCGTCCTCAAACGATAATTCGTGTCGTTTTTCGAAATATGGCAGAATTTCTGCGTGTATTCTGCGTTTTTCAGGCCAGCCGCGTTCTAAGTAAGCTATGACTGTATTTAAAACAGGATCGTGCACTGTTTTACGTTTAAGCACAGGCTGTGTTAAAGGTAAATCGTTCATTTGCATTGCGCGTATCTGACAGATAATCTTGGCGTCACTAAGTTCGAATTCAGATGCGCTCGTATCAGCTAAAGGTAAACGTGACAGCGCGTCTGCAGCTACGTTTTCCTTGCCTGGCTTATATTCGATTGTATAATCGTAAGCGCTAAGTGTAATTGCCCAGCGTGTTAAACGCGAAGCAGCCATTTTTGGAATTTCTTTATTTTCTCCAAAAATGCGTTCTAACGGTTTGTGATCCGTTCTCAATTTAAAATTTCGTCCGTATAGGTACTGATTAAATTTATTTACCCCAAACATGATCGCTAATGCCTCTCTGTCAATCGGCGCGTATCGTTTTTCTGTCTGAGACAATGAGCGCGAAGCGGCAGCTATTGGCCTATCTGAACCGTCAGGATATTGATGCAGAAGCAGTGCACCAATTCCTTTTTCGGAAGCGTCTGTTGCTAAAACTACTGGTAATTTTTCGTCAAAATGTACCAGCACGTTTTCTGATGAAATCGCATTCTTAAGCTCGTTGAAAAGTCGTAAATCTGACTCTGTAAAATGCCATTGTTCGCCTTTTTGTAAAAAACGGTGTAAAGGCGCGCATTTTGCCTGTAAATTCGGTATAAAACGAGCATAATAGTTTAGCGAACCGAGAAACGAGCGTAGCTCTGACACATTTTTGGGAGCCGGTTGGTCCCTTAGTGCCTTTACGTTTTTGGTTACTGGGTGAATCCCAGTTTTGTCGATTCGATGACCCAAAAATTTTACTTCCGGGCATAAAAGATGCAGTTTCGATTTCTGTGTACGTAAGCCTACTTGACGTAGTTTTTCGAAAACTTTTTCAAGTTCGAAACGTGTTCTAATCGTGTTTTTCCACCCGTGCAAATGTCGTCCATAAACCACGTTACACCGTCCATGCCTTGTAGTAAAGTGTCCATGAACTGTTGGAATATGGCGGGTGCAGAGGAAATACCAAAAGGCATGCGCGTGTACTGATAGTAGCCTTTATGTGTTGCGATTATCAGATATTTACGCGATTCCGGTTTTATTTCCATCTGTAAGTAAGCATCTTTTAAATCGATCGTTGAAAATTCTGTAAAGTTCGCGAGTTTTGCGATTACTTCCTCAAACCGTGGGAGTGGGTGAGGGTTTTTCGGTATGTACCGATTAATTGTGACTTTAAAGTCACCGCATAGAGCGTACTCGTCCGTCAGTTTTAGGTACATAAACGACAGGTGATGCCCATTCAATTGGCGTTACGGCAGGGTCTACTTTTTCTAGAATGCCGTCTGTAATTAAGCGTTGAATTTCTGCATCAGCGGCAGATTTTAGCGCGAAAGGAACTGGTCTAGGTTTAAAAACGATTGGTTTCGCATCTTCGTTAAGCGTAATAGATGCTTTAAAACCTGTGATGCGACCTAGTTTACTGCTCAAAACGTCTGTGTACTGCGCTACTAATTTACTTATTTCGGATTCCGTTTTGTCCGAAATTTTCGAAACGTTGTCTGTTTGAATTGTTCGTAATTGCACGTATCTGCAGTTTGGTTGCAGATTAAACGCTTTTATCCAATCACGGCCAAATAACGGTGTTGCCGTTTGTTTCGTGACTGCGACTTTCAATCTTTTCTTTTGCAGGCCTACTTTTACGTCTACAGTAGTTTCGCCTAGCATTTCGATTTCGAAATCTGGATAAGCGCTTAATTTATCTGTCGTCTCAGATAAGCGTGGTGAACCGATGTTTTCCCATGTACGTTTACCGATTATAGTTCGAACGGCTGCAGTATCATATTCCATCGTAGTTTTACGATCATTTATGATTACGTCGATTAAATAGCGCTGTTTGCTGTCTATAGTGACGCAACCAACCGAATTCGAACTTTCGTTGAATGCATCAAATCGAAAATCGGCCGGAAAATCGGACATTGTTGAATTTGTGATCGAATTTATCTTCGTTTTTGATCGTTTATCGTTTAACAGGGTGACGTTCCCTGATTTTAAGCACACTTTTTCCCAGTGACCGACTTGTTTACACGACTTACAGACGTTACTTTGCGCTGGACAGCGTTCGTAAGTTTCATGACGCTTTTTTCCACAGCGTAAACACTGTAATTTCGGATCAACTGAGATTTTTCGTGTAAATTTAGAATTTTTCGAAGATTCTGTATGTCGAGACTTACCCTTTGACTGCGTCTTCTCTGTGAACTTACGTACCTTATTGATAGACGTGCTATCTAAGGGTTCATCAGAGTTCTCGAGTGATTTTCGTTGGCGTTGAGCCAATTCGATCAGTAATGCTGTTTGTTCTATGTCTGATAATTTAGCGTTATCCTCGGGGTGGTTTCGAAAAAGCTCTTCCTGCATGGAAGGATTTCTTAAACCGAGTAAAAACTGATCGCGTAATCGTTCCTCGAGGGTATTACTGAACTTACAGCCGATTGCTAGTGAACGTAATTCACTAAGAAATTGTGAAATTGACTGCTCTGTTTTTCGCATACTCTGACCGAATTTCATACGTTCAGCTAAGTAGCTGGTCGTTGAACGAAAATAACTGTCTAGAAACGCTTTAATTTTGACATAATCGATTTCTGTTACCGATTTTGGTTCAAAATGATCTGATACGAGTCTGTATAACTCGGGGCCTACGCACTTAAGTAGCAGGTTTCTGCGTGCGTTTTTGGTCACTTCTGTTTGTCCTTCTAGATTCTGAAGGTTAAGTTCGAGCTCAAATCGTTGAATGTAATATTTCCAATTTTCGATTTGTTTATCGAATTGTGGAAATTTGAAATGACTTATACGTGCAGATAAGTCGTCTGTTGTGCTGTTCGTCACAGCTGCGTTAGAAGACGTCGGCATGTTACTTGGCGAAATGTGCTTTTTCTTAACTTCGACGCGTACCTTAGTCGGAAAAAGAAAGGACACGTATTTTACGTATACGTTTGCCTTTTGTAAGCGTGCGAGCTGTTAGCTGACGTGTTAGGTCGACGTGCACTCAAACTCGTTATTTGAGTAGTCAGACTTTAAGTCGACGTGACGATTTCGCGATGAAAATTTATCACGTAAAATTCGACCTAGATTTCGATAAATTTTCGTTTATTTATCGAGAAAAAACCGTAATTAAGCAAATTTCCGACATCGCCAAATGTAATGTAGTGGGGTTTCTGCCTATTAGTACTGTAGGTACTAAATGGTTCTTTTTCTCAATACGGTTTCTAGATTGTAAAGCCCTATTGATCACCAAGTTTATTAGGTAAGAAACTAATGGATCTTACAACAAGAGCGCGTTAAATGACACGACTGTGTCTCGAAGAAAGTGAGAGCCGAACTAAGAGCCTCTCAAAGACACGTAGTAAAGTTATATGTACGAAGGGGCGTGAACGACGTAAGTGTTAAAAATAGTTCACGAATGTAGGAGCGTAGGGATGTACCTAGTGACACGAAGTTAGACGCGTCGAACTTAGACGCCATGTCGACGAACTTTAGACGCGTCGAAGTTAGACGGGAGTTAGACGCGTGCGTCTAAAAGTCCTAACTGTGTTTCTCATAGAACGTCTAAATTGCGTCTAACTTGTAAGTTAGGTGTAAGTTGCTCAATACAAACAAATATTCGTGTGCGTGTGTTTCTTTGATTCGAATTACAAATTCGTAAAAGAACACTGCAGTGGCGATAAATTGTCAGTAATTGCAAAATATTGTTTGAAGTTGTGTCTATGTATTATTGATTGCTGGAAAAATTTTCAATTGAGTCATCGCAGTTCGAATCAGATTCTGAATCAAAAACATCCGAAACCAATAGCAAAGGTCAAGGGTCAGCTAAACGCCCGCGATGTCCGAATTTTTCTGCTGCGAACACTGCGACTTTAGTTCAAAAATACGAAAGCATCAAAAAGTTTTGGATGCCCCCTATCCGGCTACATGTACGGCCAATTAGAAAAAGAAGCCTGGCAAAGGTTATTGAATGAACGCGATAGCCAGCCGAAAAACGTCGATTGATCAATTAAAAACGAAATTACGTCTTTGTTGGCGGGACATCAACAAAACCGAAACCATGAAAAAACATCATGTTACTGGTGGCGGTCCGGCGCCTCCGAAATTGCCGGATTATTTGGCTGAATTATCGAGTTGTAAAGAAGGGTCAGCAAGGTTAAGGGGACAAAACACGGGTGTCGAAACAGGGATAATGTTTCAAGAAAGTCTAAATGAAGTAAGCTACTTTGAACAAATAACTGCGAGTGCCGCAAAAAAAGTTATGTATAATTCTTCTTAGTGCAAAATAACAGTTACAAGACACTTTAAAAATCAATCGCAACTTTTTGGCTTGAAAATTGCACAAACTGTATAACTCCATATTGAGCAAAGATACATTGATTTGCTCGCAAAAATGAGTTAATATGGAACCATGGTAAATATCCAAAATTTTGCGAATTTGTTATTTTTCCTCGAATCTTGCATGTATTCACAAAAACTTTTGTTTTGTACACGAAACTAAATTTCCATTTGTTTTAAAATATGTTACGGAGAGTGTTCAATAATTTTCGAGACTAACCTTTCCGACTGCAATTCAACATCGAAACAACATCGGCAGGAAAAAAAATTATGGGAAGTCCACCAAAATTTTTCATGAAAAACGGGCAGAAATCGATGAGAAATATTTTATTATCGGACTTTTTGGGGCAAAATTTATACTTACTGACATCTTAAGTCATCAGACTAATCAGTTTTTGCACTTATTTGACCATCTTTCATTACCCTCCTTTTTCTTAATCTACCTCTCAAAAATTTCATGTCCCGACTATACATCGGCAGCAAAAAAGTTATGGGGGTCCATCAATATTCCCCGGAAAAAATATAACTTTGTTCAGCATATGCTCGAATAATTGATCCGTGATTTCAGTAACAATTTTCGAAACAGTTGTTTTCAAATGCAAATTAAATAGTTTCGCCACAGCAAAATAAGGGCTTCTAGTTCTGTAGAAATGCAATGTTATTGCCAATTTTAATTCCGTTTAACAATTTGGATTTCCCTTTGCAGGTACTTTCACCGGTAAATAAGCATGAATTTTTTTGAAACACTTTTTCGTAAATCGAAAATTAACGTATAAATCTTTATCCGGAAGGTCATAAGAATTACGAGACTTAAATGATTGCCGTTTTGATTGAAAATGACTTGAAACCGTCGGAAGTACCATATTTTCACGAAAACGACTTTTATGTGTGCATGCTGATGCAAAGAATAAGTTTTTAATCAAAAATTAACCCAGCCCCGTGCCTCGTCTAGTGATTCGTCTCAATCAGGTCTAACTTCGACGAAATTTTGACGCATCTAACTTAGACGTCTAATGAGAAACACAGTTAAGAATCAACGCGTCTAAATCTAAAAATTCAGACGTGTCTAAGCTTAGACGTCTTATGAGCAACCCACCCCAGCATACTCACATATGTAGTAGGTACATATGTAGATGCATAGCTCAAATGTAAGACAAGTTTAGGATGATGAATTCAACAAAATGCAAATATTTATTATAAGTAAGTCGTTTTCATAACAATCTACCTGCAAAAAAGGGATCGAAAGTAAATGTATAATGCTAACAGCGTTTGCTGCACACAGAACGATTGTAGGTTCGGTTCAAGTCTTTGGCTGATAACTTTCATTCATTTGACTTGTTATTGTGGCAAAAATCTTAAAAAAAGATTCTTCTCAAAGCTTTGAAACGACTAAATGCTTATCGCAAATAAAAACCGGCAAATAAAAGCTAATCTGGAATTCTTGTAGCTACTTGACACTTGGAAAGATATCAAATAACATGCACTGTAAATAATGGTGGAGGACATTGAGAATTGGAACATTGTCATTTTGTCTGCAATGTCTTGCAATTGAATTTCAGTTTACGGATAGTGTACAAAAATGATACCAACAGCTTTACGAGTGAAATGAAGCGGAAGCTGACCTTTCTGATCTCATTCAAATATTACAGAAGACATCAGTGAATTGCTAGATTTTGAAATATTTTTCAGATTCTCATATCATTAATAAATACTTAATATTTTATTTCGATGTAGTATGTATGTACATTAATAAATATCAATAAGCTCAAATCGGCGGCAGGCGCAGGAGTCCAAAAATTTTATATTAAAACTTTCAGAAATTTATTCAAAGGGCTAGTTCAAAAAGTGAATTTTTTACCCTCGTAAAAATTTGTAGATGGGCTATTAACTTTTTCCGCACGAGGTTCCGAAATTATATCTCACTAAATTGTAACAAATTCGCAAATTGAGCAAGATGAAATTCGAAGGTTCAATTTAAAGCACTTTTATATAAACTTTGGAATCTTCATCCATTTTTGGCCTTCATTTTGCTCAGATTTCTATCAAATCCCCTGCAGCATTTCTGGTGACGATCAATCAAATAAACAAAGATGTGATCTCTAAAGATTTTTTATAAAATTGTTTATATTTAAATGTAATGAAAACAAATCTCGTCAAGACTTGACTCTTCAACTTCGTACGAGTGTAATAGCGATTCGTTTCGCTTTACCCATCGCAAAACTGTGCAGAGCTTTGATGAAAGTCCATCAATTGAATATTTCAAAACACCATCTTTGCTCATCTTTAAGAATATGATATCAAAATCGACTCATCCAAATCAATTACAAGTAAAGTGCTAAAAAGTATATAATTAAAATCTTCCAAATTACATAAAAGCTTCGAATATGTGAAGACAAGAAGAAGAAAAATACTATGGTGCCTAAAAACCCTAAATATGGTCAAATAGTGGCGCACGATACCACCGCTATTACTACAAAAAGCTATCATTCTTGTAATCATGATAACAAGAATTGCTTCTAATCAAAATTAGATTAAGCAGTAAATAATATTCTTAATAATTACAATACAATGATAAAACAACTACAATGACAAAAACAAAAGTTAACAGTAATAATAATATGTGCTAATATTAATCTAATAATAATAATAATAATAATTATTATTATTATTATTATTATTATTATTATTATTATCATTAATAATAATTTTAATAATAATATTAATAATAATAATAATATTAATATAATAATAATAATAATAATAATAATAATAATAATAATAATAATAATAATAATAATATTAAAAATAGAATATCTAAAGCAGAATAATAATACAACAAAGTACATTAGTAATGGAGAACGCTGCTAATTTATTCGGAACCGTGAGTGTATTTATTCCCAAATGATATTTCGTGATAAAACAATTGTTTTTATTTTAATTTCATTGTCTTTACAGGGTGTAAAATTTAAGTAATAATATTGAGAAAGAGGTAACATTTCATCAAATAGACATTGAAATGAAAACTCGATGTGTTTTATTAAACAAATGATTAGAATTAAGCGCGGAAAAACTTGCCATGAGATACCCGCTTGGGAAACTAAGTTTCAAGTCTTCTATCAGAGTATTAAAATTGGCTGCGTCAGTCTGCAGGCACAATCGGTAATTCGTTCCATATCTAAAATCATAGAAAACAATCGTTCAAAATGAATGAATTCTAACGTACGAGTATATACGAGTTTTCAAACATATTTGTTTAAATTCGTTAATTTGAATTTTAGCATTTTATCTGAAACCAACTTTCTTAAGTCTCGAAAGTATGGCTGAGACTATTTATCCATATTATTGCTTCATTGGAGGAGCTAATCGGGAATGCGGACGCTGTTTAAGACATTGTAGCTTATTTATTAGGTCGCGAAGTTGTCTATATCGTTAATCCTTAAATTTCTAATCTGATCTAGTATAGATAATTTTCTAAATACAAATTCTGCGCGAATCATGTTGCGCAGATGAATGCATATCATGGGATGAGCTTGTCTTGTTCGCCGGAAATTTATCCAGTACTCTAGAAACTCTCGGAGTTTTTGACCAAACGACATTTTCGACAAGACAAATAAAAAATAACAAAAAAAGGTTTACTCCTGCCTCAATGCCGGCACCGTGCCTATTGCTACTAGGTTCCCACGGGCCAAAATACCCAAACGGGAGCACATTTGCTCGCAGTCTTGCATACAATGAGTGCTCAGCAAGAAGGAGCGTCCCCATCGGACCTGATTGCCTATCAAGCGCCACAAAAGTCTCTTAGCTCGATAATCCATGCCTGCTGTGGTCTCATCGAGCAAGATTATCCGAGCTGGACCAATAAGGGCAGCTGAAACGCACAACAGGCGCTTGTAACCCCCACTCAATGATGCAGTCCGATAATTGGCGAAGTTGGTCAGTCCAAACGCGTCGATGTACTTATCCAGATGCTAAGAGGATAAAACTGTCAAAAACACTGGAACATTTCATTCATTTTTAAGATTTTCGTTTTTATTATGATCTTTTAGCTGTTCTTTCATAAAAAAAACCTTTGTTGGTTTCAAGCATATATGTAACGGCTCGAAATTTCGGGTGGTGGTCCCCGGCCATTTTTATACGGGAGGGGAGAATGACCACAAATTTTGGCCAAAAAGGCCAAAAACACCTAAAAATGGCCAACAAATTCAAATTTTTCTATAAAAAACGGGGGCCAAACATTTTCTGGTCTGCTGGGATAGGGGACAAGCAAGTTTGGGTGAGGGAATTCCCTATACCTCTTGTTGCATGGATGGCTTCAAGAGTTATGTTTTTCAAGAGATAGCCAAAAATTATTCAACACGCAAAATTAGCAAACGCGAGAAACAAGCTTTTCAAGTTAACATACTCGTACACTGAACACTAGCAGGCTGCAGCTTACTTCATTCACAATATTCTTCTTCAGTCCTTTGATGATTGCTGTTGAGTAAATAAATTCTCTGACCGTCAATAACTCGTCGAGAGCGTTTTCTTGTGGACAATATGATATAGAATTATTATTTTCAGCACTGAGTCTAATCAGAAATTAAATTTAAAATTAGAAAAAATTCGTGAGTAATGACTAAACGAACCTTTGATTAAAAACCATAACGAAACCAGATGTTGGCGTTGTACCGCCAGTCAAGATTTCAAAAGTAGTCGTCTTTCCTGCGCCATTTGGTCCCAGTAAGCCAAAGCACTAAAAGCGATCTTTTTATGATTTGATTAATTACTCTTAGAATGCACTTGAATCAAAAACAAACCGGAATAAAGCCGCAATAAATTTGTCAACTACGATGTACCTGATTTCATCGAGTTAGCCGCTTTTTAAGTAGCTATGCTTATAGGATAAACAGTTATCATGTTTTTCGACTATTTCTGCCAAGATTACGAGAAAAAACCACTTATTGGACAAAAAAGTAAAATTTTAGGTGACTTTTTGAGATTGATTCAAATGCATCAGCGATTTAGAGGAGGAATTTTCCAGAATAAATCCTTAAATTTGGCTGCCATGTCAACTTTAGCTACTAGCTGAAGTGTCTCTAAAGCTGCAAACTTCTGAAGAATAATCTGATTTCAGATATTTTACGCGGATTATTAATGTCAAAAGATGGCAATTCAAAGTTCTCCTACTTTGATGATAAATCCTGTCTCAATAAATACTGGAATATCGTATACGAATTTATAGCTGAGATACCTACTTTAGAAGGTATATCAGCATTAGTTAGATTGATTATGAAGCTTTTAAAACGAGGTTAAAATGAAGATTCGGATCTTTTCTATTTTTTATTTCGATTCGATTTGCCGCGTTTTTGCATTTGGTATATGAATTTACAAATATACTAGTAAGAAGCGAATTCCAAGTTCAACTTTTCACGTGCAAAAAAAGCAGATAGTAAAGTAAAAATTGATGAAAAACGGTGGCGTGAAATAGCAGGAAAAAATTTGAGTCCGTCATCAATTTACGTTTATGGAGAAAAATGCTATTGGTTTTAAGAAATGACAAATCAGCTTACCTCTCCCTGCTTTATCTCAAATGTAAGATTTCTCAAGCGATATGATCTTTTTGTATTTTTGCTCAAATCGACAAGTTCGAGTGCGGTTCGATTGCCCGTGGGGGGATAACGTTGTCTATCCATTGATATACAATCGTTTTCTTTTGTAGCATTGTCTTGGTCACTAAATAATAGTTTCGTCAAAATTATGTGTAAAGGTTGTAATTCCATTCAACTAGAAGATATTTGATTAAACCAGATATAAATTATTTTTCCGCAAATTAGGTTGACGGAAAGTAAACTAGCAAAGACAAAGTGATACCTAGTCATTCTACCTTTGTTTAATTAATATGAGACAAAGTGATAAATGACTGATTTTCAAAGACGTTTCATTAAAGGAAATGCTAACAATTGAAATTTTATCTATAAGACCTTCATCAAAAAATTGACGGGCTTAAGCTACAAACTTCAGACCACTCAAGTCATCTATTCATCGACAATTAAATAAAAAGTGAATTTCTTGTCTTTCTGAGCAAATACTTTAAAGAGCTAAAAGTCATGTTTAATTAAATGCGTTCAGTTTCGTGTACTTTAAAGACATAGTTGCCTGAGGTTTGTAAGAGTCTTTTATGTGCATTAAATCAGTAATCTAATAATGAACAGTTTTTTAACTTATTCAAATAATGCAATATTGTCTTTATAAACCTCACGCTGAGATAAGATTCATTGACCGACATTATCATCCAATCTAGCAAAAAATGTGGCTTCTTTTAAACAATTTTGCTCATTTCTGAATAATTTATCACTTAACTGAGCAATCTGCAAAAAATCATGCTCTCATCAACTTACTTATAGCGATTTCTAAACAGCAATGCAAAAGAGTATATGTCATTACAAAAGTGAATTATTTCATTAGAGACTGTACTCTATTCAAATACTTTGAACTTTTGGCACTTTGCCATCTAGACGTTGACGTTGTCCATTTGGCGTATAGCAAATACAGTAGAACAAGTAATAAATGTACTGAGATTAGTGATAACAAGCTTGAGCCTACGTTTTCCAATTTGTAAAGGTCGCTCGACTCTTTGCGCCTTACTCCCAATTTCTAAACGGATATAACATTTGCAACATTTGTAGGAACAAACTAGTCACAGATCTTTCAAGAAAATTAAAAGGTAATATTGACAAACGGGAAAGTTTCGGCACAAATAAAACGAGTCAGGAATAAAGCAAAAGCCATATTTCAGGTAGCTAAAAAAATTAATTTCGATGCATAAAATGCAATGAATAAATTACCGCTTATTTTTAAAATATTTATGTGTCAGGGCTATTTGGAGTGATAGTTCTAAAAAGAATAGCAGTTCGAGTAGATGTTTCAAAATATATCTAAAAATATCCAGTGATAAAGTACTTTGATGATTCAATTTATAAATTTACACGTGATAAAGTATTCGAACAATAAGCAGAAGTTAATAATTTTTCAACTTTTCCTTGACCGAATTTAATGGTAAAAAATATGACAACAAAAGTTAATACTAATGATATTTATTATATATATAAAGGTTTAAGTCTGGCTTAAGCTACACAGTATAGAAATTCTAAGCACCTAACTATACACTTGAAGTGTTAAAACGAGGCATAGATCTTTATATAATTCTTAATAATATCCTGGAATAAATAAATTATCACCTAAATCGTAGCAAAAGTCTATCGTCATTATTTTTGGATAATTACAGTGCATTTTTATTATAAGTATAGGAAGGCCCATAAATCATCGAATAATACTTTTCTAGTCAATGTGAAATATTTAATACAATAAAAAATGAGATTAACACTTTAATATCTCACCTCGTAAACACCAGATAATAATTGATCCGTAGACAATACAGTCAGACCATTCACTAGTGCATACTGAGGAAATACTAGGAACAATTTCCTCGCCAACCGCGCAAGGTTCTGTAGGTACTAAAAAATTTCGCTGTAGAAAAGCGCAGCAATTACATAATAGATCTCAAACAACCGAAAAGATTCCACTGATAATACAAAGACAAAAACATATTATCACCTGAACACTGTCCCATTCCGTCACTCAGGAAATGGACCTCCGAATGATGAAAGGTGCTATGCTTCGCATAAGGTAGAACTTATCTCGAAAAAGCTGGAGAAAAGAATGATTGCAAGCAAAATGTATTTTTAAGTACCTGCCGAAGAGACCGGATAATCAGTCACTTTGACTAGAAGTACATGGAACGAATCTTTCCAGGCATATGTACATGTAACGGCTCGGAATTAGGGGTGGGGGTGCCGGTCATTCCTATCGAGGAAGAGTACAAATTTTCTGTAATTTTTCGTCAGAAAAGACAAAAAACGCCTAAAACTGGACAAAAAACACAAGTTTTCTTCAAAATCCGGGAAGGTTCAGAAGTTTCGTCAGAAACCCTCCAAAAAATGTTTTGATCGAGTTCTTTTCGAGGAATGATGGAATATTCTACACATCTAACAATTAATTTTTGTTTTTGAGGCGTGGTAAGTCCGCTTATCAATCGTGTCATACACTCATAATTAATCCGAAGACATCCTTATCTAAATATCAGTATCATTGTTAGCGTGGGAGGAGTGAAAATTTTCTGCAATTTTACGTAAAAAATGGCAAAAAAAACGCCTAAAGCTGGACAAAAAAAGGAAATTTTATCCAAAATCCGGGAAGAGTTAAAACTTTTTTAGAAATCCTTAAAAAATTTTTTTTCGAGTTCTTTTCGGGAAATATTGGAATATTCATCATGTCGAAAAATTAATTTATGTTTTTGAGGCGTGGTAAGTCCACTTATCAATCTTGTCATTACTTAACTCATAATCAATCCGAAGACATGTTTATCTAATAATAAGTATTCTTTCGTGCGACCTGGTAGAGCTAGTTTTGATTTTAAAAGCTGAAAATGCAAAAAGGTTTCACTCACATGACTTTGCGTAAAGAAAGTGGCTATCAAGATGATGGTCGACAAATTGATTCCCACGAATAAGTGAATGCAAAAAATTGATACAAATGCCAGAATAGGATCACGAAAAGCATTTTGCATCCAATAGGATGATGGCAAAATCGCCAGACCATAAGTCAGCAACAGAGAAATCGTTGCTCCGAGGTGAGTTTCTGATGCATAAGTTGGCAGACCGAAGCAATAAGCGATTAAGACGCCTAAGGCTACTGTGACGCAGTAAAACAAGAAATCGCAAAGAAAGTTTGTAGTCCAGTAAAGAAGACTAGGCAATCCGGCTAAACGCTGAAGTTGCAACTGCTTACTCGTTCTATCCTGAATTATAAATGAATTTAACTTTTGGCAAAATATGCAAGCAACATGCTTCTTTTAAATTTTCGACACTGCATTTTTTACTAAATTCGAGTTTTAGGCTTTTAGTGATCAGAGATGATATTTTTGCTCTTGTTTATCTAGTTACTAGTTATACAAAAAATAAGCTACAGAATAGTCTTGAAATTACAGATGGAAGCAAAATTTTAGTTGGAAAAAATTAATTTTTCTTTCTTCTTACGATAATAGACCAATTTTTTCACACGATTCATTGATATCGTCTGAATATCTCAAATTTTGAACTAATCATTTTTATATTACACAAGTTCAAAAAGAGGTACAAAACCGATTAATCATTTTTATGTTACACAAGTTCAAAAAAGATACAAAACCGATTATTTTATTATGAGTTGACCATTCATGCATGTCAGGCTACAAATCTTGTGCCCCGATTTCACAGATTGTGGTTGAATAGGCACCGCATTACTGCCAAGCAAGCGCCACGTGCATAAATTAATATGAAGGTGACTTTCGAAAATTAAGGGCGCACTTCCCACTTTTATTCTTTATGCTGCACAGTCATGACGGAATTTTCATTAAAGTAATAGAATTCGCTGTAACTAATCAGAAACTGAAAACTAACCTTTTACGCTCTTATTGAAGACGATTCTTTTCAAAATCTAGATGCATCTTGCACAATATACCATAACTTACTAGGTTTATCATCTAAGGCACAGACGTATTCATTTTACAAGTTTGCATCTTACATATAGTAAAATGCTGGATATTCAGCAAATTAAGAATAAAAGCTTAGGATGCAAAAGTATGTAATAAAACGCGAGAAAACAATCTCTAGATTTGCTAGCCTGTAAGAGTACCATACGATTTATAAAACAGCTTCACAGACATAATACTCGTGACAATATATGCAGCACGGTCCGTTTGGGGGTCAACCATTGAATTTTTTGAGCCGAAATGAAACAATATTAATCTAACAGTTTCTGATCAATTTCAAGCGCTCTTGCAGAAAAGTGTTATTTTTATTGACCTTCATTCTGCCGTATTTTTCCCACAAACCTCTATTTTTTTATTCTGGGGGTATAGGGACCTCTTAAACATAGATGCACAGTATGGCTAATCTGGGGGGGTTAGCCGATCTGAGGGGGGTCAAAAATTTTTATTTATTTTTTCCTTCATTTTGCCTTCTTTTTCCCAGAAAATTCCCCCATTTTACATTATGGGGGTAGAGCCCCTAAGCCTCCCCCTTCGTGCTTGCATGTCTGCTCCCAAACCCCTCACGTGCCTGTCTGCGCGTAAGTCATGCCTTTATTATTGCCATGCACAATGCGGCAGGCACTACGCTGTAAGCGGCTAGGAAAACGAGCGAAATCCCAACATCAGCCATTTTGTTTAGAAGATCCTGACCATCCGCAATATAATTATGCGAAGTGTCAGGAATAATCGGTCGGTTTGAACAAGAAATGGCGGAAAAATTGCTAAAATTTCCATTATTGCTTTGCTTCAACACAGCCCGCAATATCATATTAGAAGCTCCATTGAAATAGGCGGGCAAAGCATGAGGCTGCTCTGAATCAAACCAGACAGTAATGAGGATGCTTGAACGACTTGTAAAGCTGTCTATCGTTTCAACGATACTATAACCACCGTATCTGAATACAAAATTCACAGTAAAAAGAAAAAACTAACTAAATTAGGATTTTTAGAACAAAAATATCAAGTATCTGCTCGAGTTATAGTCTGAACAGAACGTCTTTCAAGTTTCATGCCATCATTCACAGATTACTTGATTGAACTTTACACAATCAATTCCCCAGGAAATCCGACTATGTATAAGAAAAAATTATTTGAGGCAGCTAGTTTTTGAGATCCGTAAGCTAAAAGAAAGTTTAACAGTGTTTTACAAGACATCAAAATTACAGGCAGACTGGAAAATGAAAAATAATGAAAAAAATAAATAAAATAAAAAATAAGCAATACATATTAAAATTAATATCTTTTGTGTTTCAAGTTTCTAATTCCATTGGGAAATCGCGATTCACACGCGATTCCTTAGACTTTTTAGGGATAAATATATTTCGACTGAGCTGGGTTCCCGGTCGAGCAGGTTTCCTGAACTTGCTGTGCAAGCAGTCCGACTGTGCAGATCTCCGACTGTAATTAAACGTGAAGCAAAAATATAGTGTGCGTTCGTGCACCCTTCCCGACTGATTCGCCTTCCCCGCTATGTACGTACTATACATGATCTTAGAGGAGGGGGTTTGGGGGGTTTTCACCCCATCCCAGAAAAATTTTCAATCCTCAGAAATTTTTTCAGCTCGCCCCTAAAATTCGTGATTTTCCGGAAGTTTCCAAAAAATTTCTAAAAATTCGTAGAAAAGGTGCTTTTTTAAGCGTTTTTAGCTATCTATTTGCTTAATGTGTCAAATGTTCGGCGCTTCGCGTCACAAACTCATATTTTAATTATATTTTGCTCAATTTGTTCGACTTTTCCTTTTTTTTGAAATTTTATATCTTTTTATGCTCTAGAAAGATACAACATGGTCAGAAACGTCGAAAAACGATGTTTTTGACGCATATCCGCCTTTTTTAGGCCCAAAAAGGCACTTTGAAATTTGAACCTCCCCTCCTCAGAATTCCCATGCTGTGCATGTGTGGTACGCACACGTACATATATTCAGATTTTACGGAATGCAAAACGCTTATCTTGTCAAGAAATACATTAAATTGTTAAGGTATGAGCACACGCAAAACACCAATAACATTATGCTTTTGTATTCAATTTAAGTGTAGGGTTAGTTATGTATGGCACCGTTATGAATCTTCAAGGAATTTAGCAATTCTTCACTCCAAGTATGTAATAACTAAGTCAGCTATGTACATTGCGAATCCACTAAAACGTACACGCAATTAAAAAAGTAAGTCAAAATTTGCTTTCGTATGACCTATTTTTGCTGAAGGGAATTAAAATTTCGCAGCTCGCTTCCGATTCCCGTAATGTGCAGGAAGGCCGCAAAACTTAGACAGTATAGGATGTTACAAAAGCACAGTCGGGAGCATACATTTAACGGCTTGACATTTGGGTGAGGGTCCATGGTCATTTTTTGAGGGCTCCAATTTTTGACTAAAAATGGCAAAAAAAGCACCTAGAAATTGCTACATTTATAGTCGGGAGCACACCTGGGCGTGGGGGGTTTGGGGGTATGCACCCCCCAGAAACCAAAATACCCCCCAGAAATCAAAATACCCCCCCAGAATTCAATTTTTGAAAATTTTTTTCGTTTCTTTCGCAATTTTTTGATGCCAATGGATAGTGCTTGATGAGAAACGTCGAAAAATGGTGTTTTTATCGCCATACCACCATTTTTAAGGCCATTTTTCGACCTTCAAAAAAATCTTGCACTCCCCCCCAGAATTTTCTTGCTGCCCACGTATGGTCGGGAGGGTCAAAAATTCGGGAAGGTATAACAGTCGGGAACCAGGCAGTCGGCAAGGTACGATGATTCTTAACTTCAACAGTCGGGAAGGCTATAAAATTGTATGGTTAGGATTGGAAAGGTTGCACGGTTGGGAATTCTGTACATTCGGAAAGGTAACAATCATCATGTAGACATGAAGTGCTAATAAGACAGTAGATATATTATTAAACAATTGTTCTAAATAATCACGAATTACGAGAAAAGTATTCTGTCATAGATTACTTGGATGTAAATACTTTGAAATTTTTAACGCAAAAAATAAATCTTACATATAATTTCTATTTGTTACATAAATTTTGAAAAGGAACGTCAACTTTATCTCATAACTTTTGCTCTGTTTTGAGCGGTGCCCTTTTTCATGCCGGTACATTATTGCCATATAAGTTTATGTTCTCTTGTGAAGATAATCGAATTCTTTAGAACATCTTAAACGTGGACGTTTTCATTACTTTAATGTAGTAAAACTCAATACTAAAGATTACATATTAAATATTAGAACATTTACATTGGAGTTACTCGTATCTTCTATCGCGTGACTGTAAAATTACGAAAAAGTAAACACTAACAAATCCCTAACGACTTAGTACAGAAAACAAAAAATAAAATAATCACATCGTCCTTTGTATTTTTTGATGGGTACATAATATGCGAATGAACAGCTTACCTTGCTGCATTGTCACCTTTCGCATTAAGCAAGTATTCCTCTACATTTATTGGGCTTTCTAACAAATGCATTTCTGGGCCTTTTCCTTGTACGTAAACCGAATTCAAACGACTAAATTTACGACACATCTGTAGAATGTAAATGTACATCTGTCCGTGTGCGTCACATTTCTGTCAATCTCAATCCAATAGCGCCCAAAAAATACGAAAAACAATAAAATTAAAAAAATAATGGGGGAGGGGAGTCTGACCGTCTTTGCTAGGAATCTTCTGAATTCGGAGGAGTCCAAACCCTAATGCGGTTACCGCTCTAAATCATAAAGCTGCATTATTAAAACTTTCGGAAATTACTCAAAAATGTGAACTAACTTTATTATGTTAAAATTAAAAGCCACTAATCGGTTATTCTGCGCAAGCGGACGAGAAAATTGCTATTCTAATTGAAAGTCAGGACGCATGCATCAAATATTAAATTCAAGATTAAGTGTAATTAGTCAAACTTTTGTCAAAGTTTAATATATTTATATTTATTTTTATCTTTATCATTTAATTAGGCTTATGCCAAGTGCCAGCGTCCTCTGACTTCGTCGTTAATGAAGGAGATTCGAATCGAAGTGTTCAGAGTCAAAATATCTTGGATGAAAAAATTTACTTATTAACTATTGAAAATTTTAATAAATTAATACTCAGAAAACTTGCATAAAATCACCTGATCATGTTCAACAATGCCGCAATAATTGATATATTGGCTCAAGTTCTCCGAATTTGATGCGGAAGGCTGGAGTCGTCTGAAAATATGAAAATAATTTTGCCCATTGCACTTCTGACCTGATGATAAAACAGGATTATGTAGATTTAGTTAGAACTGTATGAAATAACCTGCCAGCATGGCAGGTAAAATATTTCTATTCTTATTTGTTCTGTTTAGTTTCTGATATGTGTATTCAAAATTTTGCTCAGTTCCTCTATTTTGATTTGTTAAGTGTTGTGCCTAAACAAAATAATTTTACTTGAAATAGCCCTCGCTTTCTCAGTAAAACATGCAGACACCGTTGCTCTTTACTGTGCCAAGTGATTAGAATATCAATGGAGCTTATTAGAACATATTGATTTTCGCTTGCGTCATATCCTCGCTAATTTATACATTTCAGCAGCAATTTGCTCTTAATATTGTTGCATAAGTTTTTTCTCAAACACTGTTCTCTTTTCATTATTGCTGCCTTGTTTCACGATTTTATAAATTATAATATGCTACAATGTGTATGTAAGAATAAAGAGAGATGCTACTTTACGAAAAATACACTCTCTGAACCGAAAGTTTTCGGTGAAAGTTCGATAGATGGAGTTGAGTCAAATGTAGGCGATATTATGCTGCAGGCCATGGCCAACGCGACGAAGAGGCATGGCATCAACGTTGCAGTGCATATAAGTCGTTTGTCACGCTTAGTTCTTATGAGGCGCTAAAAGATTCGATG
Organism: Mermis nigrescens; assembly: GCA_036768485.1. NCBI lineage: Eukaryota > Metazoa > Nematoda > Enoplea > Mermithida > Mermithidae > Mermis > Mermis nigrescens. The sequence goes on from JAVLUZ010000160.1 coordinate 10,403,087, forward strand.
AATTTCAATGAAATTGTTCACATACATTAGGAAGCAAATACATTAATCTAGAAGGTTATGGATTAGGAAGATAATGTCGACAGGCTTGAATAAGCATTAAATTTTTTTGCACGACATTTAATTAAAATGCAGCGAGACCGATCGAAGCGGGAGAGGGGTCAGCTGGCAAACTTTATTGATTAAAACGACCTTAAAATAGGAACACCGAATAAAATGGCATAAAAACTACCGTAAAGCAAAATTTCTGGTTGATTTTAAGTTTTGTTATAAAAACATTTATTTTTCGACCGTTTTTGGCCTTAATTTAAAGTCATTTTCCAAAAAAAATTCCTCCTGTCTTCTCGGGAGTGTCGGTACGCAGTCTATATTCTTACCGTAGTATCAACATCAAGGAAATTTCGAAATTTTCCATTTTAACAATAATAAAATTCCGTAATTAATAATAAAAATATTGCATTATTGTCAGAGTGCTTCGTAGTATTACTTTTTCTATTATGTGCACGCACTGCATTTTGTGTTGCTCGAATATGCTATATATCTACGAGTATCTAGCGGTTAATTGCATGACACCAAAAGCAGCATGGCATAAAAAGTATTTAAGCTTATTTTAGGCAATAGCATATTTACAAAATTCGAGTGAACAGTGGGAAAGTGCAAGAGCCAAAGCCTGCTTAAGGAAGTAAATATTCCCACAGTTTAACGACGCTCGATTAGAAAACTTATTTCCTTTGATCAATAAAATATCAAAATAATGCTGCAAACAAAATCAGCTTTCGGTAATACATCAATAAAACCTTGATAAAAAAAGAAAAGAAGTGAACGCACTAAACGTTCGATTTAAGAAACAGCATATAAGCAAAATGATTGCATTAATTTTATCATCAAATTTAGGTAAATTCTGATTATGAAGGTAAAAAACGCTAAATAAATAGAACATAGCCGCATTAGAACTGATTTTGATTTGTTAAACACAGATTATTGCTAAGTAAACCTTATGGAGTAAGGCCATTGTCTGACTCCATCTCAACTTAATGCCTTCTAACATCGAATGCTGGCAACAGTTCACAGTAAGTTGTAAAACAGGATCTAAGTCACATCGTCCAGTCTCGTCGGATTGAAGTTCCTCTGGAAATACTTTGCTATTCATCACTTCAGTTTGTTCAATGAAAAGACTTTCACAGTTCTTGCTATAAAACTTGCCATTGGACACTTTTTTGACCGCTTTGCCAAATCCAGCTTCATATGCTCGAATGACAGCCTAAGGAATCGCCAGTAAAAACAATTAGAGAATTTAGATTACAAACTATAAAACTCAATTAATAACAGATTTCATTCGAAAAATATAACCTGAAAGCAAATTCATAAAAAGACAATCTAATGGAAGCACATCGAAATATTAAAATATATACGTTATAATTGCAAATATTCATTTTAGCCCATAAATATACTGAAAAAATTAATTCTTCGATGTTTGCATTCTTCATCCAATCATATAAAACAGAGCGATAGATACCTATCGTGCAAAAAGATATTTGGAGACGAAAATCGAGAAAAATTAAGAATCTTACATAATCATGCAGAAATGAAAAGAAAACTGGAAATGGAAACTTGAAGTTTGCTCTCAAAGCAATATAAGCAGCAACAGCGAGAGAAAAGGACCCCAATACTAACATCTTCGAGCGAACCAGCCTGCAATTCGAAACTTTCAATTTTTCCTGATGATTTGAGCATATCGAGGCACTTGAGCAGTTCAATTAGGCATGAAGGATTCACGTGCATTCTATGGCTTGAACGTGGTGCCAGTACTGCAACAAGTGTTCTCCCTATCTGACATACTTCACGCGGATCCGGAAAATAGCGATAGATCAACTTTTTGATGCGTTTTTGAGAAAGCTCTATAAATAAATACGGCTGCTATAAGAGCTCAATCAAGTAGCGATGGATTCAACTCCCTAAGAATCGATGCCAAAAATTTGATTGTGGAATTCTCGGAGGGTCTCAACCCCAAACCCTTCTCTCCACGCCCATGCGATTGTCAAGACTACTGAAAACTTAAATTGAAAAAAATTCAAGAAAAATGCGGCAAAATGAAGGCAAAAAATTGATTAAAATGAAGATTTCTCTGTAAAAAATGTTTGGAACTGAAACTGTGAATTGACACTTTCGAAACTATTATTTTAACATTCATGCCCGTTTTCAGGATTGTGTCCCGGGTGACCGACAGTCCCGAGTGGCCGACAGTTCCGGGTGACCGACAAATGGTTTTAAGAATAGATCTGTTAATCAAAAAATTCCCGTCTGGCCGACAGTCCCGGGTGGCCTACTCGGCTACCAGTTGGCCGACAGTCCCGGGTGACCGACAAGTGGTATAATAATAAAATTGTCATAAAAATTCCTAATTGACTAATGATTTTGGAAAATTAATGCCTTTTCAAGTAGGTACCTATTTATGGACATAAATAGTTTTACCAATGCAATAACATTGCTCATATGAATTCATAGCAAATTTAAAACATGCAGGATTTGGTAAAAAAGGCCTATTATTTACATTTCGTAATATTTTAGTGCTATCCTACTTAAACTTATTGTGGCTGCAAAATTACTGCTACATATTTGTGTAACTTCAGTGCTGCGAAAGTGCCATCAAATGATTTACTCGCCATTTAACCAAAAACAGAGGCGTAGCCAAGACTTTTGTGCAGACACTTTCTCAGTTTTCGAAAATACTGTGCAACGCTCCACTTACAAATGTTTATTTTGACAAAAAATGATTAAGTATCCGCCCAATTCAAAATGCAAATGAGGTTTTATTTTTAGAATTTTTTGATTCTGAAGGTGCCTAAATGCGATTTATTGCTTATGCATTCTATAGCGCATGTAAAACTACGCTGTAGGCCGAATTTAACGCGCACAAAAATAAAAGTAATTCAAGATCTTAAAGACGACTGGACAAAAATGAATATTTGATATTTGATACAAAATTGTTAGTAAATATGCACATTTAATAAGTTTATATACAATACAATATGTACATGAAATAAGTTTATATTCACATTTATGCCAGTGCAAACTTTATAAATATTCTGAGAGAATGAAAAAATTTCGTATTTCGATTTTGAAAAAATATTTATTCATAGTGATAGTACAACCGGGTCATTTGGGAATTTTCATGCCATCTATCGATCACCCGGTACAGTGTCGGCCACTCGGGACTGTCGGCCACCCGGTACAGTCGGCCACCCGGGACTGTCGGCTACTTGGAACAGTCGGCCAGTAGGTACTGTCGGTCACTCGGGAATTTTTCGATTGACATATCTATTTTTATTCTATTTGTCGGTGACCCGGGACGTTACCGTTTTCAGGGACAGATTCAAGGGGGTAAGGAGCGGCCGCCCTCCCATTTGCCTAAAACAGTTAGCGAGATAAAGAATGAATACTATATGAAATTTGCAATGATTTTTGACCGTCAGTGATCATAATTTCTCAAAATCTTCCGGCGCTTCGTCCCGGATCATACCTATTAATGAGATTAATTTACTTTCTTGGCGGCCTGAAAACAATATTTCTGCTAGAGGAACAGGTTTTAAACAATTTTAGTAGCACAAACAGCTATTTCAGCATTCAGGTTTAATTTTTTAAAATTTACGACGCTCTGCGCAAATGCTGCATGTGCAGGAAATCGAGCATCAATTTAAGCTTCTAAACCTCCTCCCGCCTGCGCACCCGGTTTTCGTAAAGTCAAAGAAATTTAATGATTTTTTAGCAAAAAACTTTCGAAAATTCTAAAAGTTTTTGAGAAGCATTTTACGCCAAAGGGTAGATTTTTGGACCGATTTTTGACTGTTTTGGGAAAGTTGGGGTACCGCCTTCTAAATCATTTTAATTAAAAAACCCTTTAGCTGACATCCCAGACCAGCTTACCCCTCCTTCGGCGAGCCATTCTGCGCATCTATGGATTTTAACTTTTCTACAAACAGCCGAAAATATTTCTGTGTTAAAAATTCACTGTTACGTGCGAAATAAAGTTTTTCGTCGTTTTCTGGTGTCTAATTTTATTCAAAGAATTCCTTGGTGCATAATTTTTCGGGAGATATTCTTTAAACTTTTTGAAATTTTTTGTCAAATAGTGCTAATGCTGTTAAAATTTCATCAAATTGAGCTAAAATACGGCGTAAAACGCTGGAAAATCTTTAAAAGTTTTGGAAGGAGGACAGCTAAAAATGATAAAAATTTTGCATTGAGTCATTGAAGAATTTAGCGGGAAGCGCCGACAATTTTTTGAATATAGAGTCAAACGCTAGATAAAGTGTGCTTGAGTCACTGCGTTTTTCCTTCAAAAATCTTTGCAAGACCAATAAATATTTGTTCCTAATAAAAAACTATTTCTAGCGCAAAAAATGGATTCCAGGTCACTAGCATGATGTCATCAATGATTATTATTTCAAAATGCTGAGGCATGTTCATTCATTAACACATTGTGTATGTGATACCGTCGTTCTTCAATATTGCATAATGTTTTATGTATAAATATTTTAATTTCAAAGAACTTTACAAGTCAGTTTTATTGTTTCTACAGCCAAAATCATTATGAATTTATGATTGACGTTTCATTGCATTGCTGTGTTCGATGTCATCGAAAGAAAAATCACTGTCATTTTGAATGCATTTTTTTATTTTTAAATTTTTTTGCTCCAACCTAATAACAGTTTTCGCTAACACAATCACTTTTGTTAATCGTACTCTGAAGATGTAACTGAATTACTATTTATTCATGATAATTGTTTCTTTAAACCCAGGCTTAAACCAGGCTTAAATCCGACTTCGATGTTTATAGATACGAAGTTATATTTGAACCAGGCTTAAGCCGCTTGCCGTATTTGCGGCTTAAGGCAATGCTTAATGCTAAGGATCACATTGAAACCCTACAGCAACAAAATTGAATAATGCTCATGTTTATCATACATGGGTTTAAGCCTGGCTTAAGTTAGCGGATATATAAAGCCCAGAAATAAACGCATTGTGTGTGTTGTTTGATGGCACTTGAAAATATGCAACTGTTATCATTGCAATACAAAATTAGGCTAAATTGTTAAGTTTTACAAATATTTACGGACAAATAATACATCTACGGAGAAAGTATAAAAAACAAAATTATCTCATTTTATATTTATTGAATCCGTTCGCTCAGGCTCTGAAAAGTTAATGTCAAATCTAATAAAAATCTCTTGAAAAACCCTCTGAACGTCGTCCACGTGAAAAAAACATTGAATTCCAGGGAGAATCTCATCCTAGCACTTGCTCAGCTGATGGATTTGCGTTTCAATTTTCAGCATTCATGCGCGTGCTTAGTGCCTTTTCACAATTAAACGCTCTTGCTGCTTTATTTTGTTAATAACTCACTATTTAAGATATAAATCATTGTTATTGTTACTACTGTCATAATGATTATAACAATATTATTAATTCTAATTACTATTATCATGATTAATTAAGATTGTATAACAAGTTGATATCAATCAATAAAATACAAATAATAATAGCAATGAAAAATTTACATCATTATAAACAATTTGAAATTTAATACATCCATTTAATCGTTACATTTTTACCTGCCGTATCACCGTGGAAAAGTGTAATATTGAGTCTAAGCCCATTCCCGAATGCCTTCTTGATTTCACTAACTGTGGACGTGCAAATAACAGTGCCCTGGGAGAAATAAGAGATAAAAAGTTATAAAAAAACTTCCCGATAGATTTCATTATTAGTTAAAAAACGAAACCGAGTTTTTACTTCAGAAATTTAACGGAATAAGTTTATTATACTGTACTAGATCGGTAAAATTGATGAAGTAACAAGTTGTTTCGGTGGCGCACCAGGATTCTTGTGACGGTAACGGAAAAATCTATCTAAATGCATGACTTTTGTGAACTTTTCTAAAAAGTTTCAAAATCGAAGCAAAACGCGTGTTTTTCTGCATAATTTCCATGCAAAAGACTATTAATAGGTGCCGCGAAATTTGAATTATGCACGACTCAAGGATGACTGAACTTGACTAAAATTATTTCACATTCGTTACATACACTTGGAGTAGAGCATAGTTAAAAGAATTCGACCATAAGCGCCGAACATTTATAAAATATTCACTGAAATTGTATTAAAAAATCATTAGTTAAACGCTTGTCCCAAAAATCTTGCACGAGGTATAAAAATCTTCTTATGTAAGAAGCATTTCTGGCGCAAAAGCAAGCAGGCTAAAAATGTCAGTGAATGTCATTAATGTAAAATTTGAGCTCAGCGAAGGTCGAGAATCATAAATGCAATATCCGTCCGGTCAAAATTGTTAATTCAACAGTTGAGTATCCTCCTCTGTCATTTTAAATCTTGACTTAAACCAATTTTTAACATTTTGACTTCTTTCCAAAAGAAATAAAGTGCAGTTCGCTTTTAAATGCGTTAAAAAAGTTTACATTATAAGTTAACTCAAGCAAAAAAATGCTTACAGCGCCTAAAAGATGTGCTGTGGAATATATAACTTATTGAAAACAACATTAAGGAACAATCTGAACTTTCGTAAAATATTAAAGCTACGAAAAAACGAAATTTTCTCTTAATTTTTTAGAAAAGTTGGTAGGTTTATCTTTAACGCTATCAGGTAAAGGCTGTTATAACAGCTAAAAAACTAGCAAACAGAACGATGTCGAATGGAAATGAAAGTTTGTTTCCGAGAAATTTCCAACTTTGATTTCCTACTAAAATTCAATAATTTGAAAAGCAAAATAAACGATACAAATATAACAGGCAAAAAAGTTCATTGACTCACACCCGTCTAATTATAGCTAATACATCGGCCAGTTCCTCAGCATCCTCAGTCAAATGCGTGCTAAGTAGAATCGTCCTGTCGCCTTTGCACCGCTTCAAGATTTCCCAAATCTGACGTTTTGCTAACGGATCAATGCCAGCAGTGGGTTCATCCAAAATAATGAATTTGCTGCCGCCGACCAGGGCAATTGAGAGACATAGACGTCTTTTGGCGCCTCCTGATAACGCTCTTACTGGTCGATCAGCAAACTGCAAGAGATCTGTTTCACCAAGTACCCTAAAAAATTGAAGTCCTATCGAAACACAGGAACTTTATGTACTCGGCGGTCAGCATTGGAATCGGTGTACTCTATGTAATTGCCATACTGTGATCAAGCAAGTCAAGCTAATATGACACTGAATAAGAAACGTGTTAAGTTCGGCTATTTTGATGTATCCGGATGAAGGATTTTCCTAAGAGGAGGGGGTGGTTCCCTAACTTTTCCAAAAACAGTCAACAATTGGTCCAAAAATTTGTTCTTCACGTGCGGAATAGCGTCTTTTTAGCGTTTAAATTTTTTTACTTTTATTGAAAATAACTTTTGACTCAAGATTTGTTCAAAAATTTTTGAAATTTTCGACAATTTCGTGCGGTAAAATCATTAAATTTCTTTGACTTAAGCGGAAATCTAAAAAAATTGTGAAATTCAGGCTGGAGGACGTTTATAAGCTCGATTTACTGCTCGATTTCCTGTATTCGTATTTGACGCAGTACGTCTAAAATTTTTTTAGAAGGTTTTGCTCGAAAATAGAAGAAATCTTTGCTGAAATAGCTGTCTCTGCTCCTGAAATTGTTTTGGAAGCTAATCCACGAGCAAAACATGGCTTCAGGTTGCAAAAAAAGTAAATAATTGCCATCAATAGGTATTGAAAAATTTAAGAGATTATGATCACTGACGACCAAAGATCATTGCAAAGTACATATCCATTCTTTATCTCACCTAATATTTTTGACCAGTGAGGGGCGGCCACCCCCGCCCCCTTAAATCCGCCCTTGCCAGTTTTTATTCCAATTATATTTTAAAATTTATTCGACTTTCCTGGGTGCTGAAAATGGTGGATTTCCGTGCTTTTCACTATACGTTTTAAATTTCTATCGACGATCCCATGCCTTAAGTATCTTCTACCTGACGTGTAAAGTATAAACTTTCTTATCATACCGTTGTATATCTCTTAGCAAGTCTCGTCCTTGGATTAAGTCCCTTAAACGACCATAAAGCAACATGTGCTCCATGACAGTTAGCCTGCAATCAACAATATCAAAAGGCATAATATATTACATTGATAAGGATTAAATAAATTAGCTGATCAAATAGAATATTGAACTGCGGGCAATATCCAATTAGTTTATTTCCAGTCATCCGATCTCGGTGCAAAGTCTTTCCACACACGGTGACAAAGCCAGACGATGGAGATAATATACCAGTCAAAATTGACATGAATTAGCACTCAATTTATGCTTTGAAATCTAGCTAACGTTGCATCTCACATGAAAGTTGTTTTGCCAGACCCGTTTGGACCCACAAGCACTGTAACGGTATTTTTATACAGAACCAACGATAAGTCGCGAAGACGAAAGAATTTATTCTTCCCGCAATATTTCGACAACTTTTTTACGTCTACAACGCCTTCGACATTGCTGCTATCTTAAAATGTGCTTCGTCTAATCAGCTGCCATTAAGTAAGTTACTCTTAAAGTGCAGACGAATATACGGGGAGAGGGCTGGGAGACTCGAGTTAAGACCACCCCCTGAGCGGAGAATAAAAAAAATTGTAGGAGACAATAAAGCAAGATTAAGACCACAGGGGCTGGCTTCTGAATGAGGGGGCTAAGATAACCCTGGGGCCAAGTCCGAAGATATAGGGCTAACTATTCTAGCCCGTTTCTGAATGAAGGGGCTAGCTAGCTCGGGACTAAGTGTCAAAAATTAGCCTTTTTTATTTAGTCCCTGGGCTAAATATCTGTTTATTTTTAGTCCGTATTTCTCAATGAGGGGGCTAACTTCTACGAGCCTAAATAATAAAAGTTAGCCCCCTAAAATCAGGCCCTGGTGTTGACTAGGGTTATCTTACTTATTGTGCGGTATTTCTCTAATATTAGAGGTCTTACAAGGTGGTTCTCGGCTTAGTTTATCAATGCGTTTTACCAAAATTTCGAAAATTATGATGAATTTTTAGATACGAATTTCAAATTCAGCAAAATACATTCAGTGACATTTGTGACATTTTACCGTACTAAGAAAAACTTTTCTCACTGTTTGGGTACTTAACTGAATAAACTGACGGACTCCGTCACACTGAATTCCTATTGGGCTGGAAGTTCATTTTTGCTATTGCCAAATGTCTTAAAAAAACAAAAGGAAGGAATAATATCGTATTACAAATACGACGTATAATAAGTTTAAAAATATGGTAGATAGCCAAGTTCCGTGTTAAGCTGCTGAGGCTCCGTAGACCGAAAACGCAATTTCAATGTCGGTCAAAGTTACAGAGGAAAAACGGTGAGGCGTCTTGCAGTTCAGTGAGAACGAGCGAAACCTATGCGTTTTATAAACCTCGTTTCTTACAGTCATCGATAAGTAACTATGGTTTTCAATCAAATAAAAGTTAGCCCTGGTGGTAATTTTTTTAGCCAAGGGGCTAGCTAGCCCCAGGACACCGGGGCTAGCTGGCCCCTGGGCTAAAGTTAGCCCCTTCATTCAGAAACCGGCCCCAGAAGGACGAGAATCATAATTCTGATGCAAAACAAATCGAAATTGAATAGTAAGTGTAAGTTAGGGTATGTTTACGCTATTTCAACATTCTGTACACCTATGATTACAATACGACTGTAGTAGTTTTATTGATGCATGATTGTGCATTCGATCGAGTAAAAAATATTAGTGTTCTTGTAACCTGCGATAATTCGGACAGCCGCACTAATAATTTTAAAATTTTATTGCAGCATTATAATCTTGTGTGCAATTCAGTATTCCGTTACTATTCATTGAATTATACAATTTTATATCTTTAAAAAAGTTAAAGCATTCTAGAGACAGCGAATTCCTCTAATTTTTCTTTATGACCATATCTTTCGTCTAATGAAAAGCTCGTTTGGCATTAGTCCATAAATAAAGACGTAGTTTGAGGGTAAAACTTTGGAATCATACTTCTGGTTCATTAGTCACTTGCTAACGAAATCATTCTAGTAGTCACCTTCTCTGCAGTTTTCATCCGCAAGATGCATAGACTTCGGGTCTCTCCAATAATGAAGAAATTTGAGGCATATCAGCTTCAAACGATTTTCTCCATATTCTAAGCGGTAGAGGTGAAATTATACTCAAACGTAACAAAACGATCAGCGGAAAATAACAGTTGAGAAAGACAAACTTTTCTTATCTATGTAAAGTGCACTCGAATCTAATTTTCTTAGATTCAATTCAACAATACGTGCGCATGCATCTAAATCTAAAAATGTTCTATCCTTATTGTCCACGTCTCTGTTTCAAAAATCTTTAAGTAAATGAACAATTACAATCTTTTACTAAACGCAAGCGTTATTTGTAACGAGTAACAGTACTCACAACAGTCTGTTTCACATTACTTAGCACTCTCAGTAGGGGATTTCAAAATTCTGATCGATTTATTGGAAAAAGTATAGAATGATTAGTGTGAGAAAAGCAGAAAAGAAAACGTGTCCCGTGCTATAAAGATAATATTCTGCAACAGTAAAATATATATGGTCTTTTCTCGTAGAACTTATGAAGCAGAATTGTAGCTCAATATAGGGATGTGCTCGTGATACCATTGAAATAACTTTCTTTGCAGCACAAGTATTTGCGGTCTCCATACGACTTGTTTGTCACATTTTTAAAATCTCGTTTTTATAATCTACCTTAAATAATTATGTGCTTGTTGTGAGTCGTTAGCTTCATAGAAATTCGTAAACACGACTTGGATGAAAATTTTCGAATAAGCTTACTAGGCAAAATCAGGGATACAATAAGGCCCAGAGAAAAATATAGCATCGCATCGAAGAAAATAAAGAGGCAAGCCTGACAGTAATTGATAATCTCGTAATATTCTTTGTCAGCCTCTAGAGGACCATTAATGTTGTTCCATTGTATCCCATATCCCTTCTTTTCAAAGGAGGCCAATTGAAGACATGCGAAGGCAAACGATGTTGGCGACGATAAACACTGCGAAGCGTAATTTTAATTTTTTAATTATAATTAGACTTTGTAGTGCACTGCTTAGTGTTGAATTTGCTACAAAAAAGGCATATTTTATAAAAACAATTTTTTTCAGAAACGAAAAGTTTTGAAATTGCTATTTTTGAATTTCACCAAATCCTAATTTTAACTTAAAATCTGAATCAACTCAAAAGCATAGCAAATTTTTTGTTCTGCTTTTAGATTCGAATTAAAATTACAGTCAAATTAGACATAGAATTGAAGCTGATCAGTATTTCAGCAATCAAATAGTCGGCTCATAAATCAAAAAAGGAAATTGTGAAGTTAATGTCAGGCAAAGTTTAATTGGCATATTTTTGAGAGCGGTAGGATTTAATTTAGAATTTCTTCCGATTCAGTATGTCAAAATACCCTAAGCTTGTTTTCAATATTTTTCATTTTCAGCATTTTTGTTGATAATTTACCAGTTTTATACACAAAGCATGCTGGTTTAAGACCTCCAACAACGTTTTTTCTATTTATAACGAGGACAGTTTTTCAGATAAATTACTAAGAAGCAAAATTTATTTTAGCTGTTTTCCCATTATGTATACATGGTCAGAAGAGTTTTTATTTTTTCTTAAATTAGTTTTTCTAAAACGTGAGACGTTCGAAAAAGAATTTTAATGAGCTTATCTGTCATATCTTTTTCAGTCCGAAAAAACGTTCATCGCGTTTACGTTGAGACAAACAAATAGTACTTACTCCGCTTATTTTCGCCCATTTATGAACGCTTTTAGAAGCACCTTTGCTAACGCCAGCAGACAGTATGTAAGGCAAATATGCCAACATATATAAAATCACTGATATCACCGTAGCCAAAGCTGCCTTCTTGAACAAGGAGCTGATCAAATAGCTATAAAAATGAGTGATTTGCAGTAAAATACTCTATTCCTAATGGATCATTCGCGTGGTGTCCATATGTGCCTTAGAATACAATTTTAATGACTTTCGATTTTTGAAAGTTTATTGAACCGAAAATTCCGATTTTGCAAGCGATGTGTAATTTCATTTTGCATGATCAGACTGAAACCAAATAATGCATGGCATTACAGTAGAATTGGGGCGGCATGAGAATACACCTGACCATACATGCACAGCATGGGAATTCTGGGGGTCAAACTAAAATTAAAAAAGTATCTTTTTGAGCTAAAAACGATGGGTATCAGTTTTTTTGTACATAGTCCGTTTGTACATGTACAAAGATGGTGCCCAAAAGTCTTTGTACATTTTGTACACTCATATTTTTTGGTGATATAATATGGCAAAGTAGCGATTTTAGTGTGGTAAAAATAGATTTGTTCGACTTTTGGTATTGTATATTAGCTAATTTCTGGGTCTCTTAGGGCAAAATCACTAAGAATCGTCTTACAACGGCGCGAAGCGCCGAAAAATTTGACATTTTTACTTTAAAATTCAATGTTTGCCATTATAAAGATACATAGAACACACAATTACTCATTTTTGCGAATTTTAGACATTTTTTTGAAATTTTTGTCTTCCCAAAAATCTTTGTACATGTACAAAGACGGTCTGAAGACGAAAGACGGTTGAGTACAAAAAAATTGTGATAGTTACACGTCAAAAATACTGTTTTTGACGTTTCGGACAATGTCATTCTTTTTAGAACATAAAAACATTTTAAAAAATTTTAAAAAATCGAGCAAACTGAACAAAAATATTGTCAAAAAAATGTATATGGCGCGAAGCATGGAAAATTTGAGACTTTTGAGTAAAAAACGCTTGAAAAGGCACACTTTTTACAATTTTTAGGAAAAATCGGCAATTCTAGGGGAAGTCGCAGCCATTTTGCAGTGGGTCAGTTGCCATTCTGACGGGTCAAACCCTCCCCCAAACCACCAGCCCTAATAACACGCATGCGTGCGACGGCTCATTTTAAAAGGTTGGCGGGCTACCACTAAATAAGGCTAGCTATCCACATCCTTGAACGAATTAGGAAATCAGGCAGACCTAAGCGCAAATGCAGACTCTAAGATTAAGTCCTCACCAGAACATCAAAACTGACAACTGAAAATCGATAAGTAGGAACCAAATAAGTAGTGGATTCGCTAGTTTCGTTATTTGTCCAATCTTGAGCAAGAAGACCAGCATAAGTGAAGAAGGGATAAAAATTAGAGATGAACAGAGAAACCAGGCCGTCCATTGGGCTGCTCTATTAAGACCCATCGAAATCATGATCTAAATATTAAACGCAAGAAGTACAGTGTATTTCAAATATTTCAATCTTAATTTATTCGATGAAGTAAAGTGTAAATTCGGTTCATATTTGATTTCTTACCAAAAAATTGTTTCGCTGAGCTTTCTTACCTGTGATAAACCCAATTCCGAATCATGAATTAAAGTCTTGACGTTCAAACCCACGCAAAATAACCAAGAAAATACCAGAAATAGAGGCAACCATAGTTCCAGATGTTGACTGAACCTGGAATAAATAACTACGTTATTAATAAAAAAGTGACTTGGAAAAAATTGTCATGAAAGCAGAGGATAGACAATCAAAATCCTGTTTTTGTCTTTTTATTATTATTCCGTAAATCGCTTCGTACGAGCCTTTTACTAATCTGAAATAGCTCTTGACGTAAATAATCCGCCTTCTAGAGCAATAATTTATTGACATTTCGATTTTTTTACGATTACCTAAGCCACAAATATGTAATCATTTGCTGGATAATGACTAAAGCAAGGATTAAGTTAAATTAACTGATCAGTGTAAGATTTCGGAAATGGCTTTATTTGAACTTTAACATCTGGATGGTCTTTATCAGCGCTGCTTTTACGAGCAAGCGATATGATTGCTGAGTCGATAGCGTCCTGTATAAATAAGAATCCATAGAGGTAGCTGTTGGTGAATGAATCGAATCGCGAGCTGATCCCAGCGAAGTCGAATCTTAAGCAGTTTTGAAAAATATGTGATTAAAAATTAAAACAACACGTCCAAAATCTCTGAAGACTTTTCAAAAACTATTTGGCATATTGTAATATTAATTTTTCGAGAACGATGCTATTCATGTGCTGGTCAAAACCACGGAAAAAATTATCACGAAATTGTCGAATCAATTTTTAGCTTTCATTATTAGGAATTCAATCGTTGAATTTATTTTTATTTCATGGCATCATCGAGCTTGCAAAATCACTTGTACGAGATATTCATGAATCTGAAATGGTCAAATTCCGCGCATAATACGTAAATTTTCAATTCTTAACCGAGAATGGATAACATGTGTTCCCTAGCAAATTATCTGCTCATTACAAGAAGTTAAAACTTGTAAAATCAGTCAGGTTGAAGTAATGTTTTCATTCAATCAAAAAATTTTATGCTACTCACTTTTCTGTGATATTGTAGGGTCTCGGAACTTTGTCAGATTGCATCCGCACTGAATATCTCATCGTAGTCAAAATCAAACCCTTCGTTGTTGCTGCTGGAGCATCTTCTTGAAGCATTGAATCAAACACGACGCCTAAAGGAAAATTGCTTTTAGGAAATGAGAATTTTTTCCAGCCAAAGTGCGAAAAAACCATGAATTTCAAGAAAACATAAAATAAGACTATTGAGGTGGTATAAAATGGTCAATATCCGAATCATTGGAAACTAAGGATCTTCAGGATTTCATTCCGTGTATTATCTATGAAACTTCGTCACTATTGAATTGTCAACAAAGTCCAAAAAGCATTATTGCTCATTGACAAATTAATCACCCTGTCCAGCACTTATTTTGCAAATACAGCGGATTAAAAAATATATAAGCGTAAGAGTACCTCCGAAATATCGATCATCTGCGATCAGCCTGTTCGCTTCGATTTCAAGTGCACTGTCGTTTTCGAAAAACAGAAATCTATCGAGATTAATGCAATCGGTAACGTTCGAAATGAGTCTCAATATTTTATTCAGGGTTAGAAGAACTTTAGAGCTCATTTTACTGGCTCCTCTGACCGAATCAATAAGTTCCGAGGACCTTGTTTGAGCGAATTGCCATAGGAAATTTGAGACGACTGGATGCCGAATGATTTTCTAAAGCATTTTAAAAACTAAAGTTAATGCGAGATTAATTCAATCAAGAAATTGGAAACTTGCCAAAACTTTTGCGCATATCTGTAGCTTAAAAAAATTTGAAAAATGCTCTCCTGTAAGTACTGAAGGTCATGCACGTGAAACTTGACGAGATCTCTAGGGAAAAAAATTTCAGTAGAAAAACGTTGCAAAATCACGGCTGAACGGGTAAAAAAATAAAAATTTCTGTCTAAGAAACTTTAAAGCATTTTTAAATAGTAAGGTATGGTAATTTTCGATTAACTCTAACCCCTTATTCACTTTCTCCGACGTTACATGCAACTGCAATGCAAAATCAATTCAATAAAACCGGAAAAAATTTTCGGTTAGCGAATTCAGAATGGAGCTACCTCTTCAGAGACCGAGCTGGCTCATGCTGTTTCAACTATTTTTATATCAATCGGCTTAACAGGATGCGCCAACTTTTCTAATTTTAATTTTAACATATTTTATTAATACAATCTAATAGTAAAAATTAATAATGAGATTAGCGTATAAATTTTTAGTACACAAAATTTGCATTCATCATAAACGATTAGCCGGAAGACGCTTATTAATCGTGCTATTTTCACAAAAATAGGCAGAATTGCTTGAGCTAATACTAGACTATAAATAATGCAATGGACGGCGATAGCCATACCTGAATGACATTATAGATCAAGAGCTAGACATGATGCAATTTTTGTTTATATAAACGAACTCCAAAAAGTGACATTAGCATACGCTATACTAAATTAGAGTGTGCTATTGTGCCGAATTCAAGAATTATAAATCTCATACTTCGGCGAATGCTACGTTTTCCGCAGTGTATCCTTTTATCACTTCATTCGACCACACTGCACCGAGCTTCGTCAGCGTGAATACCTTTTCCAATATTTTGAACGTATTGTTCGCCTAAAGCAAAAATGAAATTCTCGTTGACTATGCTAAGGATAGAATACGGTGTCACGACAAAAAATCCTCAACAAAACGTCGCCATTACAAAATGTCCCCAACAAAACGTTTCCAGAAAAACGTCCCCGTGACGAAACGTCCTCGCATGTTATTTTTTCGTTGAATAATCAAGATAAATAAAGCTTACAAGGCAAAATATTGATCATTTTTTATTTTCCCATGTTTGCTCGCGTGATATTCTTCAAGGCTGTTTTTGTCTATTTTTACTCTCCAACTTACGCTAATCGAGTGCATTGATTCTGCGTCGTATAATACATGCAACAGCTAAATTTGTTCCGAAAATCAGGTATATCAAAAATGTTTTGGCTTTGGAGAGGATGGGGATTGGGGACTACCATACGTGTTCTTGAGGGGATATTTGACCCCCTACCCCAGAATAGCAAATGACCCCCCTTCCGCAAAAATGGCTACTACGACACCCCCAAAATTGTCATTTTTTGTAAAAATTAAAAAATTTTTAGCCTTTTTATGCATTTTAGCCAATTTTTGGCTCAAAAGTTTCAAATTTTAAGCGCTTCGCGCCATAAATATATTTTTGACCATATTTTATTCAATTTACTCGATGTTTTTTCCAAATTTCTCTGAAATTTTTCAATGTTTTTATGTTCTAAAAAGAACGAGCATTATCCAGAACTTCAAAAAACAGTGTTTTTGACGTGTACCCATCATTTTTTAGCCCAAAAAGGCACTTTTAAAAATTGTTGGGCCTGATCCCCATAGAAAACCCATGCTGTACATGCATGGGGACAACCAATCACTTCGGATGAGGGATCCCCATCTTCCCCTGTTACATGTATGGTCGTATGTTTATGCCTGATCAAATAATAGTTAGTACTAGCAAAGAAATATGCTGCGATGGAACAAAAAAGGTAAATATACTTGAATTTCTTCATTGCTAAGGATGTAAAAGAAGGGGACTAGGGAAAATTTACCTATATGCGCAGAAGCCATAGGAATGTGATAAACATTTAGACTTCCCTAAACAACGCAAAAATCGAAGTATATTCTGCGGCCTATGCGCGTTTCTGCAGATTTTCCGTAGTATTTTCGATTATGATGGCGAGTATTTTGATCACTTTATTTTGGAAAATTTAAAGAAATTTTTTGTGGTTTTTCAAGAAAACTATTGAGTTGGCCATGTAGGTGTAAAGTTTACACTATTATCTTTTACTCCAGAGCATTGTGGAAGGTCAAGATTTCATTAAATAAATAATACATTGATTATTTAATAGTCATGAAAGTGTCTTCAATGCTATTTTGCGAAACACTTAAATACGCCTTGTGACTTCACCCTCATTTTTCACAGATCGCAGAATATACTTCGATTTTTGCCTTGTTCAGGGGAAGTCTAACTGTTTAGCACATTCCTTTGGCTTCTGCGTATACAGGGAAATTTTCCCTTGTCCCCTCCTTTTACACTCTTAGCAATGAAGAAATTCAAGTATATTTACCTTTTTTGTTCCATCGGAGCATTTTTCTTTGCTAGTTCCCTTCTTTTATTTAATAATTCAGGCCATATATCCATAGGTGGGCAGCGTCAAAATTCTGGGGGTGCAAGTAGCTGAAGAAATTTCTTTTTTCGTCTCGAACCCTTTACACTAAAATGATCTCAAATCAATAAATATTGCGTTAAAAGGGAAACAAATTTTACATTTTGAGATATTGTAGCCCTCCACATTATAAAACCAATTGGACTGCGTAGAAACCAAAATTGAGCTAGATAAGCTTTAGGACACGCTAACGGTAAAAAACCCGTATACTTTACACTTTTGTGCAACAACCATTGAATGTAAAGAAATTTTAAGGTTAGATTCTTAATCTACAACTCAGGGACAACATTTAAAAAAATTGGCCTACCGCAAATTGTTTGATACCCAATGCTCTGGGCGGAGAAGTCCTTCTCAGTGTAAAATTTACACTTGAGCGAATATCGCAATGTTGGGTGTATAGAAACAAACTAAACCAGGATCTGTAACGCTAAGGTCAGGGCACATTTTAAGCATAATTAGCATATTCCGGCTGCTAAGCGGAGTAGCTAAAGAAATTTCGTTTTTCGTCTCGAACCATTTACACTAAAAAAATCACAGATCGAGAAATATTGCGTTAAGAGAGAAAAAAATTTACGTTTTGAGAGGTTGTTACCCTCTACATTATAAAACAATTGGACTGCACAGAAACCAAAATTGAGTCAGACAAGCTTCAGGACACGCTAACAGAAAAAACCCGTATACTTTACACTTTTGTGCAAGAAGCATTAGGTGTAAAGAAATTTTAAGTTCAGATTCGTAATCTACAACTCAGGGGCAACATTTTTAAATAAGATGGCCCTCCGCAAATTGTTTGATACCCAATGCTCTGGGCGGAAAAGTGCTTCTCAGTGTAAACTTTACACCTGTGCATCTAAAGCAATATTGGGTGTATAGAAACAAAATAAACTAGGATCTGTAACGCTAAGGTCAGGGCACATTTTAAGCATAATTAGTATGTTCCCCCTACTTAGCGGAATAGCTGAAGAAATTTCGTTTTTCGTCTCGAACCCTTTACACTAAAACGATCAGAGTTCGAAAAATATTGCGTTGAAGAAGAAACTAAAAATTTACGTTTTTGAGATATTGTAACCCTCTACATTATAAAACCAATTGGAGTACAATAACCAAAATTGAGTTAGATAAGCTTCAGGATATGCTAATAGTAAAAAACCCGTATACTTTGCACTTTTGTGCAACAACCATTGAATGTAAAGAAAATTTAAGGTCAGATTCGTAATCTACAACCGAGGGGCAACATTTAAAAAAATTGGCTCTCTGATAATTGTTTGATACCCAATGCTCTGGGCGGGAAAACCCTTCGCGATGTAAACTTTACACTTGTGCTAATACCGCAATATTGGGTGTATAGAAACAAAATAAACTAGGATCTGTGACGCTAAGGTCAGGGCACATTTTAAGCATAATTAGCATGTTCCGCCGACATAGCGGAGTAGTTGGAGAAATTTCGTTTTTCATCTCGAACCCTTTACACTAAAACGATCACAGATCAAGAAATATTGCGTTAAAAGAGTAAAAAATTTGCTTTTGAGATATTGCAACCCTCTGCATTATAAAACTAATTGGACTGCACATAAACCGAAATTGACTTAGATAAGCTGAAGGACACGCAAAGAGTTAAAAACACGTATATTTTACACTTTTGTGTAACAACTATTGAGTGTAAAGAAATTATAAGTTCAGGTTCGTAATCTATAAGTTGGGAGCAACATTTAAAAAAAATTGTCCCTCCGCAAATTATTTGATTTTTCGGTTTACACTTTACACACTCATTGCTAACTTGGTATTGAGTGTTAACAAAAAAAGACGGCGTCGAATTTTTTAATTATCCATCGATTAAAAAAATCGCATCTCCCAGGTGCGTGCCGTTGTTGCCGTGAGGAGGGACACAAATTACGCACTCGCTGTGATAAACATATAGGAAAAAGGATGGCCAAGTATATTATAGGTAGCGCTATCGCGCTACCTATGATTGCATTCCATTCCTGTTTAAGTCTATTTGCAGTACAATTGGTATTGTAGCTTTAACTGGTGAGATAAGCGGGAACTCCTTAAATTCGGCGAACTTGTTTCAATTGCTTCATGCTATTTTCTCAATTTTATTCATTACGAGCTTTATTTCTTAATTACTTCTTTTTATTAGTTTTTACTTATTTATTTATTTTATTTGCCTCTCTTTATGTTTTCAATTTTTATTTAAAATGTTTTCAATTTTGAATTTAGAATGTATTTTCTACTCGTGTTTATTTACGTCACACGCGACGTTGTTTTTTCTCCTTAAATCTTAAATTAATCGTGTTTCACGATGTCTCAATAACTTTTAAAAGATGACCTCATTTTAGTGCACATCTGAGAGGCATTATATAGAACATTTTGCCATAGTGACATTTTTCTGGGACATTTTTTCATTTTTGATGTTTTGCTGGGGACGTTTTGTTCTAAGGCGTTTTGTCGTGGGGACGTTTTGTTGGGGATTTTTGTCCGGAGACATTTGTATGGGACGTTTTGTCGAAGGCTTTAAAATATAGCCAAGAGTAGAAATAACGATAAAATTGAAGCGATTAAGATTTTTTCATTCTATCTGAATCAGACATGTAAACGGGAAGATTGCCTTCAACGAGTCAAAGTCAACAAAATTCGCTGCACTCAGTGACCAATGATGCATATCTTGTTGGTCTGGGAGAAGAGTCAACCGATCTGGGTGGGTCAGCCATAGAGAGTTTTGAGCCGGACTGACCTCAACAACTAATATAATTATTAAAAGAGCATAAAAACTATGTTAATGTACAATTTCTACTGAACTTTAAGCAAACTTGCAGAAAATTTTTGATATAAATCCAGTCGCATGTCTGGTTCTCATTCAGACTGAACCATAAGCACGAACGACGTGTCAGATTAAGAATGATTGGGCAGCTCCTGAAGTTAGGTAACCAAATGTTATCTTCGGCAAATATATAAAGCCTAATGAAGTATACAATAGGTCATAATCTCTTTAACGTCTATTATTGCTTCTATTTATGGTAGGAATAAGTTAAATAATAAGTTTCCGAAACGAATTCGTTGAATGAAAAGCAAAGTTTTCAGTTATTTTTAGCATTTGAAATTTTTTCATACCACCTCGTTTCAGCAATTCCTAAAATTTATCATTAAAAATATAATTTTCACGCTTACTTCCATGATTATTCGCAAAGTCGTGTTGGTATGCGGCGCAACCAATATTTTGCCTAGTCAGAAGAGGCTTCAAATATTTCCAAATCAGCGTTCCTCCATAATTTTTAATTAAGTCCACGTAAAGCGCTTTGCAGAATTTGGCTTCAAAAAATGTGCATATGCTAAAACAGATTACAAGATAAACAAGAACTGAATAAAATTCACTTTGATGCATTAACAAAGTTTGACGATCCGAAAATCTATGGCAGATCTATTATTTATCAGGTTTGCCATAATGAGTACTATCTATATAGCAAACGTTTCTGAGCAGTGGTGCTGGGTGCAGGTAAGTGAGTAGGAGTTTGCTTTTGATTTTCTACTTGACTATGATCTCATCCACTTCAATCGGCTTTTTTTCAAAATTTTCGAAAAAATAAACTGGCTAGAAAAAGAGTTTTACAAAGAACAGTACTAACAAGTAAAATAAAAAAGACGACCTTTTTCATCGATTCCCAGCAATTCACAGCTGTATTCACTGCATCTTGAAGTCAGAAGTCAGAATTGTTCTTCTGTTAGCGGAAAAGGTAAATTAAAGTCATGAAAAGAGTAAATAAGGTAGATTAATTTATACTGGTTTTGGCTTTTCTACAGTTATTTACTTTTGTTTCTTAAATATTCTTCCAACCTTTTATTCAGATAAGGTTTCAATCCCTTGCGACCAAACGATCTTTTGAATCGATTTCGCGTTTGATTCAAATCAACGACAAAAATGAATAGAAGCAGATAAAGTAATAGAATTAACTAGACAAAACAGATGAAATATTAAGGAGCGGTAATGGTTACGAAATTCTAAAAAAATCTGAAAATATAGTAATCGTTGCAATAGAAAAACATAAACTGAAACTATACAGTATTCTTATTTACTAGGTAAATTCTGCAAGTCTTGCTCGTTGACAAACGATGAATCTGAAATTTGATCTAATAGACTCAAAGCGTCCATTCGGATTACTTTGTTGCATGCAAATTTCGAGAAGGCTTGCCAAACAATGCCTGTTGCTAAAGAAATTGGTATAACTTCACACACTAAAGTTTAATAATGTAAATGCATCGCTCAAGAATAATGTAGATGTGTGGACATTACTAATAAATCAATATTAATATTATTTATATTAATAATAATACTGCAGTGGTACCTATTACTAGGTGACCGGAACAACTGATCATGCCGTTAGTCAGCCAAAAAAATAAAACTAACTCATTGATTTTCATGTCTCGATTTTATAAATATCAATAGAATCAAAATGGGATAAAGAAGATATCATACCAGTATCTTGATCATTTTTATAATCTTTTCCGTGCGACGGAGGGCTCAAGTCATTTGTCGCAAATCGATCACCATAAAGCGTATTTATTATTTGCTTCAACTCCATCAGACTATCCTAAAATACAACAAAAATTATGTACAAATGCAAAAAAAATTTAAAAAAATGAAAATGTAAATATAAAAATAAAACGAAATATTAATATAAATAATAATTAATATAATAATAATAAATATTAAAGTTTAAGCATGACTTTTTAGAATTTTTACTTAGAGCAAGCTAATAGTCTAAGGTAATTACAAAGCGAGTCAATACAACACCGTAGCATATCAACTCAAAAGTCATGCCCAAACTTAGAGATGTACGCAAGAGAGAACCTAATACGCAAAAACAATATAAAATTTAAGTGCGTACTTGTATCGCGATTTCGGCAGAACTCGCATAAATCTAAGGAGTTGTTATCGCGTCTATCCCGATTTGCTTAAAAATGCATCACATATATGACAAATGTAAAAAGCAATTAATTTTTCTATGTGAGGCTACGAAAAAATAAATTATTATTCTTCATGACAAACAGCTACTCCTTACATGATGAGCGAGCATGAAAATCTGAATCTATAAGTGGATTTTTACAGCTGCTACTATAATTATCGACATTCCCATTGGAATTAAGGTTTTTTATATAAAAACCTAATGTGATACGCGAATTCGGATTTCACAACTTATTACGTCTCTACTAAACGACTCATCAATTATGACATCGTATTCTTGACATTACCTTTCTGATTGGCATTTTTTAATCGCTGCATCGACGATTTCACGATTCCACTAATGAATTCATTTTCCTTTCTGTCAAATTTAACGTAAAATAGAGTTGCTGACGAAAGCTAGTTAAAATGTATGTTCAGCTTTTAAACAAATCATTTGAAGCTCTAGAATTATAATTCAGAACTAAACCTAACTTAGTGGATTTTATTGCTTACTAACTCTTATGTAGTGCTAAAATATAGTTATGACGTGTACGGCCATACGTGTTCTTGGGAGGTTGGAACTTTGACTCTCCAGAATTACTGCTGAATCCACAAAATGTGCTGATTCTGAAATTATCGATTACAAAAAACTTGGAAAATGTGCTGTTTTAAGGGTTTTAGCAACCTTTCGGCCCGAAAGTATCGATTTTTTAGGCATTTTCGACTATATTTTGCTCAGTTTCATCAAATTTTATTAAACGTTTATAATCATTTAATGTTATAGGAAGAAAGAGCATCGTCAGAAAAGGTTGAAAAATTTCTTTTTTTGACACGCGTTCTTAGTTTGTGAGCCCAAAACAGGAACTTTAAGAAAAATTCTAGAGACTGACCCCTTATGATTCCCACGCTGTGCATATACATTATTTAAGTATATATACAATTCATGGTTACGAAGCCATGAATTGCGAAAAACCACGTGAGATACAGATAGAAAAAAGAACAAAAACAAGTTGATTAAATTGAATTTTCCGAAGAAATACTGACTTTTGAATATACTGCTAAGGTAGAATTTTTCTAATTAATAATGACTTTAACACTCTGTAGATATTAAGTAATACAGAAAGACAGCAAAAGCTTATTGTATGTTCTATTCCAGATGAGCGAAACATAAATAGACATGCACGTAGGGGAAGACACTGGAAAAACGAAATGTTGTTTGGGAAAATAAGGCGAAATGAAGGCCAAAAATAGATGAAAGTCTATAATTTTCCACAAAATAAAAAACTGCAGATTAATATAGTTTTTACACTACTTGCTGACTCCCCACGATAAGCCATGCTGTGTACATATAATATTTATAATATTTTCATAAAAAATTAAATATATTTATTATCGCAATCATTTCTTCTGCTTGCAAATGTCTTTCGACAACTTTTGGAGAAACGACATCAATCATCACATTCTGGAAAGCAAATATTACGTGTCTGATGTACACATGTTGTAACTTCTACTGGGGAACTTAACGCTCTATTCCTATGTCTGACAGAAAGCTATAAAATTAATCCTTCAAACGTCAAAGCTATAATGAAATGGAGAAAGCTTTTATAAAGCTCTAAGACCACCGAAAGATATTTTTAAATAAAAGAATTAAGCTTCTTCACAAGATTTACAACAAATTATCAAAGACTTCCTACTGGTTAATTCTAGGCATCGTAAGGTTCAAGCCAATTAAATGATCTGACCAGTTTAATCGAGTAGCGGTGTAGTCGGGCTCTTCAGGTCCAGTATGTAAGACATTGAATTCCTTGAATTTCTTAGCAAAGTCTTCCTGAACAAATATTTCAGTCTAGTAGTTGATTAAGATTTTTAGGAAGTTTGTTGCAACGATTTACGAAAATCGATGGATAAATGTCTTTTGATATTTTTTCACGAAACTTCCATGATATTCAAGCCAATATGCAATTCAAGCACTCATAAGTAAATTTTACTCATTCTTGTCCTCCATAATTTTCCAATTTTTTCTTGCGAAAGTAATATTATTCAGATCTATAAACGTCAACATTAATTTATTATTCCTCAATCCTCACAAACAACATAAAATCAAGCATCTTTAGGACGACATCTCTTGGCGATGATGATGGACAATAAATCATTTATAGATCTTACACATTTCGACAAATAATTCTATTTAGTATGTTTCGTATGTTACCGACTTCTGAAAAAGCGTACAGGTTTAATTTAGAGCGCTAAAATCCTTTTATAGTTTAAAAACTTAGAATTTGTATAGCGATATATTTTTTCCTTTCTCTTTGAATGACAGCAACACCATATCATAATAATGAAACGTATTTTGAACATAACTTATGCGATTAAATTAGGGCATAAAGTTTAGATTGGGGTGCATGACCGCTAACTATTGCATAACCGTTATCTAGTACGCTACCGCTAACTCTTAAAAATGATCTGAATGTGTTACAACATAATTTATTCAACTTTTTAAGAGCAAGAACAGTGTGATGAAATTATTTTTCTACGAGAACGATGAGCTATTCATTAAAATTTACATTATTTTAATTGTAACTCGGCCAAATGCATGCGGATTAATAGAGCTAATACGTAAGTCTCGATATACTCTACTTAACAAAAATTAAGGTTTCAACTTTACCGAGTGGTGGACGGATTGTTTCCTAAATTTTTAGCTTTGTGGAAAAATTCGTAGTTTCCACAATTCGGGCTTGTTTTCAAAACACTCATTCTTCAGAATTTTTCCCCAATTTTTAATGTAGTGTCATCAAGCAGTTAGAACTAATTGAGTCCCCTTATTCCTTTCTTTCGCTGCATAAACGTCATATTTCAAATTTCTTATGCGGATTTTTGTGTTAGTTAAAACAGCTTTAAAAAATTTCCTAAGTGCCGGATACAAAAATGACTGTAAAGGGATTCAAGTACTTTGGTAAAAGTCTCACAAGAAAGATATAGAATGTGTTTATTTTCCTTTTTCAAATTAAGATATACTTATGCAAAACGAATGACATACGTACATTGCATGGCTTTCGATTGATATTACAGTTATGTTAGCGGTTGTGCACTAGTTAGACTAGTTAGCGGCACTAGTTACCGGTTGTGCACGATTCACAGTTAGCGGTTGTGCCCACTGTACCACCTACCCTAAAGTTTACGTGAATCAGACTACAAATACCTCCAAGTTCGACTTGAAACAAATACCGCTATGAACTAACATTGAGACGACATATTTTTCGTCTGATACGGTTCTCTGGTCATTCATGTTATCCGTAAATGTATCGAATTCATATATACTAAGCTGTCTATAATCTTTGATTTGTTATTAGTTGATCTTTTAACAGTGGTACTTGAACAAGATTGTACGGAACAGAATATGCGGTAACTTAAATTTAAAAAAGTGTTTCACATTTCTGAATCAAAGTCAATCTCCACCGTCATGACCATAGATGCATTGCATGCACACATGCACACTGGGGGGTATGGGGGGTATCCCCCTACCAAAACTTTTGGACTTATCCTCCTCCCAGAACGTTTGAACTTGTGCACGTATGACAGCATGGCAGACTGGACCAAAATGACATAAAAAAGTGATATAAGCGCTAAAATATCGTTAAAACTACGTTATTACAAAATTTCTAGTCATATTAAGGCCCTTTTGAAGAAAATTTTCAATTTTCATTTTATTTTTGGCCTTCATTCTGCCTTAATTTTCCTAAAAAATTTCCCATTTTTCCATTCTGGAGGGTCTAGATCTTCGAGCCCCTCACTTACACGTCTGGACATGATTTCTTCATTCATATTTTGATTTTTGTCTCTCGCCTTGATTGACGGCTGTTGGACAAAAATTAGTTGAAATTGCCATAGCATTCAGAAGTGATTATTGATGAGAAAGAAAAATCACAATTGTATTGGACAAATTTTTTATCTATTTATTTAAGTTATTTGACATTTTTATAAGCTTTAAAGTGTAATAAAAATATTCATAGAAAAATCGGAAAATCGAGCTTTTATCCAACGAATTCTGTTTTATTCACTTTTTTATTTAGCACGTTTTAAAACTTTTAAATTATAATAAAAATGTTAATCACTTTATTTGCATCGATTAAATGTTTGAATGATCCGGATAATACTTTGAGGAAAGTAGAAGTACTGAAGTTCGTCAACAAAATGCAAATAGATTTTCGAAGTCGAACAGCATTTGAAAGATCGAGATCCGTGTTAAACTGATACAAAATAGGCGTCCACGTAGAAACATTGAAATTGCCTTGACATAAATGATTTATCATCTAAAAGAAAGGATCCATCAGACAGAGTATGTGGTAGAATTATTTTATCAGTAACATTATGATGATATTCCTTTGTCAGTCATAAATCCTTTGTTATACAAGTACGATTCATTTTTATTCATATCTGCATGACAAGCATGTGGTTAAAATAAATTTATGTAACAATAATCGTGAAATGCAATGTGTTATACGCGAACTTATCATATTTTTGTAAATGCAAATATTAGAAGCTTTCTTAAATAAGTTGAATATATTCATCACATTTTTTGAATGTGGATTAAAATCATGAGAAAATGAGCGATTTCGACTTTCAACGAGAGAATCGTAGAACGTTAAACGTACATTCGAAATTAGATTCTGTTTTAGCCTCATGCATTATTACGCAAAAGCTCGTAAAACTACTCATATCTGTTGAATTCGATATTTTTCGTTCGGCGTAAGCCGTTAGCTTTGGATGTTGCGCATAATTCAGCAAGTAGTCCACAAGCGAATACGACTTTGATAAATCTGACTGAACAGCAGGGCTTCCTGCTGAAACAAAACTGCCTATACATTATTGTAGTACTGCTAACAAACTTATAGTCTCATTTTTTACTTCGATGAAGATTCTGTAGTTCTGAGGCGAATTCGGCAATTCTGTAAAAGCCTCTTTTGACGTGCTCTAGACCAATATCATCCTCCTGATTTCCCGTACCTGCTTGCGCCATAGCATTCCTGCGAAAGTCAAATTGCTTGTTACATCAAAGATTGAGCATTATTATTTTTAATCATTACAGCACATATTCTAAGCAACATTTCGAATTCTTTAAATTTTTTTATTATAAATTATACAGAAACATACATAAAACTCAAAATGATAATTAGTCTGCATGCCATATTTGAGCAGAAAAAATTAATCCACTTTCATTTGTAAATATTTAGCAATCCGCCCGTTCAATCTTCCAAACTTTGGCGATAGGAAAGTAAAAATGATAAATTCGTACGTACTTCTTCAGCTAGAAGTGATATAAGAAAAAATTGATGCTTAAAACTACTCACACGATATATCTTGAAATCGATAGTTTTCGAAGCAGTAATCGATTGCGTTAGTTAATCGAAGGCAAAGCTGAACCACCATCCCCTGATTAACACTCTGCATCATACATGTAACAGGGGGATGGGAGATCCCCACCTAAAGCTGGTCGCCCTCTTATCCCTCAAAGCCAGAAATTTTTGACCCCCCTTCCCAGATTTTCGGAAAAGATTTGAATTTTTACACCCTTTTCAGTTGTTTTTGTCCGTTTTTTGGCCGAAATTAGAGGTTTTTCACCCCTCTAAATGGTCGGGGACCCCCAACAAAATTTGGAGCCGTTGCATGTATGCTTTGCATCTCCCTTTTGTTGATGCGTATGAATTTATAGGAATATTAAGTTTACGCAAGTATGTCATCCTGAGTCTCATTCTGACTAACGCATTCGTTTTCTAGGTTACAAAGGAACGACTTGAAAAATGATGCGAGATCAGTGCTTGGCATTGTTCTGGCTGAATAAAAGCAGGGCTTCTCCTGGACATCATATTCATTTGATAATCGAATGAATATTGTTCCGGACAAAGCTATTACCGGCCAGAATATTTCCAGCGCGAAAAGAATCTAAATGACAAAAGTGAGTACAAAAACTCAAAGCTCAAAACTGCAAAAAATATAAAATGACTAAATATATTTCTCCGAAAATAATTAATGCGGGCTTTAATGCATTTTCGATTGAGGATTCAATACTTGATGAATGATTGAGGAAAATTATAAATTAATAAAAGCGGATACCTGACGCATGAATAGAATTATTTTCCAAACTTCTTTTGCATTTCGCGTGCTAAAAAATTGTTTAGGGCCCAGTTCATATTACAAACAAATACCGAAGTTCTCAATTTCGAAAAATATCGAGAACAGACAATTAAGGTAGGTATTTATAACTCACTGTACGCGGCTTTTGTACGACAGCGAGATCGATGTAATTAGTGGCAACAGCGGATGTGTAAATTTTTCATAAAAACAAACAAATTCTAAGTAAGCCATTTTATTTTTCTCTTAACCAGAGAAAATTGCCTTGTACTCTAAACCACTATTCGTGTATGCATAAAGATAAATTCGGAAATATGCCCCCTCTCTGTTCTAAGCGATTTGATAGGCATTGATTTTGATTCATTTATAGCTGATATAATTACAACTTTTGAGCCGTATTATGTAACAAAGTTACTCACCGGTTGCTTTCTTCGAAGCAGAAAATTCTTCCAAATCAAGAGCTTCGTTTGTCGTACGAATTCCATTTTTAGCCGATTGCGAAAATATATAAGTAAATCGCCAAAAACGTCCTACATAAATGATTAAATCTAAATTGAAGCGATTTTATGTGTTGCATAGAGTCAGGACGGACAAAATTGTCATTCGTTCACATGACGAACCATGAGATATTATTCACAACACATCATATAATTAGATACCTACCTAAAGACCGATCGAAAGCCCTAACGAGTTGTTATGAAACTTTTTTATGTGTTTTTTCCGATTACGCTTAAACTGGAATTTCTAGAACAACTTATAGTCAGTCGCCTACCTTCACTTGCGAATATCTGCACAATCAAAATTTATATTTTATTGCATGACACAATAATGATCAACAGTGACTCAAAGTTAAATTATTAGTCCTTTCTGTTCAGCCCTCTCAATGGTTCTTTTGCCAGTTCCGGGACAATTTAAGCTGATTACAAATTTTATTTAAATCGTGGATCATTTTCGACATTTTGCATACATATTCGCATCACAGTTTATGTTTTCAAAGTTGCATTTAAATCATCGTATTCGCAATAATGCTTTGCATATTCCGGTTTGATTTGTTGCTCACTGAAAAGTATTTTTTGCGAAAATTTTCATGGAATTACGCGATCGGTAAAGTTTCTAAGTTAACATATTCCAAACCAAATGCTCAGCTGAGTTTCAAAGATGAAATATATTTTGTTTTCTTGCTGAGAATAGCTTAGCACTTCCCTGTATCTTGATTATTTTCTAATAAATTTGAGTGAAGTGCAAATGAAGCAGCATTTCGCACTGCCGTCTGAGTAACGAAAAGCTGCATTTTTCATTTATACTCGTAAAATAGACGTGCTGCTGAAATGTAGCAAAATGAAAGCTAAAAACCAATAAAATTACGAGTACAAAATTTCATCAAAAGTGTTGACCAGAAATTGTAGTTTAACATTGTTTTAACGCGATATTTACACTAGTTTTTGACGTCATTTTGACCCAAAAAAGCTCAATATTGGACCCCGAGACTGGCCTTAATGTGCGACTGCCTTAAAATGTAGGTACATAATGTAAGATTAAACGATGTTCATTTGCAAAAATATCATAAATTCCAGCAATTTCTCTCTAGTATTTACTGGTAAAATGAAAAATTTTTTAAATTCAAATTTATGACCATATTGGATAGGTTGTAGGAAATGCCGAAAAAATAGACTTTATTTCAGCTCTTCTGAGATGCGTCGCAAACGAATCTAGAGTCCACCCCATTGATCAATTCCTGAATGAAAGCCTAATGAAACTTTCCATGCGTTGGGTACAGCCTAAATTTTCTATAAATTCCATGATTAGGAATAAGCAAACGCGAGAGGAATGAGGTACCGATAGTCTGTTTCACAAAAGTTCTGTCATAACTTTTAAAATTATTTCCAACATACAGATAGCTGAGAGATCGCGATTATCGTTGATCTGATATTCGTAACCATCGGCTTACTGTCGATTAAAATTCTTTAAATTTAAGCACGAAGTTATATGAAGCAGACTATATGTATTTAGACCCAGCAAGAGTAAAATGAGAGATTCTTCGGATAATTCAGTAAAATTGAACCTAAAAATTATAGAATAAAAAGTTTCCGAAAAAATGCATGAAATCAAAAATAGTTTTTGCATCGATACATACATAGGTTTCATACTTTTTAGCTTTGAAGTATTAGCACAATAAAGCTACTCCGA
Organism: Mermis nigrescens; assembly: GCA_036768485.1. Lineage (NCBI taxonomy): Eukaryota > Metazoa > Nematoda > Enoplea > Mermithida > Mermithidae > Mermis > Mermis nigrescens. The sequence goes on from JAVLUZ010000160.1 coordinate 10,433,984, forward strand.
CTGGCCTCACTCGCCCGGGCATTCCTATATGTTCGTCACAGGCAAAAGCGAGCCATCGACCTTTCTCTTATTTTGTCTTCTGTGTGTTAATTCCATAGTCCGAAGCTTTTTTGGCTGTCAACGCAGTGGATTAAATCCCACTTTGTTTCACATCTAAATAATCAAAGGAATTTCACACATATGATTAGATAGCCTCAGCTTATTTTCACATAATTCACTTCAAAGCGAATTAATGTATAGTGTTTTAGCGAAACCTTGTGCATGGTTCACGATGTTTGAGCCATGCAAATCAATTATAAAAGCGGGCTAAACTGGCAACAATCACTATAATAGGCATAGCGATTGATCATAGGTAGCGCTACTACCTATAATATACTTGGCCACCTTTTTTCTTATATGTTTATCACAGCGAGTGCGAATTTTGTGTACCCCATCACAGAAACAACGGCACACACCTGGGAGGTGCGGTTTCTTTAAAGGATATATAATTAAAAAACTCAATGTACCATTTTTTCTATGGTTTACACTCAATGCCGAAAAAACCAAAAATCAAAATAATTTGCGGAGGGCCAATTTTTTTTAAAAAATGTTGCCCCCAGCTGAAGATTACGAATCTGACCTAAAAAATTTCTTTACACTCAATGGTTATTGCACAAAAATGTAAAGTATACGGGTTCTTTACTCCTTGCGCGTTTTCAGCTTATCTAACTCAATTTTGGTTTCTGTGCAGTCCAATAGGTTTTATAATGTAGAGGCTTACAATATCTCAAGGACCAATTTTTTTCTCTTTTAACGCAATATTTTTTGATCTGTGATTGTTTTAGTGTAAAGGGTTCGAGACAAAGAATAAAATTTCTCCAACTACTCCGCTAAGTAGGCGGAACATGCTAATTATGCTTAAAATGTGCCCTAAAATTAGCGTCACAGATCCTAGTTTTTTTGTTTCTATACAACCAATATTGCGTTATTAGCACAAGTGTAAAGTTTATATCGGGAAGCACTTTTCCGCCCAGAGCTTTGGGTATCAAACAATTTGCGGAGGTGCGGAGGGCCAATGTCATTTTTGAAAATGTTGCTCCCGAATTGTAGATTACGAATGTGACATTAAAATTTCTTTACACTCAATGGTTGTTGCACAAAAGTGTAAAGTATGCGGGTTTTTTTACTTTTGGCGTGTCCTAAAGCTTATCTATTTCAATTTTGGTTTCTGCGCGGTCCAATTTGTTTTATAGTGTAGAGGGTTACAATATCTCACAAGGTAAAATTTTTTCCTTTTTTCACGCAATATTTCTCGACCTGTGATCGTTTTAGTGTAAAGGATTCGAGACGGAAAACGAAATTTCTTCAGCTACTCCGCTAACTAAGCGGAACATGCTAATTATGCTTAAAATGTGCCCTGACCTTAGCGTTACAGATCCTAGCTTATTTCGTTTCTATACACCCAATATTGCGTTATAAGCACAATTGTAAAGTTTACACTGAGAAACACTTTTCCGCCCAGAGCATTGGGTAGCAAACAATTTGCGGAGGGCCAATTTTTTTAAGAAATGTTGCCTTTGAGTTGTAGATTACGAATCTGACCTTTAAATTTCTATACACTGAATGGTTGTTGCACAAAAAAGTAAAGTATACGGGTTTTTTACTGTTAGCGTGTCCTGAAGCTTATCTAACTCAATTTTGGTTTCTGCGCAGTCCAATTAGTTTTATAGTGTAGAGGGTTACAATATCTCACAAGGTAAAATTTTTTTCATTTTTTAACGCAATATTTCTCGATCTGTGATTGTTTTAGTGTAAAGGCTTCGAGACGAAAAACAAAATTTCTTCAGCCACTCCACTAAGTAGGCGGAACATGCTAATTATGCTTAAAAAGTGCCCTGACCTTAGCGTTACAGATCCTAGTTTATTTTGTTTCTATACACGCAATATTGCGTTCTTAGCACAAGTGCAAAGTTTACACTAAGAAGCACTTTTCCGCCCAGATCATTGGGTATCAAACAATTTGCGGAGGGCCATCTTTTTTAAAAATGTTGCCCCTGAGTTGTAGATTACGAATCTGAACTTAAAATTTCTTTACACCTAATGCTTCTTGCACAAAAGTGTAAAGTATACGGGTTTTTTTCTGTTAGCGTGTCCTGAAGCTTATCTAACTCAATTTTGGTTTCTGTGCAGTCCAATTGGTTTTATAATGTAGAGGCTTCAATATCTCATAACGTAAAATTTTTTTCTCTTTTAACGCAATATTTCTTGATCTGTGATCATTTCAGTTTAAAGGATTCGAGACAAAAAAAATTCTTCAGCTACATGCGCCCCCCAGAATTTCGGCGCTGCCCACCTATGGATATATGGCCTAAAATATTAAATAAAAGAAGGGAACTATCAAAGAAAAATGCTCCGATGGCACGAAAAAGGTAAATATACTTGAATTTCTTCATTATTAAGGATGTAAAAGGAGGGGAGTAGGGAAAATTTTCCTATATGCGCAGAAGCCATAGGATTGTGCTAAACAGTTAGACTTCCCCTAAACAACGCAAAAATCGAAGTATATTCTGCGGCCTATGCGCGTTTCTGCAGATTTTCCGTAGTAATTTCGATTACGATGGCGAGTATTTTGATTACTTTATTTTGGAAGATTTGGAGGAATTTTTTGTGGTTTTTCATGCAGACTATTGAGTTGACCATTTTGGTGTAAAGTTTACACTATTATCTTTTACGCCAGAGCATTCTGAAAGGTCAAGATTTCATTAAATAAATGATACATTGATTAATTAATAGTCATGGAAGTGTCTTCAATGCTCTTTTGCGAAACACTTGAGAACGTTTTGTGACTACACCCTCATTTTTCACAGACCGCAGAATATACTTCGATTTTTGCGTTGTTTAGGGGAAATCTAACTGTTTAGCATATTCCTATGGCTTCTGCGTATATAGGGAAATTTTCCCTAGTCCCCTTCTTTTATATCCTTAATAATGGAGAAATTCAAGTATATTTACCTTTTTTGTTCCATCGGAGCATTTTTCTTAGCTATAACATGTTGTTTTACTATGCCAAATTGTATTAAAAATGCGTATAAACAACTTCTGTAGCTGCTCGCTTGAGGTTTTCTGAAATGTAGGTATCTAATATAGTTTCATGGTTGTGAAAAATACAATATTAGACTTATAAGTTCGTTGTGAAATTCAACTGTTACAGAAATAACACAGAAAATTGGATTTCCTGTTAGGGCACTGACTCAAAATGTGAAACTTGACACATTCTAAACTCGTAAAGATTTAATGGATGAACGAGGTTTAGAAAATAAGCGTAGCCCATCTGGCATGCGTTCTGTTCTTTTTTCCACGAATTTTAACCAATATGAAGCAGACGGCCTAAGGTAAGTATGTCAAGGTCATGCTTAGTCCGAGCGCTTTGTAAATTAAATGGAGATCGCGAAATAATGCGCAATAATGTGCTTTAGTCAAGCTAATAAAAAAGACTGCTTATAAAAAGTGATTCGGTGTGCAAAATCGAAAAGCCTTGATTTAAAATGAAGTAAGAAGAAGGATAGGAATAAATTAAGCAAACTTTGACTAAATTCGGCAAATCTTGGATTTTAATGAAGGGCATGGAATAATAGGTAGGTGCCTATTATGAATGCTTTACTATAACGATGCACCTTGTTGTCTCCTAACTTACATTTATTTTATTTCTTGCCCTTACTATATTTATCTGTTTTCTTGCATTTATCGGTCTTTCCACTCTTAGCTTCGAAATTCTAAATGGTCATTCACTCTATTTCGCAATTAGATTTATTTTTTAATTTCTAATTTTTTTTATCGTATTTTTTGACTAGTTTCTGTTGGCGAACAATTCTGAATGAATACAGGTTTTACTAACCGAATCGCACTCCACCCTGCCACTAACTTGTGTATAGGAAGGTACCAGGCATAGTTGGAAAATTTTTATACATATGCAACCTGTCTATTTCTTAAACAAACTTAATTCTAACCTTTTTGTGCATTATCTGCTGCAATATTGCATGTTCTGCAGTGTGCTTACCTTATCTTGTTTTTGTTTTAAATTTGTTTTTTTACCATCAGCATTTTATTTTAAATTAAGCCATATGCCGTTTTTTATCGGTTTTCGGACGCAAATAGCATGCTAATAAGGTAAATTGTCAATCATCCACATTGACAAGTTTTACTGATGATTGCGTGCTCTGAGCAGTGATCGTTAAGATACCTAATTTTGATAATTTGTCCTGAGTCCATCATTTGTATGATGCAGTTACAGTAATACGTTCGTAGTACGTTCGTGATTTAGTTAGTCCCATGAAATTCGAAATTGTAAATTATAAAAACTGTAGTCTGTGTTAATATACCTTGTGCACGAATCACAATTCTCGAGTCGATGTACATGAATCGATTACAAAAGCGGTCTAATCTGAAGCAGCAATCATGATACTGTGCATCGCAAATGATGAGCAAATGAAGTTTTACAATGTAAAATTGTATTACAGTAAGATGCCTAGAAAACAATTTTGTAGCTGATAGATAGATCTCTGGAAATTGATTTTCATGCACAAGGTTTCGTGAAATAGACTATAGAATTTTTGCGCAGCTTTTCTATGTCCTTTTTGAAATAACCATCTATTAACTTTTATGCAAGTTTAACATGCTCTAAATTATCTATATAAATGAAATTAACTTGACCGCGTTTGTGAGTTGTGAGTTGTATGCACAAGTGGACGTGGGGGAGGGTTGGGGGTGACCACGCTCATCAGAAGGTCAAATACCCCCTAGAAACCAAACCACCCAGAATTCGATTTTTGAAAATTTTTTTCGCAATCTTTTGATACCAATGGATATATGCTCGATGAAACACGTTTCAAAATGGTGTTTTTCGCCATGCCACTATAGGTGGGTGGTACCAAAGTTCTGGGGGTGCAATATTTTTTCAAAGGTCAAAAAATGGCCTCAAAAATGGTGGTATGGCAAAAAAAGCACCATTTTTCAACGTTTCTCATCAAACACTATCCATTGGCATCAAAAAATTGTGAAAAAACAAAACAATTTTCAAAAATTGAATTCTGGGGGGATATTTTGGTTTCTGGGGGGGGGTATTTTAGTTCCTGGGGGTGCAACCCCCACGCCCAGATATGCATACCACCATTTTTAAGACCATTTTTGACATTTGAAAAATCTTACATCCACAGAATTTTGGTGCTGCCCACCTATAGTTGTGTGCATAGGTGGGCGGCACCAAAATTCTGGGGAGAGTGCAATATTTTTCAAAGATCAAAAAATGGCCTTAAAAGTTGTGGTATGGCGAAAAACATCATTTTTCAACGTTTCTCATCGAGCACTATCCATTGGCATCAGAAAATTGCATAAAAAACAGGAAAAAATTTCAAAAATTGAATTCCGGGGGTATTTTGGTTTCTGGGGAGGGTATTTCGGTTTCTGGGGGGTCTTTTTGGTTTCTTGAGGGGGTGTATACCACCCACGCCCAGGTGTGGTTGTATGTGACAAAATGATAGTCTATCTTGCATGCATTTGAGCAAACTGCCCTAAAAGTTATTTTTCGCATTCTTCATGCTTGTCAACTAGCGCACTAATATTTGCACACCGGCAGATCGTCGACGAGACGAAGCAATTGTTCTTTGCTTCGATTTCTTCTACGAAACGAGGTTCTTGGATGATGCTTTTGGATCTTTGTCCTCACTGCGACAAGGACGAAAAATGTGTATTGTCGTCGACGAGGACGTCGAACATTGCTTACCTCATCGTCGTCTGCGCGTGCGCACTTCATCAGTTTCGGGAAAGCAGTTAGCGCGGTCTCCTGTCTGTTTCACACTACATATGTAGTTTGGGCATAAATTTTAAACAGCATGTCTGACAATAAGTCGACAGATTGCGATTATAGCATTGATTTGATATAAGGTACCTACATATATAATATTCGTAATCTGCCGACTTCCTTTCGAAAAATTCAGAAGATTTATGCCCAAACTTATGTGAAACAGACTAATGACTTTGATATATAGTATATATATATATATATATATATATATATATATATATATATATATATATATATATATATATATATATATATATATATATATATATATATATATATATATATATATATATATATATATATATATATATATATATATATATATATATATATATATATATATATATATATATATATATATATATATAGTCTGTTTCATTTAACTTTGCGGTTTTCCTTCCGAATTTTTCCTTAAGAATCAGGCTACGAAAGCGGTTTAAATTTTTGATGCAGTAATGCAGCTTAGCACAAGTATACATATCTTTATGACTCCACATACTGTAGAATATCCTATTTATTGTATTAGTTTGAAAAACTTTTGTAGTCGCTTCAAACTTTTTCAAAAACCTCAAAGTTAAATGAAACAGACTATACGTATATATACGCTGACACCCGCGGAATTTCCAGTCGACCAAAACACCCATTGCCTTATCACGGTACTGTGCAGAAAATTAGTTTTCAGAATATGAAAAAATTGGCTACAAAATTACTCTTTTATAGGCTCCAGTAACTAAATTTCACACAGTAAAACTTTTGTATACCTTTTTATGGTGTTTATACATGATCTGTTTCCAAATTCGTGAGACTTTTTTTACAATATGGTGATTCGAAATTATTAACAATTCAGCCAACAAGCTCTCCCGCCTCTCGTATCAACTGATTCGCTAAAAGTATATGCAACATTTTAAACTACGCCGCCACTTACCTGAGTGATGTTGTGGCATTAGCACTCACTTTACAGCAAGGAATACTCCGCGCGTTGCACATACGTACATATTTTACTTCTGCGAAGCAACCGGGTACGCCCTCAGAGCTCCCAAGAGCAAAACTTACTCAGAGAAGCACAAGGTAAGAGCCAAGGAACGTGCAATAGACGATAGCCAACCGGACGAAATGAAAAGCCTTATATGTACGCCGATTGGCCGAATTTTTGCTGCTTTCAAATCGTCCTAATGTAAAAAAGTTTTGAGAATTGTGAAACAGACTGTTCGCATCAGTTTGAACCGCTATGGCAGTCGATTATATCGGTTGGAAAATTATCTGCAACACAAAAGGCTTCCTGAAATGAACTACAGAATAAACATTGTTTTTGCTTAATGATTTCTTCATAGTTCTAGAGCTTTCTTTGATCATCGCTGAATTGCTTGAATACTAATCTGCTGAAAAAGCTTGCTTTGCTGCAAGTTAAAATAATAGTCATATTTTAAATACTGTAAATGCTCCATGTGGTTCGAATCCAATCCAACAAGCGCCATTTTTTTCCACTCCACTTTTTTGTCTACTTGTTGGGGGAAGGGGGGGGGATTCCCCCTGGGGAAAATTTTTACATTTTCAAAAAGTGAGCAATATGGTTGCGTGATGCTGTTTTGCGATGAAAAATCGAAAAATTAGTTGCTTTGCGCCGGTTTATTCTACTATTTGGCAGTTTCTACCCTTTTATTGGTGGAAAATCAAAAAATTAGCGCTTCGCGCGCATAAGAAGCATTTTTTCCGTCAAAAATATGAAATTTTTTTGAGAAAATTCAATTTTTCAATGGCTTAAATCGTGCAGGATGATGTGAAAAGCCCAAAAAACACGTTATTTAACGGCCCCGCGCGTTTTTACGCGTTTTTTAGACGAAAATTTTTTTTCAGAATTCTCCCCCTGGCGAAAATCCTGGCTACGCCTATGCTTGTTAACCAGAATTTTATATAAAATCGAAAGATTTTTGGGCTTGTTTGGCATTAATGGGAAATTTTTTTAATACGAAATGCTTTCTAGAGAAGAATTTCTGAATTTAATGATTTAGGACCTACTTACTCTAATTAGGTATATTGCGGGCATGGTTAAACTTAAGAATATGGTATTTTAGAAAACGAGCAAAACGAATGCGGAATGCCAAAAATTTCTTGCCAAACTGGTAGAACATGATAAATTGAAGCGCGAAAAAAAATTTGGTGAAAATCTGAGCCATACTTGCAAAGTTGCAGGCTACTCTCGATTTGAGTGTTGGGTGGGACGAGACGATTGAACGGTTCGATCCAAGGACTTACACATTTGTCAGAAATAAATAATATGGGCTGAAATTATGGAAGGAAGCATAATAATGAAGGAGAAAGAGAAAAAGGCGCGGGAAGCTGTTTGAAATTTTAAAAAACTTCTAAAAAAATTTCATATTTTTTTGCATGTTTTTTTCGGTTTTACTTGATAAGATATAGGAAAATCTAAGTTATTGCTTCTATTATACTAAGGCTTAGGCTTAGTATATCTGAAAAGGTGTTTTAAGCTGCTAAGGTCGAGGTCGCTCCCGCTCAGGTCGATGTATAGATGCTTAGGTCGATTTATAGATGCTTAGGTCGATTTATAGATGCTCAGATCGATGTTAGGTCGATGTATAGATGCTTAGGTCGATGTATAGACGCTTAGGTCGAAGTTTAGATGCTTGGGTCGACGTAAATTGGGTATCTACATGTGATTTTGCATTCAGCTGCTTGAATCTTCAAATACTTAGGTCGAGAAGATGCTTGCTTAGGTCGAGAAGAGGCTAATTAACGAAACCCATAGCTTTTTTAATATCGATCATAGACGGATGAATATTTTTTCCGCGCAATCTTTCAACATGTCCTAAGTGCTGAGCAAAAAAATCCGCTCTTCTGAAGTTTATTTTTTAGAATACTGAAAGTACCATATTCTTAAGTTACTCCATTATTTAAAAACAGCTTTTAGTTTTTTGGCCAAAAATCGCAAAAAAAATTCGGCTGCGCTTCGCGTCGAATTTCACAATTATAATTAAGTAGAATCTATTAAGTCGCAAGTGCGCGGTTTAAATCATTCATTTTCAGTCTTCATACAACCTAAAGCGCATTTTGTATTTATTGTTTCTGTTCTTCTTAGGTTTTATGCAGAAATGAGATTAGTTCAAAAAGCAAGAATGACAGAAACCTTATGGCGATGATTATGAAATTGCTGATAAAGTTTGACGATTTTTAAAGGTAAATCCAGAACCGTTATTCGGCTGATTTTGTAAAAAATTTTAACGTTTTGATTCAAAATTGAGTGTTTTTTTACAGAATTTTCCGGGGCTCTGCCCCAAACTCCGCTGGGGGCGCTTGAGCGCGCCACATTAGACCCCGCGGGCGTGAAAGAGTTGGTTTCCATCGGATCCTCACCGTATCAAAGGTATTCGCGTTGCAAAATTTGCAAATCAAAATTCATTCTTTGGTCCCCCTTATGTTTTAAAAAACATTTTGTCGTGCCCTCCCTAAAAAACATTCCTTTATGGATACGGGCCTGATTATAATTAGAATCTATTTAGTCCCAAGCGCACTTGGTTTGAACACTGTTCCAGTCTTAATACAACCTAAAGCGTATTTTGCATCTATTTATGCCATCTCTTCTTCACAGGTTTTGTGCAGAAAATGAGATTTTTAAGAAGCAAGAATGACAGCATTTTTTGGCGGTGATTCTAAATTTGCTGGTCAACTGATCATTTTTAGGGTGAATTCAGGACCGTGATTTGGCTGATTTTGTAAACGTTTTAAAAGTACAATTTAAAATTAAAGTGCTCGTTTTACAAAATTTTCCGAGGCGCTGTCCCGTATCCAGTGATTGACCGGGCTTAAAAAATACTGGGCCCGGGCTTTGCTGTTGGGCTTGGTACCGGGCCTAGGCGTGGCCCGAGCTTATATACCAACAACATGCCTTGCTTCCAATATAATGTTATGCATAAGATACATATTTAGACCGATTTTACATTTGTTATTTGTTAAACGCAAGGCTTACTGCACTGTATCAATAAGATTTTTGAATCCTAGCTCTGTCAATCATTCAATCTTTCTAAAAATAAATTAAGTAGTTAGCAAGGATTTTGGTAGCATTAATCAAACAAGAACAAAGTCTTTAATACAATAGCGCGCAATTCCATTATTAAAATGCACGTGCAACTAAACACGGTTTGAAAAAGCACAAGGTTTCATGTAGATATTTAAAGGAAATTGAGCATTAAATTTATGCATTCAGACATAACAGCGACTATGATATGGTCGGATAGAAGATATGCTGTTTGGATTTTAGAACTCAAACTATAGCGTACATTGACGTCAATTGAAATTGTGTAGTGTATTGGATAGGACACGTATTGAAGCCATAGGCGTAGCCAGGGGGCATTGGGGGCACATGCCCCCCGAAATTTTTAGAAATTTTGTTGATTTTTCGAGTGTAATAATTGTGTCCAGAAAATTGAGTTCAAAAAGGCAAAAACGTCAAAAATTTTCCGATTGTTATATAGATCCAATGAGTTCAAAAGCTTAAATTAGCTAAAATAATCGATCAATTCGCATCACTTTAGTGATTTATTACTCGATTTGTTCGTTGAGATGAAACTGCGCATGCTTCTTGAGCATAACAGTAAATGTGCAAAAATGATTGTGTACCAGTTTGTCTATTCTTTGCTTTGTTTGTCTTTCTTTTACAAGGACAGGACACTTAATCCTATTTTAAATGAAAGGAATGGCCAAATTTTCTTACGTTTTTTGCGCATTTTCTGTTTTCTGAATTATATCTTGTTAATAAGAAGGCCACAAATGGGCCTGAAAACAATAAGAACAAAATTGTCATTGATACATGCATTTTTATATCTATTTGGCAGCACCATTTGCTGCGAATTATACCCAGCAAAGGTCGAAAAGCGCATTTCAGCTCAGAAATCTTGTACAATGTAGGACTTCATCAGTTTTAAGTGTTTTGGGCTTAATTTAGAACCGATATTTGGCCGACTTTGCGAAAATTTTAGCGATAGTATTTAACATTGAAGTGCTTTTTTTAAATTTTTAGGGGCAATTGAGCGTTGCCACACGAGCCCTCCGCCGTAAAATCTCGTATATGTGCAGCGAGATTTTTCGGAGGGACAAAAATGAAAAAGGGTTCGCCGAAATTAATTTGTCTGTTTTGTTATGATTTAGGCGGTATAAATTGTATATAAAGAGCTAAAACGTCAAAATTTTCATGCATGACGCTGCTGGTTATTGTTCTTTCTTTTTGTAAAGCTTCAGCATTGCGTTTAATAGCCTGAATCAGGCAAAATATCACAGAATATTAGTATTCACAGGCTACGAAATGTTAAGGCAGTAAAGGATTACTAAATTCCTTGGTGCTTTGCGCCTCTTATGATCTCCGAACTGTTTGTCAATTAAAAGACCGTTAATTCTATATGAAAACAGTAAAAATTTCAAAAATTTCCGGCGTTTCGCGTTGATTAACATTTTTGTATTTCTGATTGTCAGAAACCCATAAATTAGCTAGGCTACACTACTAAAGGTCGAAAAACTCAGTTTTATTATAGGTACATAACGTTACTAACATTCAATGCAAAATTAGTCTTAAAAATTTTTTTGTGTGTGCCCCTCCGAACTAAAATCCTGGCTACGCCTCTGATTGAAGCGTTGTATAGAAGATGAATGTACATATGAAGTTGACAAGTATATGATATTGAGCAGGTGGGCAGAAGTAAGGCAAATGGATTTAAATACAATCACAGGCTAGCGAATTCATCCAGAAATACGGACAACAGCTGAAATAGTAAACGTCTAAATATTAACGATAATTATTTGAGGCCTGGTGGTTTTCATCCGGGCCCGGGCCCGGGCCTGCTATGACCGGCCGGGCCTGGTCCGGGCCTCCTACCCGGTCGATCACTGCCCGTATCCCGCTGTGGGCGCTTGAGCGCGTCATCCCAGACTCCCCAATCCTAAAAGAGATGGTTTCCATTGGATTTTCATCGTGCCGGGTAGCGAAATGTGCAATCGTCCTTCGGCCCCTCAAGTTAAAAAAAGTTTGGTCGTGCTCTCCCTAAAACAAAATCTTAAATATGGGCCTGGGGGATAGGGGGCACGTGCCTTCCGAAATGAAATATGAAAATGATTTTGTCCCTTACTCATCCTTTGCTTTTTTTAGACAAAAATCGCAAAAAATTTCCGGTGCTTAGCGCTAAATTTCTTAATTATAATTTGAGTCTATTTAGTCCCTAGCATGCGGTTTAAACACTCCATTCTAGCCTTCATACAACCTAAAGCGTATTTTACATCCATGTCTTCTGTTCTGTACAGGTTTTTGACACAAAATGAGAATTGTTCAAGAGGGTGCCCGTTGGAGTCTCACCATATTTAAGGCATCTCAAAATTTACAAAGTGTACAGCTCTAATAGTCTTAAAACGTCTTTTTTAACCCACCCTCTGGACACGATCGCCCGAATATGGCATGCATTTTGATCGCAGAGTATTGGAAAAATTCGAATTCTATGTTTTTTTCTAATTTGATGTTTTTTGAAAACTGGATGGTACCTTCTAGTGACGCTGTTCTGTGATATTTTGGGAATAAACTAAGAAAAATCGATAGTTTAGGCAATTAGATATTTTGACTTGGCAAAAAAGAGATGCAAAGTTATTGGCGCCATGAGAAGGATATCTACATATGCTCAAGCATTTTCGATCAATAGAAATTTAAAGTAAGCAGAAATTCGTGCGTTTTGTACAGATTATATTTTTTAAAAGCTGCATATCATGAATACAGTGTACAAAAGATTCGCAACTCATACCTACATTGCAAGCATTCTTTTACTCATTTTGGCATGTAAGTATCAAAACATTTCTGTGCTTCGCGCCAATCTATTTTACTTATTTATCGGCTGAATTCAGAACCAAAGGTTTGAACGATTTCATGAAAATTTTAACCTTACAACCATAGGTGGGCAACACCGAAACTTGGGAAGGGGGATGAAAAATTTTCAAAGGTCAAAAAATGGTCTTAAAAGTGGTCGTATGGCGAAAAAACACCATTTTCGACGTTTCTCATTGAGCACTATCCAATGGCATCAGAAAATTGCTGAAAAAGCAAAAAAATTTCAAAATTTGAATTCTGGGGGGTATTTAAACTCATGGGGTGCATACCCCCGAACCCCCCCCCCACGCCCACGTGTGCTTACAACTCAAGATTTAAGTGCTACAAATAGCATAAACTGTGGAGGGAACTAGCTAATTGCATGACTCTTGCGTCTAAATTACTCTCGATCTTCAAATGTCAGCGTGCATTGCCGTGCGCTAACAAAGCACTGTTCTTTGTTTTTATCTTAATTCATCTTTTTAGCTTTTTGCAACCAAATTTAAGAAAATGCTTATGATCCCAGAGAATGCGTTCTTTTTTAATTAACTGTTATATTTTGAGCTGTTTCATCTTTACGATTTTTTTAATTTTCCAGGTGCGTTTCGTTACCTGTCGGCTGTTTATTACAAATAACATTAATTGACAGAGCAATCAGAATGGCAAAATTATTCGAAGGTCAAAAGCTTATGCGCAAGAAAGGCGAAAAGAATTTTGTCGAAGCTAGTGCCGAAGAACTGCAAAACAAGGTCGTCGCCTTGTACTTTTCCGCGCACTGGTGTCCTCCATGTCGTATGTTTACACCATTATTGAAGGTGAGTGATCAACGTAGACATTAGGATTTATTTTTGTTATTAAGCATATTAAATTTTTTTGTGTGTTTAAATTAAAATTATACAATTGTGAAACTGCAAATATTATCAGTATTAGTAAATTATTTTTCACTAATTAGGTCCAATTATTAGATTTTATTCTATGTCTGTCATTTATGTATGACCACTAAATAGTAAATGATTAAATCATTGTTTCCCAAGGTCGAGAGTTCAGGATGGTGAAAGCCCTAAATTTAGGACCGCCAAATTTAGAGTTCTAGCCTTTCTTGCAGGTTAAATATGAGAATATGAAAAATGCTTAAAACGTTCTATACAAAATGTTTTGATGTGGAAAAGTGCATTTTTAAGTAATTTTTATCCAATTTTGACTCGTTTCGTCACTTTTGTAAGTAAAAATATTAGAATTTATTGAAAATTTTAAATTTTTAGATCATTTCAACTTAATTCTAGGCGTTTTATGGGTAAACAAAATAAAAATCTACTAGTCGGCGCGAAGCGTCGGAAAAATTTTAAAATTTTGCTACTTTCGTCCCCAAAAATCATGCAAAAATGTTTGATACTTCAAAATCATCTGACAGTGTTTCGTGTCTTGGACCCTGAGGTAGGGGTAATCCCCCCTCACCCTTCTCCGGGAATGTGTGAATATGACTGTAATTGGTGGTCTATGTGGTAAAGCATCATTGTGCCATATCGACATTTTTATGTAATTTGCTTAAATTGTGCATAGCTTATGATGTCCATTTGTATGTATATTGGCGATATCATATACACGTACAGCATGTCTTTTTGGGCGAGTCTAAAATTATTGTAAGTGCTGGCGATGCTATTCTCTCTTTGACGATAACAATATTTTCAAAAAAATTCGGTGAAATTGAACATGATATAGTCAAAAATGGCTATTCGGCAATGCCGATAAAATCAGTACTAACTAAAAACGTATTAGAGGGAATTTTTAAAGATTTCCTATAAAATCGGAAATTCTAGCGGCGTGATGAATTTTTTTGCGGGGAACATTGTTCGGTAGCAATCAAATTTTGAGGGATTTTGATACGTCAACACAACAACTCGCAAGTCGCGTAAATGGCGAAATCGTCAAAAAAACTTTAATTCTGTGGATGGGAGACATTTTGAATTGTGTGAGTGAGGAGCATACATGTAACGGGATGGAGGGACCCCCTACCCAAACTTAGTCGTCCCTTCATCCCCTCAAAACCAGAAATTCTTGTCCTCCCCTCTCCCCATTTTTTAAAAAGTTTAATTTTTTTGATCGATTTTAGGCGTTTTTGGCCAAAAATCGGAGGTCATTTACCCCCTCCTGCCTCAAAATGGCTGGGAACCCCACCCAAAATTTTGAGCCGTCACTTTATAGGGAGGAGGTGCTTATTACTAAAAGTGGCCGAGGGCCCTTCCCCCAAACGAAATTTTGAGCCGTTACATATATGGTGAGGAGGTGCTTTTTACTTTACGATTCATTTTCTGTATCATTTTTAAGGTCAAAAGCAGTGGAAACCTAATGTAAATAATTTTGCGGCGTCGGATTTATAATTTTTCGTCCTGTGTTTAAGGCAGATGAATTTCTATATTTTTTATCCTTAAAAGTGACATGAGTTAAAATTTGTAAAAAATGCAAAAAATGCGGTCTTACCACATAAAAGCGTGTCATTTAGACTATTTTGTCTTTTGTCCACTATTGTCATTTAACTAGCAGGAAAAGCATAACGCTACATTGGTCTTGACTTTTGGAATTTCAAACCTGACCCATCCTGCCCTTGTGCATCCATGCGCATGAACCGTCTGGCCATCACAAATGGGCAGCAACCATATTCTGGGGGGAGGTACGATGGAGCAAAATTTCTAGTCCAGACAAGACATGCACATGGGGAGCGGATTTGAGGCGTTCAGACTAGACCCCCAGAATAAAAAATGAGACATTTATTGGGAAAAAAGTCAAGATGAAGGCAACTACGGTCCAGACCCCCCTCCACGTCCACGTGTGCTGACCATTCTACATTTCCCACTTATGTATACATATGAAATTGTATGTGCCTAATAAGCTTTGCGTTTTTGCTTTGATTTTTAAAGCTTGTCTCTTGTTTTTTCGTTGAGATGTAGTTTGTATGATTGTGGCTGTTCTGCTTCAATTTTAAAAAGTTCATTAATCTTCAAACATTGTTATTTTCATGGTAAATCTCATTTTTACCAGCAATTAAACGGATTTTCGTTATGAAAATGTTCAGGAGTTTTATAACGAACTCGCCGACGAAGGTGAGTTTGAAGTGGTGTTTGTCAGCTTTGACCGCGCTGAAAGCGATCTGCACACCTATTTAAACGAAGCCCACGGCGACTGGTGTTTCTTACCGTTCAAGAGCCCATTTATAGAGTGAATTGCATGTTTTATAATGCATACGTAATACCACAAATGATCCGGGGGCCACTAGATAAGTTTTTTCTCCCAATAATTTTTACCCCCCCCCGCTTTCCCAGAGTTCGCAATTTTCCATAAAAAATCGTAGAAAAGGCGCTGTTTTAAGTTTTTCAGTCATCTGTTTGCTCAAAAATGTCAAATTTTCCGCGCTTCACGCCTTGGGCTCATTTTTTACTATATTTTGTTCAATTTAATCGAATATTTTGACATTATTACCATTTTTTTACCTTTTATAACTTTGAAGGGTTACCGCATAAAATGGTGTTCTCGACGCGTCTGCGCTTTTTCTCAGTTCAAAAAAGGCACTTTTAAATTCCGCCCCATTCCCCTTGAATTTCCATGCTTTGCATGCCTATAATACTCGTACGTTTTTATTGTACGATTATTCAGGGCGGCATTTTGTGGGTTTGTTAGTCAGAACCACACCTGGGCGTGGGGGGGTTTGGGGGTATGCACCCCCAGAAACCAAAATACTCCCCAGAATTCAATTTTTGAAAATTTTTTTCGTTTTTTTCGCAATTTTTTAATGCCAATGGATAGTGCTTGATGAGAAACGTCGAAAAATGGTGTTTTTATCGCCATAGCACCATTTTTAAGGCCATTTTTCGACCTTCAAAAAATCTTGCACCCCCCCCCCCCCAGAATTTTCTTGCTGCCCACGTATGGTCAGAACCATCTTCTTTTGGATTAATGTACGAAAATTGGAACAGTTGGAATAACTTCGCCTGAACTTGTAGGGTTTATGACGATCCTTATTTCTAGAAAATGTCGAGATACGGATTTTTCCGATGCTTTACGTTGACAGCAGTGTTTTTTGTACAAGGTCCGTTTGTACGTGTACAAAGATGGTCCCTAAAAGTCTTTGTGCATTTTGTACACACACATTTTTGGGTACTATAGTAAATAAAGTACAGTATCGATTTTAGTGTGGTAAAAACAGAGTTGTCCGACTTAGTGTATTTTAGCTAATTTCTGGGTCTCTAAGGGCAAAAATCAATAAGAAAGGTGTCAAAACGGCGTAAAGTGCCGAAAAATTTGGCATTTTTCCTTTTGAAATGTAATTTCTCCCATTATAAAATATATAGGACACACAATTACTCAATTCGGCGCGAAGCGCCCGAGAATTTTAGCGAATTTTAGACTTTTTTAATTTTTTCCTCCCAAAAATCTAGTAAACCTTTTCTAGTAGTTCAGTGGTTCAATAGTCAAAAATTGGCTTGCACCAACGTCTGAACTACTGAACTAATAGATTAATGACGTCACTAATAGAGTAGTCCGATTTTCACTAAAAGAGAAGTCCCACTTGCATCAAAAATCTAGTAGTTAAGTAGTGAAAACATTTTAGTGTGCGCATTTCTAGTAGTTGACGTCGACTATTAGATGAGTAATTTCTCATTGTTTTGAGCAATAAATTAATACGATTAATTCAATATGTTTACGAGTAGTGATGAGAAAGATTATGTTGAAGAATTGCGGAGAAAGAAACTTGTTCGTCCCAGAGGCTTTGCCAGGATTTTGGTTCGGGAAGGCCACTTTTGCACTGAATGCCAGTAATGTAATGAATAGTAGAACTGAGTTTTACTACTTTTAGTAGTGTAGCCTGGCTAATTTATGGGTTTCTAACGATAAAAATACAAAAAATGTAAAGCGGCGTGAAGCGCCGAAAATTTTTGAAATTTTACCGTCTTCATGTGGACTTTACGGCCTTTTTATTGACAAATATGTTCGGAAGTCATTTTTCACCGCCGTTAACATTTTGTAGCTGTGTGAATACTGATAGTTTGAGAGCGCAGAAAATTATCTAATTTGTTCAAAACAATTTTGACAGTTCAAGCAAAACTGCGAATTACTAACTTAGTATGAGGATATTTTGACTGATTTAGGCTTTTAAACGCAATGCTGGAGCTTTACAAAAAGAAGAACAGTAACCCGAAAAATTTTGACGGTTTTGCTGTTTAAATTCAATTTATACCGCTTAGATCATACAGAACAGACACCTTTTACTTTTTTGTCCTCCCTAATTCTCGTTGTACATGTACAGCAAGATTTCACGGCTTGGGGTTCTGGAGTGGCGCTGTCAAGCGCCCCCAGCGGGGTCTGGGGCAGAGCCCCGGAAAATTTTGTAAAAAAACGCACTCTAATGTTAAATAGAAACGTTAAAATTTTCGTAAAATCGGCCAAATGTCGGTTTCTGAATTAAGCCTAAAAAACTTAAATCGATGAACACTACATTGCACAAAACTTCTGAGCGGAAATGCGTTTTTCGACCTCTGCTAAGTAAATAGCGCAGCAACGGACCGCCACGTTACCAATGAGATATATTAGGATTTATCGATTGAAATTTTGTTCTTACCGTTTTCAGGCCCATTTGTGGCATTCTTATTAGCAAGATGTAGTTCAGAACACAGAAAATGCGCAGAAACACAAGGAAATTTGGCCATTCCTTTTATTAAAAATAAGATTGTGTCCTCGTAAAGAAAGACAAACAAGGCAGAGAATAGACAATTTGGTAGGTACACAATCATTTTCGCACTTTTACTGTTATGATTAACAAGCATGCGCAATTTCATTCTATGAACAAGTAGTGCATTAAATCACCAGAGTGTTTTGAAGGGCTGGATTATTTTAGCTGATTCAAGCTTTTGAACTTGTTGATTCATATATTACAATATATAATAATGACTTGACGTGAAGCGCCGGAAAATTTAGACATTTTTGCTTTTTTTAAATCAATTTTCTGGACACAAATATTGCACTTGAAAAATCAACGAAATTTGTGAAAAATTTTCGGGGGCATATGTTGTTTTTATGGCTACGCTCTTGGTTCCGCCCTTGGTTCGTCCTAGAATAAATTTTAATTTGAATAATTTTACGGACCGATCTAGGATGAGTCCTAGTCATACGTGAGCAGCAAGAAAATCCTGGGGGGTGCAAGATTTTTCAAAGGTCAAAAAATTGCCTAAAAAATAGTGGTATGACGAAAAAGCGCCATTTCTTAATGTTTCTCATCGAGCACTATCCATTGGCATTAAAAAATTCCGAAAAAAACAAAAAAATATTGAATTCTGGGGGGTGGTATTTTGGTTTCTCGGGAGGTGCATACTCCCTCAACCCCTTCCCACGCGTAGGTGTGGTCCTAGTCCGTTTGTAATATAGTTAGGCTTAAAAATTTTTTTCAGTTTACACAATCGCTCAGCAAACTGCACGACAAAAACGAATACAAAAATGATATTTGACTTTAGATCAGTCTTGTTGATTTCCAAATCATCCTTTAATCAAATAATGCAATGTCCGCTTCCTGATCAATCACACATACGGACATCATCTCACGACACAATCAATAAGATGCTTCATTCATTCCGTCCAAAAAATCGATAAATGTCGCTTGGCAATACTAAGCGTGGACTACTGAACTACTGAACCACTAGAAGCGACCTCTGAACTACTAGAAAGTGAACTACTCTATTAGCATACATGCACATAGGATGGATTGTGGGTGGTATTAACCCTCCGGAAGGGTCAGCCGGACAGGTATTGTCCGGCAATTTTGAGCTGATGGAACTTTTTTTATCAGTTTTTAGGCCAAAACAGTAAAAACGTCAACATTTTTCCGGCGCTTCGCGCCAGATTAGTACTTTTAAGTACTTTTTACGCAAAAATCGCCCGAAAATTGATAAATTTTTGCAATTTTTAGTGTTAAAAGTGATATAATGCAGTCAAAATGGACCAAAAATGCTTATAAAATGCGATCTTGCCACTAAAAAACCTTACCATTCTGATTGTTACAACAGCAAATAAATCGTGAACGTTAAATTCACTTTTTTGGGTTTTTGGGATTTCACCCCCTGCCCACCCTGACCTTGTGCACTTATGTCTTTTAGTGTTTGGTGCAAGCGAACGCTACTGAATCTCTAAAAGCGGACTACTTTTTAAGCCGTTGGTGCAAGAGAATCGGACTTTGCACTACTAGAAACGGACTAATCTGGTAGTCGTTGGTGTGCAAGCGAACACTACTGAACTACTGAACCCAACTAATGAACCACTGAACTACTAAATTGGTGCGAGCGGTCCCTTGAGGGGGGCGATAAGTAATTTCGTTACCTATTTATGTCGAATTTTCGTACTTAATTATTCGTATTTGATTTATTGTGAATATTTATTGTCAAATTTGCATGAAAGTTATAATGATAAAGGCAATGGAATGACCTGTAACATCTAATTTATGCCAAATCATAAAAGAAAATGTCTGAATGAATTAATTGAACAGTCAACTGCTTCAAAAAGAAGTACACTTGAAGTCACACTGTTAGACGTCATTTGACGCTTTTTCACGGTTCGCGCAATCGGTTTTGGTCCTAATCACTGTTTTTTTTGTACGAGACAAAGATTTTGAGGCTCGTACAAAGATTTTCGGAGCCATCTTTGTACAAAGTACAAAGACTTTTTGGGGCAAAGTAATAGTAATTTTAACGTTTTTTGGAGTATTTTTTAGCAAAATTTCTAAAAACTTTCGGCGCTTCGCGCCGAGTATCATAATTACATTCTATTTAGCTCCAAGCGCGGGCATTTATTACGAAAAAATCTATCTGTAAGCATCTTTGTACAGATTGAAGCATCTCTTACATCTATTTCAACTGTTTTATAAAGACTTTATGCGGAAAAAAGAACTATTAAACAACTTTGCACTGTTTTTCGCCGTTTGAAGATAAAATTGACTCTTTTATCTTTGCATTGCATTAAATTCATAAGCAAACTGGTGTCTATTATGAGATTCAGACAGCACATTGCAACCGCTTATTATTTATAAATGTGTTAGACAAGTCATTTTAACTTGCTGAGTCGGAAAATTTTGGCGTTTCGGGCAGAACTAATATAACCAGCTGAATTTAGGATAAAGTTACACCTTTTGCGAAGCGTGCGGGTCACGGATAACAATCTAGTAGTATGTAAAAACGCGTACATTCAATTGCATATCTATACGTTATATGTACAAAAAAATTTTCGCTCGTACAAAGACTTTTCCGGAGATCTTTGTACATGTACAAAGAGGCTCGTATAAAAAAAATAGTGGTCCTAATAGCCTGAGGTGAGGGGGTATGCCTTTTAAAAGTCCTGGTAGGGGACACCCGCCATACCTCCCCCCACTGTGCGTATGTGAGGTTGGCCGCGACCGAAGGGATGGGTGCTCATCGAGCGGGATTGTCTACTATTCGAATGTTTATTAATGAGGTTAAACTGTATTTAGTTATATCATCAATTTCCGGTTCTTTTCAAATCTCTGAAAATTTTTGATCTTCAATAGTGCTGCATCCGTCCATTGATGCCTCAGACCTTTAACATAAGCGCAAGGAAAATTTTCATGGATTTAAAAAGTAGGTAGGTAGGTGCCACAAATGGGCGTGGGAGGGGGTTTGTTCCCCCAGAAGTCGACTACCCTCCCCCAGATTACTATAGACCCCCAGAATTCTATTTTTAGTAACATTTTTGGCAATTTCACTCATCCTGACCCCCAGAGTTTCTTGCTTCCCACGTATGGTAGGTACCGAAAACTTGATGGTTGGGGCGGGGACTATATACGTACTCGTAAATGTAACAAGGAGGGATGGGGATCGTTCCTTCATCTCCATAGTCAAAAATATTTTTGACTTCCCTGGCTTTTGGCGAAAACTAGGGTTTTGTGGTAATTTTCAGGTGCTTTTTTGCCCAAAAATTGGAGGTCATTTTCTCCCCCTCACCACATAAAAATAGCCGAGGACCCCGCCTAAAATTTTGAGTCGTTGTCATAGGTGGGCGGCACCGAAATTCTGTGGGGAGGGTGCAAAATTTTTCAAAGAAAAATGGCCTCAAAAATGGTGGTATGGCGAAAAAACACAATTTTTCAACGTTTCTTATCGAGCACTATCCATTGGCATCAAAAATTGCGAAAAAAGCAAAAAAGAAATTTCAGAAATTGAATTCTGAGGGGGGTATTCTGATTTCTGGGGGTACATACCACCTAAGTCCCCTACGCTAAGGTATGGTCGTTTGTACTTATCAGCTTGAATATCTGCTCTATTTATAGGGCATTGTCGAAACAATATGGCGTTAGCGGTATTCCTGCATTGATCATTATAAAACCCGATGGTACTACCATCGAGTCAAACGCCCGTTCAGCCGTTCAAGGACAAGGAGATGCCCCGATTGTTACCCTGAATAACTGGAAAACTGCTTGTGGATTTTGACTTTCACGAACCCGTTTATCGTGTGCTTTTTCTTTTCTTCGATATTTGATCACAATCAATGCGTTCCGTTCCGGTTATTGCTTTTTTTGCTTAAGCTATGTAGGATGACAATGGATTGTAATACGCTTTAGTCGATTTGTATTTATTTCATGGTAAATACTTATAGTCTGTTTCACTCAAGTTTGGGCATAAATTTCAAAAACTATGTCCGACAATAAGCCGACAGATTGCGATTATAGCACATATATAATCACCTTGATTCGTCGGCTTACTTTTGGAAAAATTCTTAAAATTTGTGCTTTAACTTATGTGAAAGACTATAGCATTGGTTTTCTAAATAAACAAACCTTAAATTATTTGTTAGTCATGTTAAGAAGCCAGCAAAGCTCAATTGATAGGTACTTGCTATACATGGGCGTGGGGGTCTGCTGGACCGTATATGGGCAGCAGCCGAATCTTTGAACGTGTGGGTGGTGTGAAACCGGCAAACACCCGAAAAAACGTCAAAATGCAATGCTATGGGTATATCGATTTTTGAGGGTCTGTGGGGTGTAAACAATGGGTTTGGGGGTTGCACCCTTTCAGAATCCGGTAGACCCCCCACTACCACGGAGTTAAATTTTTGGGTTTTTTGCCAGTTTTACACTAACCAGACTCCAGAATTTTAACGCTGCCCATGTATAGTTGTAAACCCCCGCAGCCATATGTAGTAATCGAATTTTGGCGATTTAGCCCCATCGGACCTCTTAGAATTCGGCTGCTACATATCTATAATGAAGAAATGTTTGTAATTGTGTGCTGGAAAGCCATATTAATCCTCCGTTTACCATCATGTTTTTGCAGTTGAAGTGCACGATCATAGCAAAAACTAGTCCATATCAAGCTACACCATCTTTACATGCTGTGACACTTGTGCCTTTCATTTAATGCAATTTTTATGCTTTTTCTAAATGTATGTTATTTTCTGCGAAAATTATTTTTGAAAGAGGTAGGTACAACTGAAAAAGTATTACAATGTAAAATAGGCGCCTGGTGGATATCCATGCAAAAATAGGAAAAAATAGATTTCTGTTGACTCAAACAACCAGGGATTGCATTTGAAAAGCTGGAAAGGAATTAACCACTACATTTTTTAACAACCTTATTTTCCCATTTTGAGTTTTTGTGATATCACTGTAAATAGGCCAAAAAATGCTTATTTTTTACTAATCTTCAACTTTTTATCAAGCTAAACCATTAAAAACAATGTAAGTGAAGCCAAAACGAGGCTAGACAAAGTTTTGACACATGGATAGAGACGAACAGAAAAAATGCCAATAAAGTGACTCATTATGCCTCCGGCATAGGGCACGGTAAACGGAGGGTTATGGCAATCTTGCTGTCAAGTTTTACATTTGGTTGTATATTTTGTTTCAAAAAATACGATTCTACTTTTTCATAGTAATATGATCTAATCCAATTGGGCAAATTTTAAGCCCATTTCATGATCCTATTGATCCTTTTAGCAATTCCTCTAGTTATGCAAAATAGAGCACATATGTATAAAAAATATGTATGAAATGTGCATGAGAACCTATAGCGGCTTTATTTTACTGCACTTCGTACCTCTTCGCAAAATTTTCCGATATGCGAAGCCAATTGCATGTATGTATATGAGGAAAGTGCAAAATATCAACAAGGAAAGCTCAAAAACCGGTCACGCGGAAGGCTAGTGGAACATAGCCGTCCGCCACAAATACGGTATAAATTCAAGCGGAAAGCTCATTAATTATTAAAATTAATAATTTCTTAGCCCTAACGTCAAAAATGCAGCTGTGCACTCGACATTCCAAATCAGATAACATAGTAGTCAGACCAGACATGCGCATGTGGGAGGGCAGAATGGACAATTTTTAGGGGTAATGAGGCAAAATAAAGACCTCCTTTCCGTGCATCTACGACTCAGACTTGCATGCCGCATCATTTAAGAACCGTATTTACCTATAGTTTAATTTTTAAACTACGTAGTACATTTGGCCGCTCGGCAAACCATTTTCCTCATTACCGTAACACCCGAATCCTTCATCGCTCGACACCATATCTATAAAAAATTTGCTACCGACTTAGTCGAGCAAGGGAAAAATGGGTCTACGGCGTTTTGGCGCCAGCAACTCATAAATTATTATGATTAAATCAATTTTGAAGCAATTTTATAAATAATATATTCAGAAAGCAGGTTCTACAAGCTACAAAATAGCATATTGTTCTTTTCGATTCGATGAGCGTTTATTTGTGTATGACTGAAAAACTGTAGAAAATCCAGTGTATTTTTAGATGCATATAATTATCGCACTGAATTCAAAGATGTTCTAAAAGTAATTTATACCATCACGTAGAGAATAGAATGGGCTTTCAGAATCTGTATTATACTTTAATCATGATGTGAGAAATGTAAATAATTAATAATATTACAAAGAGTATGGCGCCAAAACGACGGCACCAAAACGTCCTACTTCGGGGAAAAATCGAGCGCTACAGTAATAAGGATATTAGATTTCCAAACGGATCCATGCTCTAGGTTAAAAAACAGACTACACATTCATTCGAGGATCTGGGATTTTCTGACGAGGAGATGGAACCCTAATTTCCCAAAACGTGTCAAAAATTGTCCGAAAATCCATCCATTATGCTTAAAGTAGCAGTTTTTTTCCATTTTTTGATAGGCAGAATCATTTCTGACACGAAAAAAATTAGAAATTTTTTATAAATTTTCGAAAGTTTTTATGAAAAGAGTGCCTAAATCGACACAAAGCGCCGAAAAATACCCAGAGAAATCATGCAGGAACTACAAAATCATTGTTCTGTACAAAAAACACCCTTCTGACGTAAAAAAAGAAGTCAGCCTATGTGTTTACTTTTTAAGGGAAAATTGAACTGCCAAATGCGGTTTTAAAAGATACAAACGATATATCCATAACAACAGAATAAACAGATTAATTTATACGTATGCATTATATATTGTGCAAGTCTGTTGCACAAATACAAAGATAAAACGAAACAGCATAAACTGTATGAACGTAAGGATCAGGAAACATTATAAAACGCACACGGTAAACTCGAATAATTTGTAACCACTTTAATTAAAACGCATTTAAGCGATATGTCAAATGAGCAATAAAAAGCCATATTCTTTTCATCGAGCAATTATTGATTATTTCAACTTAAGCATTTCAGCATATAAAAGTTATCCACTATTGCTTGAAAGGTTGCAAATCATAGTGTTCGGCTTATTGACCATAGTCGATTGATAATGAAAATAAAAAAGTACAAGCTTGACTATAGGTGCACAATAGAACTCTAAAGGAGTCAGCCATGTCTAATGATCGACTACTAGAAGGCTTTGGCAATCATGCTTTAAAATCACGCGAAAACAATACGAATTCACTGAAACAGTTGGACTTTCGTCTGTTTTTAATCACAATTTTTACCTTTTGCCCTCTGGTTTCTTATCTTCTTTTCCTGGGATCTATATAAACATGTAACAAGGGTGTGGGGGATCCCCCACCCAAAGTCGGACGTCCCCCCATCACCCAGAGCAGAAATTTTTGACCCCCTCACGGTTTTTTTTGTAATCGGCAAAGATTTTTCCAGATGTACAAAGACTTTTCGGGACCGTCTTTGTACATGTACGAAGATTTTTGGGAAGACAAAAATTGCAAAAAAAGGTCTAAAATTAGAATAAAATTTCGGCGCTTCGCGCCGAAATGAGTAATTGTGTGTTCTATATATCTTTATAATGGCAGAAATTGCATTTCAAAAGTAAAAATGTCAAATTTTTCGGCGCTTCGCGCCGTTTTAAGACGATTCTTAGTGATTTTTGCCCATAGAGACCCAGAAATTAGCTAAAACACACTATGAAAAGTCGGAGAACTCTGTTTTTACCACACTAAAGTCGCTGCTATACCATATTATCGTGCCCAAAAATGTTGTGTGTACAAAATGTACAAAGACTTTTAGGAAGACAAAAACTGTAAAAAGATGTAAAATTCCCACAATTTTCGGCGCTTCGCTTCGAACTGATAAATTATTTGTCCTATATATCTTTAAAATGGCAGAATTTGCATTCAGAATGGAAAAATGTCAACATTTTTCGGCGCTTCGCGCCGTTTTCAGATAATTTTTAGTAATTTTTGGCGTCAGAAACCCATAAATTAGCTAGAATACACTACCAAAGATCGAAAACCCCGTTTTACCACACTAAAATCGCTACTGTACTATATTACAGTACACAAAAACTTGCATGTACAAAATGTACAAAGACTTTTGGGGACCATCTTTGTACATGTACAAACGGACCTTGTACAAAAAAAAACACTGGACCCCCTCCCTATTTTTGGGAAAAAATCAAATTTTTCGGCCGTTTTGGGCCAAAAATTGGAGGTCACTTACTCGCCCCCCTGAATAAGGCCGGGACTCCCCTCCCAAATTTCGAGCCCTTACACGTACGAATTAATACCATTAAAATCGAATGTACGTGACTGATTTTGACGGCTGCATTGCGCTATACGCAGCTGAATATCAATCAAATGGCTCACTTGCGTGTCTGAATAGTAGAGCTATAATCGGATCACTATTTAAATAGGCACATTATTCCGAAGGACCTATGAGAAGCGGGCTTATGAACGCCGCAAGATATTCACTTTGCCTTAGCATCTTCCATATCGCCTATTGCATAAAATTACGAGTACATCGAAATCAACCAATCAAAATTCATTTAACAAATAGTTAATCGTAGTCAAGAAGTCTCGTGAAGAGAATCGAATCCGTCCGTCGCGGCATCGCCGACGGTCCTTTTGTACGGTTTTCTTATGGTCAGCTTGGCCAATTTCGGTTCCGATCTGGCGGGAATTTCTGAATCCCCGTCGAATTTACGCTTCTGTGGCTGGCAATAAGGCGAAAATTTGGAAAAATCGCTAGCTTCAGATTTTCGATTAGGCGAAAGCCGCGTCAACTGACGACGGTTTTGCGAAAATTCCAGTTTGTTATTGGTCGATGATTGCGCCGACGACTGAAACGAATTGTTACAAGAATAATTCGCTTCGGGACCACCGGGCTGCGGTTCCGCTTTGATCGAATCGTCGAATTTTGCATCCGGAATTCGGCTGCGATGAGGCAATTGGTCCGCTCTGAAATCGTTACTGCTCCGAGACGAATCGCAGCTGTCGAACGAATCCGGCCCGGCCGTTTTTGGCAACGTGCCGAACGACGACGTTTTTCTAACCGGTTGACCGACAGTTGGTCTGTTGGCAAGTACGGTCACCGTGTTCACTGAAGAAAAGTAAGAGAATAGCGTACATATACGTACGACGTGGGGTAATTCTGGGGGTCAGCCCGGCCCCAATTTCTTTTAAAGTACCATTTAGGCTCAAAACGATACACGTTTAAAACTCCCATTTTCCGACGCTACCGACGAAATTCATTCTAGAACATAATAAATTTTTCAAACGCAATGAATTACTAAGAAATATAGTCGAAATGACGACTATTTGGTACAAAACACCGAAAACATCGACAATTTTCGGCCGCAAAATAGCCTTGAACGCATAAAACAACGCATTTTCTAACCTTCCTTAGAAAACCGGAA
The DNA here is from genome assembly GCA_036768485.1 of Mermis nigrescens. Taxonomy (NCBI): domain Eukaryota; kingdom Metazoa; phylum Nematoda; class Enoplea; order Mermithida; family Mermithidae; genus Mermis; species Mermis nigrescens. Next base: position 10,461,778 of record JAVLUZ010000160.1, read on the forward strand.
ATTTTGCGGGGATCAACACATCCTGTGCAGAAATCTATTAGAAAATCGGTGAAGCAATCACAATACTGTACGTAATAAGTAGGAACATGACATTTCATAGAGCGAAATTATATTACTGTAGGCTTTTCAGAAACCTTTTTCAAAGCTATTTCCTCAGGTTGCGTGCACAAGGTTCCAATTATTGGACGATATAGTCACTGTCAAAAGAATTCTTTCATCATGAGAGAAAATTGTCCTCTGCTTATATAAGATATTTTTGCACAACCATTTTTTCTTTTTCAAAGTTAGAAAGCTATTTTTCCCTAAAAATACATTTTCGTATAAGCATTCATCTTTAGATAACTTTCTCTACTACCTACTTTGAAATATATATATATATATATATTTATATATATATATATATATATATATATATATATATATATATATATATATTTGCGTTTGTGCAAATGAAAATTCTAAAAATGGAGTAGCTCTCAAGTATACAAATCGCAAAGGGCTGAGGATTTAAACTAAATTTCTCTTTACACAAACGCAAACGAGGGCCGCACAAAATAATTCAGTAACAAAAGACACATTGATAGGGTGCAGTTGAAATTATTCAGTCGTGAACGTATATCACCACGTTAGGCAATACTCAAAACGCACTCATAGGCGAATTTTCTACCATCATTGTGTCATGCTTTTGCGCATGACCGACTAATCTTTCGTAATTCGAAAAACCCAAGGAACACATCGAGCAATGAAAATGTTTCCGGCGCTTGAGTTTGCAAAAAGGACGACCGCAAACACGTAGAGGGGCTCCCAGTTGAGTCAACCTTATTCCGTTTTCTGAGATATTGTAGCAAGCGAAAGCAGAATGCGCAGCGTTCCCAGTAATTTTGAAAATTGTTGCAGACACTTAAGCATAATTGAGCGGTCTATCAGTTTTAATTTTGGCAATTCATTCATTTTTTATAGAAGCAACTCATTGATTGTACAAAATTTCAGCTAGAAGCGTAACATGACTTTTTGATGTCACCAAAATGCAGGGCCGCATCGCATCTTAAGTAGGGAGCGTGAGCCGACCGCCCTGCTATAGAAATCAAGATTTCTTAAACGCAAGGCTAAGTACGGAATAGGAAATTCACCATATTTTCATCAAAACAGCTCCTAATTTGCGGGCTTCACGCAGTGTTTGAATCAACCCTGTATTATTTTGGCGTGAATTCAGAAAATGCAGATTTTATTCATGTAATATGCAAAATTTGAATTCTAGTGAGTTTAATAACGATCACTACGTAAATTTCCGCACAAAGATTTTAACGCTTTGCGCCTTGGTATGACTATATGAACATGTAATTACAAATTTCTGATAGGTACACAGATTTTTCATGTTCATTCGCCATTCATGAAAAGCTCTAAAAACAATGATTTGGATGGACATGCAATCTGCTCGCTTTTATGTACCTAATTATCATAGGTAGCGCGATAGCGCTACCAGTAATATACTTAGCCATCCTTTTTTCTTATATGTGTATCACAGCGAGTGCGAAATTTGTGTCCCCCTCACAGCTATAACGGCACACATCTGGGAGGTGCGGTTTTTTTAAAAGGTAGATAATAAAAAAACTTAAATACCAATTTTGTTTTTGTTTACACTCATTACCGAGCTAGTCGTGAGTGTGTAAAGTTTACACAGAAATTCAAATGATCGGCGGAGGGCCAATTTTTTTGCCTGATTAGTAGGTTACGAATCTGCTCTTAAAATTTCTTTACCCTCATTAGTTGCGTTGCTGCACAGGAGTGTAAATTAGACGGTTTTTTACTGTTTTCATGTGCAAGAGCATATCTAACGCATTTTTTCCATTCTATGCAGTCTTATTGGTTTCAAAAGGCAGATGGTTATAAAATCTAGGGGGGCCTTTTTTCTTTTATTTAAAGAAATATTTTCAAATTTAGAGGCGGTCAATTGTAAAGAGTCTGGGACAAAAAATATTTTTTCTGCCATATTTTCCAATTAGTAGACAGAACGTGGTAATTATCTTTAAAATGTGCCTCATCCTAAGCGCTACACGTCAAAATTTATTTTGTTTCTTTACAATCGATATTGCGTTATTAGTGCAGGCGTAAACTTTACACTGAATAAATTTTTTCCGCCCAGAGCGTCGTGGATGATGAATTTAAAAAAGTTCTCCGTAAGGTCAGAATAACGAATCTGACCTTTAAACTTATCTACAGCCAGTGTTTGTTGAGGTATGAAGAGGTGAACTTTGAATTATACATCTATTTTCTAATGCCGTTAGATAACTCCGTATTGCATATTGTTTGATCAGATTTTTCTTATTTCAGAGGTTTTTGACTCGTCTTTAATAAATAATTATTTTTATTATCATAAATGTACTATTCGTAAACTTCAGTAGAATTATGAATATTTTTCAATATAGTATAATCAAGCTGAAATCTTCGCTGCGAGTTGAGTTGGTGCAATGGCTGACGTATCCGTTCACGCATGTGGATTTAAAAAAAGAATAATGGGTTCAAGTCTCCTGAATACTAACTTTTTTCATTTTTTTAATTCTTTTGGCAAAACCATGCACTTCATTTGACTTGTTGATCTATTTAGGTTCCGCAGATTAAAATTTTTTTTGAATTTAGCCTTAGTTCTCGGATGGGAGTGTAAAGAGTGCGAAAATCTGGGGTGAAAAGACACATTCTGGTCAAGTTCACGACTTGTTTATGTCTGCCAACTATTCCGGTTATGAGTTTTAAGAAATTATTTCTGACAGAAATGTACTACGGATCAAGAGCTATCTTGTGCTTACCAGCAAACTTTTTTACAATCAATACGCACACTCTAGTGGATGAGTAAAAAAACAGATTTTGTCCAAGATTTCTCTGTCAACTTTTTCGGTAATGAGTTAGGATAAATTAAATAAAATAGAAAAAAGTAACTTCTAAGATCTACACGTCGCAGCAAGCCGCGTTCAAAAAACATAATATTCAGTTGTTTATGGGAGTGTAAAGTTCGAAATCTGAGGTGTAAAATGGGCGGAAAAACAGGTTTTTTTCGTATTGTGATTGATAAATCATATCAAATATTTTGCGGAACATAAGTTTTGCACATACAAACCTACTACAATCAAAGGGCAACAAACTGGCCCGAACCGAATTTATTTACATTCAATGGGCGTTAGGTTTAGATTTTCAAAGTTTACAATGTGGTGGACAGTGAAAAATACGTGTTTGTTCATTTTTTCTAAGCCACTTTCTCTGTTCAGAAGTCGGGCGAGGTCGGATAGGATAAAATTAGAGAACTTTCTAATGGGTACGCGTAACAACGAATTGCTTTTGTTTACATCAATATTTAGCTTTTTCGGGAGGTGTAAAGTTAACAAATAGAGGAGTTAAACGTGTTTCTGTCTTGTTTTTTTTCCTGCTTAGTTCTGGGTCATGAGTCTGAACATAATCTCAAGTCTAAAAATGAACCAGAAACCAAATGTGATACGCCACTTTGTTTGCACTCGACAGTGGTGTAAAGTGGTTTACATCTGATATTTATTTGTCTTCGGGCCATTGTGGAGACTTAATTTTTTAATAGATGCTGATCGTAAGATCAGAGTAATATCATGATTACGAATCCGACTGAAATTTTCTTTACACTCTGTGGTTGTCTACAGCTTACACTGCATATTAACTTTAGTTCTAGAGCCTTGCGGAAGCTTAATTTTTTTTCAAAATGTTCAACGTTAAATCAGAATTGGGAATCTGACTGTTAGTTTTCTCTACACCTAGTAGTTGTGTAAAGTTTGCACTATTCATTTGCTGTTAATATGTAGTTTATACTACAAATTTATTTTACTTCCAAATCTGAGCGTTAGTGATCCTTATACTTGATATTTGCATAAAGTTTACGCTGAAAAACATTGATCTGTTGTCTTATTTAAAAAGGGTAATGCTGATGTTAAAAGCAATATTGTTTTCCGCGTTCTTGGACTGCTGTCATTATTGTGGCATGTTACTGTATACTAATGTACTCAAATCATGCTAATTAAAAGTAGGGTACTAGCAAAGAAAAATGCTCCGATGGAACAAAAAAGATGAATATACTTGGAATTGTGTATTAAGGATGTAAAAGGAGGGGACTAGGAAAAAGCTACGTAAAGTCGCAAAATCTGATAAAAACCACATTTCTCTAAAGCCTGGTTTATACTTCACACATCGCGCCGAACTTGCGAAATATCGCAGTCGCAAGATCGGGCAAAGCACGCAAATCCGATTTATACTATCGCACGAATAATTGTTCGCGCGAATCGCAGGATTGTCCGCGATACGATTTTTCGATTTATACTTCCTGCGAAGTTCGCATCGCTTGATAATTCGCGCAGGCAAGAAATTTCGTTGTGCGATGAATCGCATTTCAGTTTATACTTCATCGCATTCATCTCCGCAAAAAATGTCAAAAATTACTAATTTTAGTAACAAGTTGACGTCCGACGCGAATTCGCAAAATTGGGCTCGGAAGCGAATTCGCGTCCTTTTTTGCGCACATTTCTATTGAACTGTCAAATTTGACATGTACAACGCCGATCGACGCGGGTCGACGTGCATGCGCGGCACATAATACACGTCTGATTGTTCGTTTGGTACCATAGGTGGGCAGCACCGAAATTCTGGGGAGGGGTGAAAAAATTTCTGGGGGGGGGGTGAAAAAATTTTTAAAGGTCAAAAAATGGTCTTAAAAGTGGTCGTATGGCAAAAAAACACCATTTTTCGACGTTTCTCATCAAGCTCTATCCAATGGCATCAAAAAATTGCTGAAAAAGTAAAAAAAATTTTTCTGGGGGGGTATTTTGATTTCTGGGGGGGGGGGTATTTCAACTTCTGGGGGGTGTATACCCCCCAAACCCCCCCACGCCCATGTGTGTTTGGTACGTACTTGCTTTGCTTCTCTTTGTTTTTGCATAAAATTGTTTTTGCATAAAATACTATGAGAATGACCGACGAAATTTAAATTAATGCCGAGAGAAATTTCAAGAAAATGTAGTGTTATTATTTTTGTAAGTTTACTGTAAGGTTATAGCGAGCCTTTCCTGTGGACCGATCGGAATAGCGTGAGTAGCTTTTCGTTCGATTCGATTTCCGATAAGCTGCAATAATTGATCGAATCTTTCTGGCGACATCCGGAAGTGATTAAAATACATTTCAGGGTCTTTTCTCCTCAATTCTGATACTAGATCATGATATTGACTCTTTAGATGCCGACTGATATTGACTGGTCAAACGTACCATCGCCGAATTCTCTGTTTAAATCTCCGATTCAGAACATAATAAGCAAGAGCAAAGTCAACAACCTCCTCGTCGTTCTCCATGTTTTTGCACTACTATACTACTACTTCTACAGATATCGATTTTAAATTTCTTCATTCGTACCTACTTAAGTCATTTATGTCACGCAACAATGCTTTGAATTTGCAATGAGGTCAGGTGAGGACGAAAATGAGCAAAAATATGCGCGAAAAAATCGTGCGATGATTCGCAAGATTCACAGAAAAAATCGCACGATTTATCGCAGGATAGTCGAGTTTGCGAGAAATCGCAGCAAGTATAAATCGAAGACGCGATGCGACGAATTTTGTCGATTATCGCACGATTTTTCGCAGGAAGTATAAACGGACGGCGCGATGCGTCAATTCGCACAATTTTCGCAGGATGTGCTATTTTTAGAAAAAGTCACGCCATTTAATCCTGCGACGCGATCCTAAGCAACGCAAAAAATCGAAGTATATTCTGCGGCCTCTAAAAAAGTGTCTTTTTTAAATAATTTTCAAGGTTTCAGATAAGAGTGTATAAACGAAATCCATAATCTTTAGTTTTTTTAAATTGCTGGCAAGTAGCAACGCTGACTAGCTTCATATCCTGATTGATAGAAAACTTAAGCCTGATTTGTACTTCACGCGGCAAGCGAAGCGGCGAGAAATTGCCGCAACGGCCGCCGCTGAAATTTTGCGCTAACCCATTTATACTTCGGGCTGCGGCGCGGCAGCTGGCGAATTATTCGCCGCCGCAATTTGATTTATACTTCACGCGGCCGCCGCGCCGCGGACTGATTCGCAAGAGTCTGGATTTTTCCGCCGCTTTCCATTTATACGTCGCAAGGAGTCAAAATTGTTATTTTTAGCTTTTTTGGCCATTTTTTGGCCGCGCCGCAAACGTCAAAAAGCCCATTGCTCTTGCGAATGCTAATGAGGTTTCGAGCCGGGTGTCGGCGTCGAATCATTTGGAATTTTAACGAGTCCTGGTTCTGCGGCAGTTAGAAGAAGTATAAACGCATTGCGCGGGTGAGGTGCCACCTTGTCGCTGTTTTTTTGTCCACGCGGCGAGCTAGCCGCGTGAAGTATAAATGCACGACGCGGCACCGCAAGCGGATTTTGCCGTAGGATATTCGCGCAGGGTCGACTAATTTTTGGGCATACTGTGGTCGCAAAACCCCTTTGCGGCGCGTTTCGCGTGAAGTATAAATCAGGCTTGAGTGGTATTGTATTTAAAAATGTTTTATTTTGTTATGAGCATTATAGCAAGCAAAGCAGGGGCCGATTGATTAGTGCGCACAATCGTTACGCGCATGCTAGTGTACCTACATTTAGTCTGTTTCAAGTCAACTTACGCGTTTCCTACTGTTTTAAAGCAACCATGTCTCAAATTGTCTTCGATGTTTGCTATTTCATTCAATTGGCTTAGAAAGACTGTTAGTTTACTCGATATCATTTCCCATAGCTACTGCATAGTTAACGTGTTGCTTTTTCAATCCTTTTTATGGTTAAATATTTATTTTAATCTGCTGGCCGCAGAATATACTTCGATTTTTTGCGTTGCTTAGAGAAAGAGTTATTTTTATCAGATTTTGCGACTTTAGGTAGCTTTTTCCTAGTCCCCTCCTTTTGTATCCTTAATACACAATTCCAAGTATATTCATCTTTTTTGTTCCATCGGAGCATTTTTCTTTGCTAGTCTGATACTATTTGATCATTTGTTCTTATTGATGGAATAGTTTTGTAAATAATGTTCTAGACTAGGTAGAACTAAGAGAGATAAGTAAAATATATAGAAAGAAGTTTACAAGGCATGAGTTAATATCTAATCAATAAGAAAGCGTAGCAGCAATGCGTCGTAGTGTAATAGGTAATGAAAATTTGACCTGAACCTGGAAGACGCTCAAATAATCAAAAAATAAAGGCGCTTTTTTCTAATCGGAATTGAAAGAATGATATAAAAGTCGTGGAAAAATCTTTTGCAGAAAACCCCGACTTGTAGATAATGGTCAAACCACAACGATTGGTTCCATAGATGGGTAACGTCTATATTCTGAAGGGTCTATGGGGTCCGAAAAATGAGAAAGGTCGACTAAAGCCGAGAGCAAAAAAACAATTTTTCAACCATCGGGCTCTATCCACTCCACTTGCATAAAAAATCGCAAAAAAACTGAAAAAATATTAAATTAATGGATTCTTCTAGATTCTGGAAGATTCAGTCCCCCAAGCTCATGTGTGAGCACACCTGGGCTTGAGGGGTTTGGGGTATGCACCCCCAGAAACCAAAATACCCCCCAAATTTAATTTTTTAAATTTTTTTGTATTTTCGCAATTTTTTGATGCCAATGGATAGTGCTCGATGAGAAACGTTGAAAAATGGTGTTTTTTCGCCATACCACCATTTTTAAGGCAATTTTTTGACGTTTGAAAAAATCTTGCACCCCCCAGGAACTTTAGTGCCGCCCACCTATGGGTGTGAGGGTCCCTCATTCCCTTCTCTTGTATGTACAATAAGACGCACTTGGAACGGTTTTAGCTTGATGAAGAGCGGTATTTGCATGTTCCAAAAGTTGATTGAATTTATTGAAGGCTTCAAATTCACAAAATGGCAATAAACAGTGGAAGTGCCGCGCTCGACCGTTGAATGTACATTGTCCACTTCTCGCTCGGCAATCGTAGAATTTATCATAGCAGGCGAAATCCGAGGGCAAGTCGAAAGAACCATGAAAATCCTAAATAAAGAATTTTCCAGGTTCTTCCTAAAACCTTTACTAAAATTTCTGAAAATTCTGACACTTTTCTGAAAAGAAAAACCCATTAAGAGGTGATTCACTAATGCTGTGCCGACCAATCATATCAGACTACTTTATCATATCATATGCATGAAAATCAAAGTATTTAACGTACAGACGCATACATAAGCAGGGTAAATGTATGGGCTGCGAATCAACGAATCCTCTAAGTTTAACAAATCGATTTAGACACCGCCGCCTCCAGATTTGCACAGCATGGGAATTCTGGGGGAAGGGTGAAATTATAAAGTGTCATTTCTGAGCCCAAAAATAGTGCTTACGAGTCAAAAACATCGTTTTCCGACGTTTCTGACGATCCTCATCTTTCTAGAATATAAAAAGATGAAAAATTCGAAAAAATCAAAAAACCTCGAACAAAATGAACAAAATATAGTTAAAACATGACTATATGGCGCGAAGCGCCGAAAATTTGACACTTTTGGGCAAATAGATAGGTGAAAAGGCTTAAAAAGCACCATTTTACGAATTATTTGGAAATTAGTTAAAACAAAATCGCAAATTCTTGGGGGATTTGCGGTGAAAAAAGTTATGGTAGGGGGTGAAAATTTTTCTGAGGGGGCGAATCCACCAAATCATGCATGGCCGTTTCTTACTTCAATCTATTTATTGGAAAACAAAATTCAAAATTATGGAACAATTTATAACAAGGTCTAAGGTCAGCCAGTTTTAACGATCCGAACCCTATGCACACACTAAAGCAATAGTATTTGCAATCGTGCATAGACAATGGTAATGATTTAGACAGAATACTCGTCATTTCAAAGAAGGGTAAATAAAGCAAAGATGTAGTGTAAATTAGTTTTGGCTGCTTCGAAAATATTTTGAAAGCGATTTTGCGAGAAGAATCATTAATTTTGAATGCGTATTAAATTATCTGTGTTTGCCATTCAAGCTGTATAGAATTGACTCTTCCTCCAATAATTAATCTCTTAGATCTATATTTTTGCTTGACAATTTCATCGAAATAGCTGTCAAAGCTAGATTATGTATATACGAGGTCAGAATCTGAAATGTCTGGATTGAAAATTCAACGTTTTCAGATGGAACACACAGCATGAACGGAGAGCATAAATAAGCTTTCAGTTTCAGTTTATTTTTAATTTTTCTAAATTTTGCTTTATTTTATTTTAATGTTCGTAGCTTTCTTAGCATTTAATCAAATTTATTAAATTTATTTCAGTTTATTTGATTTTAAATCAGTGTCTCAAGAAGACCCAACGCAACATTTATTATACGTTCATTAATCAATTGACAGTACGCTAACCTCCTCGTGAAATTCCATGTAATCCGCCCTGTCTGTGCAGAAGAAACAACGATTTTCGGCGCAATGATAATGCAGTTTTTCAGCAAACCTGCACATGTCATCCGCACAGGGATTCTGAGAATGGTGGACACTGTATTTCGATGCCATTTTCATTTCGTTCGTCATTTTAGGTCTTGAAATCAGAAAAAAAGATATTTTAAGGCGATCAAATGCAGAATTTTTGTAAAGAAGCTTCCCGATACCAATTTTCGGCTATAATTAAAAAATCTCGAGAATTTCAGAAATTATGTGTGAAAAACGACTTACAGTGCCAAAATTCGATTAAATATCGCCTTAATACAGAATTTAAATGCGAAGTGCTAAAAATTCAGAATAATTTAGCCCGAAAGATAATTGGTGAAAACGAAAATCACGAAAAAAATACTGACGAATAAAAGATTTCGAATTATTTTATCTTTTAGCTCGATTGAACTGAAGCCTCCGGTAAAAAGTTTAACTTTTGTTCAACCGGAAAAAACGAGAATTTCCAAATTTTCATAAATTTTGATCGACTTTGCTAAGCATGTACAGTACAGCAAAAATATCAAATATGAATTTCAATACACAAAATTCCTAGAATCATCGACCGGTAATGAAATTATATTTTACTAGACTGCTACAAACGAAGGTATTACTCAATTTCTTCTACGGAACCCTGACTGTTAACAATCTCCTGCAAGCTGGTAAAAAGACAAAGTTAAGCAAACTCATAGAAATGCGCCAATCCGTTTGACTTTGCTTTATTGTAGTTTAAAGTTACATTGAAACATTGATATGTTCTTATCGCTAGGTTATTCTATGTCCTACCAGCTTCGAAAAGGTTACGTAATAAGAAGTATTACGCATGATTGTAGCAAAAACATTTGAGGCAGACATGTAACACGAGGGATGGGGAATCCTTCCCAACCAAAGTTGGTCTTTTCCCCGATCCCTCGAAGCAAGAAAATTTTTGACCCCCTTATTTTTGGAAAAATTGTATTTTTTGGCCATTTTCAGGTGTTTTTTGGCCAAAAATTGGAGGTCAATCAACCCCCCTAAAAATGGCCGGGGACCCCCACCGGAAATTTCGAGCCGTTTCACATGTATGATTCGATTAATACTTGTGTAGCTAATCTGTTCGAGACGACTACAAACCTTTCTTTGCGCATAACTGACTCTTCTCAAACATGCATAGATCTAATATAGAGGCTTCTAATTACATTGAAAAAATAATAATGGTATGTCCTGATTAGAGACGGGATAGTTATGTGGAAAAACCTCAAATTACATGGAAAGTTAAATGGAAAAAGTGCGTTTTTACGTGGAAACTTACCTGGAAAATTATGACAATTTTATTAGGTTTAACGCGTCAAATATTGACATACTCGTAACAACAATATTATTCCAGCAATATTTTTTTGTAGCCAATAACGTACATCATTTCCATCATTTCGATGTTTTGAATGTTTTGAAATGTTAAATTATGTCGTCGATCACGTTCCTTCATAAATTTTTGAAGCGACACAGGATTTAATTTGAAAATAGGTACACAAGATTTTAATATATGCACTCATAAAATTAAATTCAAATTTTTATAAGCTTAGAAGATTGTTCCCCAGCTTGACAGAAACTTTCAACCAAAAAGTTCACTGTGCTGGCTCAGATTTTTTTCACTCGCTCTGTATGACGAGCGCCTTTAATAAGTTGCTCAATGAGCTAGGTCTGATGATTGTAATCAAATTTCATTGCATCTAAGCAGCACGGTTCTTTTGTATTCGGCAATGATTTTTCCCCTTGTACAAAGACTTTGCAGGACCGTCTTTGTACATGTACAAAGATTTTTGAAAGACGAAAACTGTAAAAAGGTGTAAAATTCCCAAGAAATTTTAGGCGCTTTGCGCCGAAATGAGTAATTGTTTGTCCCATTTATCTTTAAAATGGCAGAATTTGCATATAGAATGTACAAATAAGAAATTTTTCGTCGCTTCGCGCCATTTCAAGACAATTTTTAGTAATTTTTGGCGTCAGAAACCCAGAAATTAGCTAAAATACACTACTAAAGGTCGATCGAAAAACCCTGTTTTGCCACACTAAAATCGCTATTGTACCATATAAAAGTACAAAAAAATTTGCATGTATAAAATGTACAAAGACTTTTGGGAACCATCTTTGTACATGTACAAACGGACCTTGTACAAAAAAAACACTGAATTGCATCTAAGCAGCAAGTCGTCTGAAGCAATAAGATTGTCTTCATATGTCGGAGCAATCGAATTGATCTTTAGAAACCCATATTTTAGACTTGCAGTGCCATAAACACTAAATTCGAGCACAAAAAGGAATGCAATACCAACAACTCTAAACGCCCTGAAGTAATCTGCAGTAACGAGACAACATCAGGAGTTTTCTTGATAATTAGCTCGATTTTCAGTCATTTTATTGTTGCAAACAGCCAATTACGTGGAAAACCGTCACAACATGCATTTTGCGTAGAAATACGTAGATGGTACCATACATGTACGTATAGCATGGGAATTCTAGGGGTGGGGCTCAGGCCCAAAAAATTTTTACAAAGTGCCTTTTCTGGGCTTAAAAACGACGAATACACGTCAAAAACACTATTTTTTGACGTTTCAGACAATGCGCGTTCTTTCTAGAACATAAAAAACGTAAAAAAATCGAAAAAATTTGAGAAAAAAATCGAGTAAATTGAACAGAATATAGTCAACAAAATTTAAATATGACGCGAAGCGCCATAAATTTGAGATTTTTGAGCCAAAAATGAGCTGAAAACGCTTATAAAAGACACACTTTTATAACTTCTACCAACTTTGACAAAAAACGACAATTCCGGGGAAGGGGTCGCAGCCATTTTGCGGGGGTCAGTTGCCATTCTAGGGGTCTAAACCCACCCTCAACCCCCCGAGAAGACGTACGGATGGTAGCCTAGCTACGTGGGGAAAACGTCGCCCTACTTTTTTCCTACGTTTTCCGTTGAGCTGATTCCGAGTTTGCAGTCAGAAAATTTACACGGATCCACATAAGTATCCAGTATCTAATCAAAAGAAAATTGATAAGATTGGAACGTTTACAATGAAACACAACAACTGACCTTTTTGATGTTTTTTAGCAATAAAAAATCACTAACCTGCAGCAATCGTCCTCGAAAGTTGACGAAGAGGTCAAAAGGTCAGAATGCCTTGGCGAACTGACCGTACGCGGTCGACCGCGGCGGCCAGTCATCCTGAATGGCATCACCGGTGGCCACTGATGCGGCTGCGTCTCCTGAGCGATTTCAGCGTTTGTGGTCGACTCCTTCGGTGGTCGACCGCGTTTGCGTCTTAAGCCACCGTTGTATTCCATAGGAAGCCTGCAAAAAGTGGTTTAGTGTCGAATAGACACGCATTCAGAGTCAAACGGACCTCACGGAAGGACAATGGGAAAAATTTTGTGGTGAAAATAAAGGTAAGAAACGGAAAAACGTCAAATTTTTAGTGAAAGTGATCGAAATTTGGCAGGAACTGAAAGTTAAGAATAACGATAAGTAAAATGAATAGCCCGGAAATTTTTGACTCGTCCAAGCTCGAACTTTTAGCGAACAAACGTCGTAGAAAAATACGGAATGCAAAAATGAAGATATAAAAAATTCTGATTTTACTAGCTTAAAAGTAGGCCGAAGCCTTTTATGGGAGTCCTTTGTCGTGAACTTCGAAAATATTCAACTTATTTTTTGAGACCCTTGTGAATAATAAGCAATAAACATACACGCACACTTGAGGTATGGGGGTATCCCAATGCCAAGTCTTTTGAAAAGCATACCTACTCAGGCAATTTTAGATCAAAACCGATTGCTTGAACTATAAAAAAGCGCCAAATGACGTCTAACCATGTAATTTGAGGTACATGCACTTAATTTCGAGCTGTAGACTGTTCAATTTATTCTTCCAGGCACTTTTCTTTCATTATTTTGTATATGTTTGATCATATGTGGAGGAGAGTAAAGCGAATTTCCTCGGGGCGAGGGTACGAGTACATGAAAACTTAATTTTGTCATTCAATGTCATTTTTTGGATCTTAATTCATTGTGTTCCATTCTTCACGAATTTTTGTGGTTAAATTTGCATCAAAAATAGCAAAAAGGACGATGGAATGACCTGCAACACCAAATATATACTAAATAATGGAAGAAAAGTGTCTTTCCGATTGAATTGAAGAGTTTACTGCCCGATAAATATACTCGTATGTACTTGAAATTATACTTTAAGACGTCATTTGACGCTTTTTCGTGGCGCGAGCAATTGGTTTTGGTCCAAAGTTGCCTGAGGAGTATGCTTAAGAAAAGTTCTAGCAGGAGGATACCTCCTCACCCCCTCCCAGTGTGCATGTGCGAATTCGATGTTAAAGGTCATTCCATTGTCCTTATTCTTATTGTTTTTATGCAAATTTAACCATAAATATTAATGAAAAAAATTTGACGAATTAAAAACAAAAATTTGACATCAAATATGTTAAAAAATTACTCATTTTACCCCCTCTCCAGAGGAAACTCGGTTTATCCCCTCCTAGAGCTTTTGACCGTGTGCGTGTACGATAATAAAATAAGGTTTTCATTTTGGGTGGTCGACTCTCCCATGCCTCCTACTTTCTACCTCGCATGCGAGTGAAATGTCGAGCCGTAACGACAGGCACGTAGCTGGCCGGCCTATTTTGGGGGTACCAACACAAATTAAGGAGGGAATAAGCCCAATAAAGCCAAAATAGCACAAAATAGCGTTTAAAAAGTTATATTTTTCCGATTTTTCTAAATTTGGGGGTCCGACCCCCATTCCCCCCAGAGATACGTGCCTGCGTAACGATCTTACACATGTCTATTAGATTCGTTCCCGGTATAATGCGAATCTGAATAATCAAAGTCTGGACCGACGCCATACTGAATTTTCGCATGGGCATTGTCCCCAAGCGGATACGTTAGACGATGATGACTAGAAGAGGCGTACGGTAGCCGAGGGGTTTGCGACGCGGTCAAATGCCAACGCAGATTGTTGGCGCTGGGTAAGCGCAAAGAGGAAGTTGCTGATGTTGCCGATGAGAGGGGAGAAGGGGCGACAGGACGAAAACCGGAAGTGACCGGCGACGATTGCTTTGCTGAAATACTTTTTACCCGAGAGGCGTCATGGATTGGCAAAGGTATTTGCTGTCGTTGCTGCTGCGCGCTCGTAATCAGCTGTTGCGGCAATTGATTGGCGTATTCGTGCAATTTGCAATGCTCGAGACGCCGAAAAGTGGACTCGCTCGAGCCAATCACTTCGGTGCAGTTCGGCTTAATAACAAACGTTCCGAAAATTTCTAACTTCCAAATGAAACAACGATAGCGCTTTGTAGAGTGCAATAACTTTGCAATACAAAGTAAAAATATTAAAGCGAGTTCATTGTACTCGGAATGGAACGTTTTGGCGCCACACTCTTTGTAATATTATTAATTATTTACATCGCATTTATGATTGAAGTATAATACAGATTCTGAAAGCCCATTCAATTCTCTACGTGACGGTATAAATTACTTTTAGAATATCTTTGAATTTAGTGAGATAATTAAATGCATCGAAAAGAACAATATGGTTTTCTTCAGTTCTAGGTTTTCTACTGTTTTTCAGTCGCACACAAATGGATACTCATCGAATCGAAAAGAACAATATGCTATTTTGTAGCTTGTAGAACCTGCTTTCTGAGTACATAATTAATTTTAAAATTGCTTCGCAATTGATTTAATTAGAATAATTTATAAGTTGCTGGCGCCAAAACGGCGGCGCCAAAACGGCGGCGTCAAAACGTCGTGGACCCCACTGTACTGTAGGTTTTTGCAATTTTTTGCCATAGATTACAAAAATTTCGATTAAATCCACGACACACACCTTCTAGTCTACAACAACTGCGCAGTGATGGCATTTTAGAAGTCTGGGTTCTTACGATTTTATCTTATCGCTTTTTCTAAATGATTCACTTCACAATAAGCATATTTAATCCCAACTTGAACGCGGATTAAGCTCAGCTCGATTTTTCTCAAGACCCATTAGTATCATACAGTAACGACAGTTTTCGACCTTATAGTCTTAAACCTGACTGCTTCCTAAGCGAAAAGCCAGGACAATGTTCACTATAAACTTGCTCAATATTTTTTATGTATATATGTCTCGCTATTTAACAAAAGTGTGTGCGGTGCACAGTATTAATGAATAGACATAATAGAAAATATTTAACATAAATTCTCTTAAAGATTGGATGCAGGCAATTAATGACAATTCTAAGCCTGATGAACAAAAATCAAAAAAACAGTCGAAATTATCCGCAAACAGTAGACATTACCCAGTCTTATACTATTCATATTTTGAAACTATTTTTTAGCATGAGATGGGCATGTGACAATATGAAGCACATGATTATTGAATTTGCTGACCGAGTCAGGTTTAGCCAGATTTTTCTAACGAAACTCAAATAGTGTCGCGATCGCCAATCTGACTAGACATGCACATGGGAATAGTTGATGTGGTCTAGAGCCCCAGAATAGAAAATTGCGAATTTTTTGGAAACAATGGATAAAAATCGAAAATTTTCTGTAAAAAAGCTTGATTTTAGCCAGAAACCGTAGATTACCATAGTTTTCATGCTATTTCAGCGTTTATACCACTTTTTTGAGGCTATTTTGACTCGAGAAAGCTCACTGGCTAACCCCCTCTCAGGCCGGCCTTGCTGCGCCTCTATGGTTCAAGCCTCCAGACCATTCCACGCCCAAAATTGGCAGAAACTGTGGATTATATTTTTAAGCTATATTAGCCTCTATATCACTTTTTAGACCATTTTAGCTAAAATAACTGTCTGGCTGGCCCCCAGACCGGCCACACTGTACATCTATGGTCTTGACTTAGGTCTAGCCTAAGTCGTTTGATACTCTTGTGATGAAAGTCATAGCTTGAGCAAGGCTAAAGCTAGGTTTAGCCATCCCTAAATGTTACTGGCTTAAACTGCTCATAGTTGACCAGGCGTCAGTCTCGTCATGATTATAATTCCAATTTTTTCGAATTGAAGCTTATTCACGCATACAAAATCAAATGCGCAACATAATAGAACATGATGGCACTGACAGCAAATGTTTCCGCTTCCAAATAAGCTTGCTAACTGCTCTGGTTTAATTAAGTTGATAGCCAACAACGCTTACGCTCATTTATATTTATACACCATTTTATCGAATTTATCTCATTTATATCATTATATAATTTTTTATTCTTTATAATCATTTATGTCTTCATATTTATTTACAGTCATTCATACCATTTTTATAAAATCAATTCTATTACCATCAGGCAGTGATAGTGGGCTTCAACTTCAGAAAGCGGGCAATCAGGATATGGACAAGGCTTGGAAGAATCAAAGTTTTGAAAATTGTTAGTCGCCGCTTGAAGTAGCTCATGCTGCCTTAAATTAAAAACCTATTGCTATGCTATTCAAGCTTCTAATAAGTTCTTGAATCACAATAATAATAATAATAATAATAATAATAATAATAATAATAATAATAATAATAATAATAATAACAGTAAAATAGTTATTGTAATAAAATAATCATAACATCCTTTTTTACCTACCTACTTACGAACTTAATCTGCGAAGTGTATTTCTAATTCAGCAGATTAAAGATTGCGAATAGATATGCTAAATGGTTTAATTAAATGGTACCTATTTTAAATTTAGTCCAACTCTAGCGGGAGTCGTGATCAAGGTTTTATAATCAAAAATTTTTCGAAAGTACACAATCGTCTGCAAACTATAACTTGAGGCAGTTTCTATAGCTATTCTAGCATTCAAAGCAGTTTTAGAGGCCGTTTGAGATCGGTAGAGCTTACTGATTGAACCCCGGGCCTCGTGCGCCTATGATAATGACCATTCTGCTGCATTACAGACCTTAAATTCAATCATGTCATCTTTCCTACCATGTCCATCTGTTTTTTTAAAAACCACAAATCTATTAGCAACAAAGTTAATTCGTTATTTTTTCACCTAGCATGATCTCGAACGCCGTCCTTGCTTTTGAATATGGCGTTGCATCCTTCTCCAGCCATACAGTGATAATGATCCTTGTACATCAGCGAGCAATGCATCATGCATTGGTCATTGGCGGTATACCTATACATGAATTATACTTTGAAAAATGACTTTTTTTAAATGAAAGATAAAAGAGAGGAAATTCAAACAGAAAAACCAAAATGCGTGCAATTAGCGGAAACATTTTAACGGCTTTGATTCAACGCTTCAATGAAGAATTAAAACTGCTAAGACGCTACCGCCAAGCAACTAATACGGTACATTAAAATGCGTCCAAGTAAAAAACAAGGGCCGGTAGTCTCAGGGTGGTCTGCAGTGACGTGAACTTTTTATAACCATACTCAACCTTGAAAAACTGAATTTCAATTCATTTCGAGTTTTAGGAATAATCGAATTATATCAAATAAAAAATAGTCGAAACTCAAAATTGATAGAGAGCTTTAGGCGAGTTCTAGATCAAAATCAAACATCGGGTCGGACAATTTCTTTCAAGAGTCCATTTCACGAAACCTGGTGCCACGGTCTTCTTGCATTCGGCAAAGATTTTTCCCGATGTACAAAGATTTTTCGGGACCGACTTTGTACATGAAAAAAGATTTTTGGGAAGACCAAAACTTAAAAAAGGTGTGAAATTCGCAAAAATTTTAAATGATCAATAGTGTGCTGCCTATGTCTTTATAGTGTCAAAATTTGCTTTTAAAAAAGCAAAGCTTGTTTTGAGAAATTTTTAGTATGCTTCGTCGTCAGAAACCCAAAAACTGACTGAGCTACACTACTAAACGTCGAAAAACCCTGTTTTACAATACAGAAAGCGCTACTGTTCCATATTATAGTACCCTAAAATTTGCATGTACAAAATGTGCAAAGACTTTTATGGACCTTCTTGTACTTGTACAAAGGGACCTTGCACAAAAATCAATGCTGTGCATAGAAATCAATTTTCGGCACTCGAGCAAAAAGTTACAAAACTTATTTCTAGGCAGCCTACAGTAATACAAGTTGGCCTAGTAAAACTTTATACACGTATCAATTGTTATGCACGGTATCATAATTGTTGTTTCACTTCGAAGCGTTTTTGTAAACGATTTACATCGACTCGGAAATTGTAATCCCAGCACAAGATTTCGTTAAATAGATTACAGGCCTCAAAGAAATACGATTCAATGAGAACATTCAATGACTGCAAAATTTTTAATAGCAAAGTTGACTGACGTCAGACTTGAAAGCATACAAATGCATAGGGTCTACAACGTTTTGGCGCCAGCAACTTATAAATTATTCTAATTAAATCAATTTTGGAGCAATTTTAAAATAAATTATATGATCAGAAAGCAGGTTCTACAAGCTACAACATAGCATATTGTTCTTTTCGATTCGATGAGTATTCATTTGTGTACGACTGAAATCTGTAGAAAATCCAGTGTATTTTTAGATACATTTAATTTTCTCACTAGATTCAAAGATATTCTAGAGGTAATTTATGCCGTCACGTAGAGAATTGAATGGGCTTTCAGAATCTGTATTATGCTTCGCGTAAAACTTGTCATTCCATTGACTCGCATGTCCCTTTACTAATTCGTAATTGCATTTATTATATATCTTGTCATTTTGTATTTTAACTGTTGGTATTAGTAATAAAAATTTTCTTATTATTATTATTATAAATGCAATGTAAATAATTAATAATATTACAAAGAGTGTGGCGCCAAAACGTCCTAATTCGAAATACCTAGTGATAAATTGTTTCCACTTGTCGTCGTTTCTCTGACGTTGCGCCTTATCAGCCGACAACTGGAGTTCGTCACGTTGCACATCCGCAGTCCTAGCGGAAGATACGCGTCTAACTTCGGTCGCCTTATCCGCATCGTCGACGGTGTCGTCGCCCATCACGCTTCGTAAAAAACTGATCGGCTGCTGCAAAGTGTTCATATCGATAACGGAAGCGTCTTGATCGGCGACGCCGTCGCGTCTACAGTACGCCTCTACCGCTTCTTCACCGCGGTAACTGCGCATTTTAGGCGAAGCCAAATCGGGGACCATCGTATTCGCGAATGCGCGACTCGAACCGCCTTTTCTATCGTAATCCGTCGCGTCTTGTTGACTACCATAATCCGTGACGTCATCGTCGTCGTCGTCGTTATTGTACTTTTCTCGCATTATCCGATCGTCGTCGTCCGATTCGGACGTCGTCAAGCTGCGATTGTGCAAATTATCCAGCGACGAAAGCCGATCATCCTCGTTGTTCATTTTGCCGACGAAATTAGCCTCGTGCGACTTGTATTGGTGGCGATGTTGGTTATTTACGCTACTGTTCGGCGAAGCGTTGCCGCGGCGATCGTGCCGTTCGTGCTTTCTTTTATGAGCGTACATTTGACTAGTCGAATGGACTATGTATTCACAGCCTGAACACGCGTACATACGGTCAAAAGCTCTGGGAGGGGGTAAACCAAGTTTTCTTGAGGGAGGGAGTGAATGAGTAATTTCGTTATTTAATGCCAAGTTTTCGTTTTAGCTGAGCTTTCGTTGATTGATTGTTTAGATTTTTTTATTATTTTTCTCCCCCTCCACCCCACCCACCCCTTCACAAATATTCGCGGTTAACTTTGGGTGAAAACAAAGCTTAATAAGATTGATGGAATGACTTGGACTATCAAATATGCACGAAATAATGGAAAAAGGGTCTAGATTAATATCTGAACAGCAGGGGCGTAGCTAGCCTTCTGCATTTAGGGGGACAAAAATTTTAAAGTCAAATATCTAAACAACTACTCGTAGGTGGGCAAAATTAATGGTGTTTCTGAACATTTCACGGCAAGATCTACGCACTGAGAAAATTTTAAAAATTTACCCTCATGTGAATTATATCAAAATATAGTTGTATGAAAATAATTAGGCGTGAAGCGCCGAAACAATTTGGCCTTATAAGTTCAAAAGTGTGCTAAAATCTATTCAAGCGGTCTTTCAGATAAGCTTTTAGAATTTTCCATTCTATTCCTTAAGGAGACCCATGTAAAAAATACTCGTACTTCCCAAATTCCCAAAATTTAGGGGGACAATTAATGTAAAAATACGCATACGTACTTCAAATTATACTATTAACATCGTTTAGCACTTTTTCATGGTTCGAGCAATGGGTTTTGGTCAGGGAATGGCCTTTGGAGGGAGTAGCTCTTCTAAAGTATTGGTAGTTGGATAACCCATAACCTCAGTATGCTTGTGTGAGCCTGAAGATTTTGTTGACGATTAAACATTTATTCCAATAAAAGTAGTTTTTTAGACCGCAAAGACAGCAAAAATTTGTTACATCAAATTTTTTGGGCCTTCTGACGACTTTTTTCAGAATGTTTTCACTTTAGAAACAGTACCAGTAGGTGATTTACATAATTTCAATTATCACAAGCTTAAATTATCTTTCTGAGCCCGTAAGAACTAAGCATAGTTGTTTTCGCGATTTCCTTAGTCATAGACTTTTAAACAAAAAAATTTCGCGAAAAACAACCAATTTTTGACAATGAAGCAAGCAGAGTCAAAAATTTATTTTCAAACACTATTTGTTCTACTTAACGTTCAAAAACAGGCAGCTTTAACAAAATTAGTCTGGTTGACAGCATCGTAATAAATTCCGAATTCGCACAAGTGAGTGTACAAAGAGAGTAAATTAAAAATCGTCGACCGATTTATTTTACATAAATTGAAGTTCAAATTTATTTAATCTGAATTTCAACTAATTGACTGGAAGACAAAAATTTTAATAATCAAACTATGAATTACAGTGAGAAAAGTGAAAAAAATTAAATCATAAGCAGCGCGTTAGAGCGTACCTATAATATACTTATGATATTATATAATATACCAACATATATAATATACCATCATATGTCCCTCTACAGCGACATTGGGACACTTCTGTATCGTGCGGTTTTTTCCAAAAGATGGATTATAAAAAAGTTCGGGGTTTTTTTAAAATTATTGTTTTTACATATTTCTGGTTAGTAAAGAGCGTGCAAAGTTTTACTGTAACGTTATAACCTACTATTTTTTAAATTCTGGTGGGGCACACGACTTTTCTAGCTCAGTTTTGAATTCTACTTAGTCTGGCTTTTTTAAAACGTAGACAACTAATTAAACTCGATGGCACTTTTTTATTTTTAGAAAAGTAACTTATTTCCAAAGTGGCAGTGTAAAGATTGTAAGAAATTTGAGGGTTAAAAAC
Organism: Mermis nigrescens; assembly: GCA_036768485.1. Lineage (NCBI taxonomy): Eukaryota > Metazoa > Nematoda > Enoplea > Mermithida > Mermithidae > Mermis > Mermis nigrescens. Next base: position 10,483,474 of record JAVLUZ010000160.1, read on the forward strand.
ACATTTTGGCCTCGTCTTTGTCTGCCAACAATTCCGGTTATGAGTCCCAAAAAATTTTTCCAGCACTCGAGGGCTACTTTCGGCTTACCAGCAAATTTTTTTACACTAAATATGGAGTTAGATATACGGATTTAAACTTTACACTCTAATGGATGTTGTAGAAAACAGATGTCTCAGATTTCACCAACAAGTTCTACGGTTATAAGTCAGGAGAAATTGAATAGAATAAAAATAGAGTACGCTTAAAGGGCTACACGTTGCAGCTAACCGCCTTGAAAAAACCTGATATTGCCTTACTACAGGAGGTGTAAAGTTCGAAACCAGGGGTGTAAACTTGGGAGGAAAGCAAGTTTTTTCCCTTTTTTGATTACCCAATATTTCAAGTAGGATGTGGAACAGAAGTTTTTCAAACACAAACGTACTACAATTCAAAGGCTACAAACTAGCCCAAACTGAATCTCTTTACACTCAATGGGGAGTAAGGTTTAGATTTTTGAAGTTTACAATGTGGTGGATAGTGGAAAAATACGTTTGTGTCCCTTTTTTGTTCGCCACTTTCTCCGTTTAGAAGTCGGGATAATTCGAATAGCATAAAAATAAATGGCTTTCTAAGGGGTACAACTCACAGCAAATTGTGTTTATTTATATCAATATTTAACATTTTTCGGGAAGTGTAAATTCAAAAATCAGGGGTGTCAAACGTGTTTCTGTCTTAATTTTTTCTGCCAACTTCTACGGTTATGAGTCTGGACATGATCACAAGTCTAGAAATGTGCCAGGGTTCAAACGTCATACGTCAGTCGGGCACGTTTATTTACACCCGACAGTGGTGTAAAGTGGTTTACATCTAACATTTATTTGTCTTCAGACCACTGTGGAGAGTTAATTTTTTAATAAATATTGATCGTAATATCAAAGTAATATCAGAAGTAGGAAACCGACTAAAATTTACTTTACGCTCTCGGTGGTTGTGTAAAGTTTACACTGAGAATTAACTTCAGTTCTAGAGCATTGCGACAGCTTAATTTTTTTCAAAATGTTCTATGTAAGGTCAGAATTATGAATCGGAATGTTAGCTTTCTCAACGCACAGAAGTTGTTTCAAGTTTAGACTATTCATTTATTGTTAATGTTTAAAGTTTACACTTCAAATTTATTTTACTTTCAGAGCGTTGCAAAACGTGAATTTTTTCAAAACATGTTCCATAAGGTCAGGATTACGAATCTGACTGTATGTTTTCTTCACATTCAGTAGTTGTGTTAAGTTTACACTGCAAATTAACTTTAGTTTCAGAGCCTTACAAAAGCTTAATTTTTAAAAATGTTTAATGCATTGTCAGGATTACGAATCGAAGTGTATGTCTCCTTTACTCCCAGTATTTGCTTAGAGCTTACGCTGAAAACATTTGATCTGTTTAAATAAGGTAAGATTGTCTTGTTGAAAAAAAGATAATGCAGATGTTCTGAACAATATTTTTCCGCGTTCTTGGACTGCTGTCATTATCGTGGCATATTACTGTATATGTTAACTGACTGATTTACTCAAATTATGCTAATTAAAAAAGGGGTACTAGCAAGGAAAAATGCTCGGATGGAACAAAAAGGATGAATATTTTTGGAATTACGCATCATTAACGACATAAAAGGAGGGAACTAGAGAAAAATTATTCATGTATGCGTGTGAAAGTTGTAAGATTCTACTGAAAAAAACGAAGAATCTGAAAAAAGATAAAGAAAAACAAAAAAAAACGCGAAGAATCGAAGTATATTCTTCGGCTTCTGAATAAAAGCTTGCTTTCCCAAAACATTGTTTTCTGGCTTCGAAAACGAGATTATGAGGAAGCTTTGATGTGTTTTAATAATCGACTCAGTTTCTTATCAATATCAAATTTCTCTTTTAATATCATAGGTAGCGCGTTAGCGCGTACCTATAATATACTTGGGTACCCCTAACACTTGTGCACCCCCTAAAGCTATAACAGAACATGTCTGGGAGGTGCAGTTTTTTCAAGATGATTAATAAAAAGTCTATGGAGCTTTTGTTTGTTTACACTAAATACCGAGTTTGTAATGAGCGTGTAAAGTTTTGGCGTAAGGTTATAGCATATAGCAAACTTTGGTTGCATTTTACACTGCTTGTGAACAACTTCGCATTGACGCCACAAACAATTCAAAGAGTTTTGAATTAAAAAAGGAAGGAATGCTCCAGAAACCCCTTTTTCGATTTTTGAATTTCGTATTAGTCCTCGAATGGAAGTGACTTGTTTATGTGTGCCAACAACTCTGCTTATGAGTCCCAAGAAATTTTTTCTGATAGAAATTTACTAAAGCTTAGGGGCTACTTTGTGCATACCAGCAAACTTTTGTACACTCAATACGAAGTTAGATCTAGGATTTTAAACTTCACACTCTAGTGGATGGTGTAAAAAACAGATTTTGTCGCATTTCTCTGCCAAGTTTTCCTGTTATAATTCGAAATAAATGGAATTGAATAAAATAGAATTAAAACACCTTCCAAGATCTACACGCCGCAGCAAACCTCTTTTAAAAAACGCAATAATGAGTTATTTATGGGGGTGTAAAGTTCTAAATCAGGGGCGTAAATTGGGCGAAAAAACACGCTTTTTTCCTTATTTTGATTGATAAATATCCCAAATATTTTGCGGAATAGAAGTTTTCCACATATGAACGTACTACAATTCGAAGACCACAAGCTGCCACATACCGAATTTCTTAACACTCAATGAAGAGTTAGGTTCAAATTTTGAAGTTTACAATTTGTTGGATAGTGGAAAATACGTTTTTGCCCGTTTTTTGCTCACCACTTTCTCCGGTTGGAAGTCGGGACAGGTCGAATAGAATAAAAGTAAAGTGCCTTCTAAGGGGTACACGTCACAGCAAATTGCCCTTATTTACATCAAAATTTAGCTTTTTCGAAAGGTGTTAAATCAGAAATTGGGTGTGTTAAACGTGTTTCTGTCTTGTTTTTCTGCCAACTTCTCCGGTTATGAATCTGGACATAGTATCAAGTCTAAAAATGTATCAGAAATCGAACGTGATACGCCAGTTGCGCGCAATTGTTATACTTAACAGTCGTGTAAAATGGTTGAAATCTAATATTTATTTGTCTTCAGGCCATTGTGGAGCCTTAATTTTTTAATAAATGTTGATCGTAATATCAGGATTACAAATCCGACTAGAATCTTCTTAACACTGTGTGGTGGTGTAAAATTTACAGTGCAAATTAACTTTAATTTTAAAGCCCAGCGGAAGCTTAATTATTTCAAAATTTTATACGTAACGTCAGAATTAGGAATCTAAGTAATAGTTTTCTTTACACCCAGTAGTTGCGTAAAGTTTGCACTATTCATTTATTGTAAATATGTAGTTTACTCTACAAATTTATTTTACTTCCAGAGCTTTGCAAAACGTGAATTTTTTCAAAACATGTTCCGTAAAGTCAGGATTACGTACGAATCTTACTGTATGTTTTCTTTACACCCAGTAGTTATGTAAAGAATACACTGAAAATTAAATTTAGTTACAGAGCGTTGCAGAAGCTTAATTTTTTCTCAAAATGTTCCATGTAACGTCAGGATTACGAATCTGAGCGTATGTGTTCTTTACACCAAATATTTGCATAAAGTTTATGCTGAAAACCTTTGATCTGTTCAGATAAGGTAAGGTTGTCTTCTTTAAAAAAGATAATGCTGATGTTCGGAACAATATTGTTTCCCGCGTTCTTGGATTGCTGTCATTATTGTGGCATGTTACCGTATGTGTTTACTGACTGATTCACTCAAATCGTACTAATTAAAAGTAGGGTAATAGCCAAGAAAAATGCTCCGATGGAACAAAAAAGACGTATATAATTGGGATTGTGGATTATTCAGGATGTAAAAGGAGGGGCTAAGAAAACTCTACCTATGTATATGCCTAAAGCCGCAAAACCTGCTAAAAATCAAACTTTATCTAAGCAACGCAAAAAATCGAAGTATATTCTGCGGCCTCTGAAAAAGTGTAAACTTCTTTGAATATTTTCACTGCTTCACATAACATAATCTAAAATGTTTACTTTTCGTTAATTGCTTGCAAATTGCAGCGCTGACTTGCTTCGTATCGTGATTGATAGAAAACTGACTTCAGTTGTATTCAAAGATGTTATGTTTGGTTATCATGAGCATTAGAGCAAGTAAACCTGGCGTTCATTGATAGCGCACACAATCGTTGCGGGCATGCAAGTGTACCCACATTAGTCTGTTTTACGTAAGCTTACGCGTTTCCTACTGCTTTCAACAAACAATTTCTTCGAGTGTCTTGAATGCATCCATGTTTGCTATTTCATTCAATTGGCTTGCAATCTCTCTCCTAGTCTAATCCGTCTAATTTCCCTTAGCTACTGCAAAGCTAACTTACAGCGTTTTCAGTCGTTTTTAAGTTCAATAGTTAATTTTAATCTGCAGGCCGCGAAATATGCTTCGATTTTTTGCGTTGCCTAGAGAAAGTCTGATTTTCAGCAGATTTTGCGACTTTAGGCATATACATAGGTAGCTTTTTCCTAGTCCCCTCCTTTAAAATCCTTAACAATCCACACTCCCAAGTATATTCGTCTATTTGGTTCCATCAGAGCATTTTTCTTTGCTAGTATAACCAATATTTAGTCAATCGTCAATGGCTTCATAAATAAATTATGACAAGCACACTATCTTGTTAATTGCTGTCACATAGCAGTGTGTGCTATGCTAGCGTAAGAATGCGCATTATGACGTTTTTTAATTAGTGATCGCTTCTTTTCTTCTTTTTTTAGTGGAAGTCTAATTTTTAGTAGATGCTTACAACTTTCAAAGGCATGCATAAGTAATTTTTCCCTAGTCCCTCCTTTTATGTCCTTTTGATGCGTAATTCCAAGTATATTCGTCCTGTTTAATCCATCGGAGCATTTTTTTGTCCAGAGGAAGTCAGCGTAAATTCGTCATTAGCAATCGATACTCTTTTTCTAAGTTTGAGCTCCCTCAATTTTTAGAGAATTAAAGAACAATCAAAACCTGCGTTTGCTATTTAAAGTTGCTTTAGTCCCATAAACAGAAGGAATAAATCAAGACTGAGCTGACCTGGTCTCAGACAGTGTATGTGATTAACGACCCTGGAAAACGAGCAGCCAGGAAATGTGCAAGTTTCGCATTTCATAAACTTTTTGAATCCATCTTTGCAAAACAAAGCATCACGTTGATGGTGCGTCTTGTGTTTATCTATAAAAAATTTAAAATTTAGACGAATGTCGAATCCGAAATTTAAAACAAATATTATTTATAATAAATTGGAAAATTTGAACAAATAAGTTGAGCCCTTTATACCTCAGGTGAACATAGACTAGCTAATTGAAAAGCTAAAATATTTGAGGTCATTTTACTCCAAGAGGAAACATTTGAAATAGAAGCAGCAAGCTAAAATGACTGTTTTTTAAGCTTATAAATTCATTTTCTGGTTTTTTAATAAAAAATAATTACGTATATAATATAACATGCCCCCGTGTCCCTGGATTGACGTTCTTGCAAATAACTACAGGTTCTTAGGAACGTCCGAAACTTTGTCTAGAATCCGGAATCGTTCTCATGGAAAACATTTTATCCTTTGCGCAATTTTCAATTATCGGAAACAGCTAATCAGGCAGAAGAACTCCAAAATTTTATAGAAATAAGTTTCTTTGTGAATTCTAAGAAAATTTTTATAATTCGTTTTTAATCCTGCCTGTAATGCTTCTGTCTATATTCTGTATCTCTTGTTTCAATGTACATAAGAAAATACTAAACCATTAAAACCAAGAATAAACGCCAAAAAATTTAACTATGTCTTGATGGATGAAATGAGGACCTGCACCACAATTTCTAAAACGAGGAAAAAATTATATCTCCAAGTGTTAAAAAATGTTTTTCGGAAAAATTGAGATAGGTGCTTCTGATTAAAACTATCTTTGGATAGTTTTAATCAGAAGCACCTATCTCAATTTTTCCGAAAAACGCGTCCGTGGGTTATAATTTACAAAGCGGTATTTATTCGACGGAAGATTATATAGCAAGTGAGCTAAGTTGTCATTAATACATCATTATCCGTTTTGAGAATAGAATCTTCCAGCAGCAAAAAAACACGTACAGATGATCACATCCTTTTTGGAAAAACAAGTATTATGCTGCAGACACCTCCGCATAGTTTGATTACAAAATTAAGCTTGACAAACTTCGAGCATTAATAGAGGAACAGAAATGAGTTAACAGGTCTTACATGTTTTACGCAAACTCGCATTAATGACATCTTTGAGTTTAAAAATTTTTAGCCTACAAATAAAAAACTGTACTTTTTCCAGTAATTATGCACTACCCCGAAATTGAGTCCGAGAGTAATAATTTCAGCAATCCACACAAATCGATCTGATTTAAATAAGGGATTTCCTATTTAACAGGAGAACAATATTGTTTGAAAAATAAATTAAAAGAAACCATCATTTTTTATATTTTTCTCACTCCACTTTCTCATTCTCCTTGAGAAGCGATCGGAATATCATTATTTACGCAAATCTCAATGACTATTGGAAAGGCTCCGGAACAGAAATCCTAGATAAAAGCTTGGTCGCAGTATACCATTTTAATGATGGGGGTGTAAAATATACTTTCCGATTATCGTCGCGATTCATGTATTCTAGGGGGGCTCAAATAAAAATATTTTTTAGAAAAAAAGATATGTTAATTCGACTACCTTTTACTTGCTTCATTACAACTATGACAAAGCATCCGAAGATGCCTGAAAATTGCTATTTGGTTCTGACAGCTTGAGTTCACTGGCGGCCAATGTTGATGCCGAGGCCGGATCAGGCTTTTTTAACGACCTCCATTCGCACGACCTCCAATTGCATGCGTGCAAAAGAAATTGCTATGTCATTTGCATGCTTTGCGCCAGGTCAGATTGTTAATTATAATATAGTACATTTTTCTCTTTAATTACTTTTGTTATTAGTTTGAGGAGAAACTCATGTGATATGCAGAATTAGGCGCAAAGTTCCGAAAGTTTTGATAATTATGCGATAAAAAGGAACTTTGGAGAGTTAAACTTGTATTTTAAACTCTAACATTTACCATTCTTCTCTCTCTTTTCTGCATATTCAACTAGATTTTTTGTTGAATCACTAAATAATCTATCAATTGGAAACAGCCGCATGAATATTTAATCTGTACCCATGTCTCCTTTGTTCTTGAAAGAATGTCGGCAACCCGGTTTTAGGCAGTGGAAATGCGTGGTACGATTTTGCGGTTCCTGAAACGGGCAATCCTCATAACCACAGTCCTCAACCGTTCTGAACCTTCTGAATCCTAATTTGGCGAAACAGTCGGCTTTCTTGTGCATGTTCGAATGAACCTGAACATCCGAGGTGCTGACGTACACTTTGTCGCAATCTTCCTGCAATAGATAAGGAGACCATGATTTAAAACTAAATACATCCAATTATCGGAGCAAACTGGCTTATTCTTTTTCATGTAAAAATGAGAAATTTTATAGTAAAAATAAAACAAAATGAAGGCAGAATTAATAAGAACCAAAATTTTTCTGAAAAGTTCTTGACATTAATCAGAAACTGTGGATTAGTATAGTTTTTACGCTATTTGGCATTTTTACCAGTTTTGAGGCTATTTTGGCTAAAAAATCCCTGGCTGAGATGGACCCCCGACCAACAATGCTGTGCACAAATGGTCATGACCATAGTTGCACAGCATGGCTGATCTAAGGGGGAGGGGCCAGCCGGTCTGGGGGTCAAAATTAGGCTTTTTTTGGACCAAAATGACCTCAGAAACTGGATAAGCGCTAAATACATTATTACACACTTTCCGGTCAATTTGAAGCACTTCTGATGAAAAATTTCACTTCTCATCCGTTTTTGGTCTTCATTTTGACTCCTTTTCCCCACAAAATTTTCCATTTTTCCATTCTTTGGTGGTCAGGACCCCCAAACCATCCCCGTGCATGTCTAGTCATGACCAGACGTGCACATAGGTGGTTTGGAGGAGGGCGTAGTACCAACATTGCCACCGTCTCAACACTGCCACTTGCCAACACTGCCACCGTGCCAACACAGCCACCGTTCGACATTGCCACCTTCTTAGCATTGCCACCGTCCTAACATTGCCAACGCGAGTCTCAACAATGAAATAATGAATCTTGACGTACAACCACATATGGATGATAGGCGGAAGGGCTTAATTTATTCTAAAATTGAAACCCCTTAGAATCTGGCGGACCTCCCAGAACTGTGTTTTTGGCATTTTTGCATGATTTTGGCCCTATCAGATTCACTCCCTAAATCCAGTTACTGCCCATGACACAGCGTACGCATATAATTTTAAACCATTATTTCATTTTCATAGGCAATGATGCATATGGTTGGGGTCGCCAAGAAGTAAAATCAAGAATCTTTGGTCAGGGAAAAGCTGAATCTTCAATTTTTTGTAATGTTATGTTGCAGCACTGAATTCTGGAAGGGGATCTGATGGAGCGAAAATCGCGAAAAAAGGCTAAAAATGCAATCCTTAGAGGTCTGTCGGATTCTGGGAGTTTCAATTTTAAAGAAGTCAAACCGACCTCCAACCAATGCCCTATATGGTTGTACGCCAAGATTCGCTGTGGAAATGTCGAGACTTGCGGTGGTTGGGACTCGTGGTGGCAATGTTAGGGGACGGTGGTAATGTTGGGACACGACCGTTTGGGGGTTTTTAAAATTTTATAGTGAAAATTAAAACAAAATGACGGTCAAAATGGATGAAGACTGAAATTTTCTACAAAAAAATTATGGAAATTGACCATAAACTGTAGATTAACAAACTTTTCATGTTATTTTATCATTTATACCAGTTTTTTATGTCCTTTTGTTCCAAAGAAGCTCTCAGGGGCTTGGCTGACCCCCAGTCCCCTTTCCCCCGACCGGCCATGCATAGCATCTGTTGTGACCATAGACGCACAGCATAGTCGATCTGGGGGGAGGCAGCCGGGTTCGGGAGGGTATTAAAAATTTTGATTTTTGGAGCCACAATAACCTGAAAACTGGAACAACTGCTAAAATGGCGTTAAAACTACGTTATTCTACAGTTTCTGGTCAATTTAAAGCACCCTTGAAAAACATTTCACTTGTCACCCGCTTTGGTATTCATTTTGCCTCATTTTTCTCAGGAAATTTTCCATTTTTCTATTCTGGCGCGGGTCTATACCCCGAAACCCCCACGTGCATGTCTGGTTGCGAGTTGTGACCAAACAGTATATGCTTTAATAAATTGCACTTGAAAAATAATACTTCGAATTAGGGGGTGCGTCATCCAAATCAATAATGAAGAAAAGTGGCAAGTGTTTTTTAAACGATGTTTCTTGTCCATTTCAATATTTTAGATCGAATGAATATATTTGAAATGTATGCGAGGGAATGATTTTTGCAGCCCTTCAGCTTCTGAGTAGGTACATTGATGAATTCTAGATGTAAATGAAATCCATCGATAAAAATAGTCGTAGCTGAGTGGTTGGCTTAGCATAAAGTACAAAACGAAAAAGCAAGAGAAATGTGTATTTTTAGAATTTATTTTTGGTAAAATAAAATAAAATGATGAGCAGATATAAAATCGTAGTGGTAGGAAAACTTCAACTCGCGCACAATTAGAATTGATAAAAACCGCACTTTGAACATCCAGGAAAGGAGAACCAGTTAGTCAATTAATTTGAAGTGAAATCGAGAAATGCGATCGCCAAAAACAGTAACATATTACGTGTAAACAATGATAATGGGTTTGCCGAAGACTGTATATGCAATCCGGGTATTGAATGGAACAATCGTCCATAGCGCTGAAACGGAGAAATCCCTGAGCCATCGACTCTTCGCGTTTTTTGTGCCATTTAAAATGTCGCAGCATTTCGTCTTTTTTCGGAATGAGCTGAAGAAATGAGTAGACATAATTTCCAATAACGACTTGAACTTTATTTCACTTAAAGTAGCGTAGGTTTCAATGGCCTGGATAGATTGAAATGATGAGGATAACACGCGTACCGAAATAATTCCAGAGATCTACAACTTGAACTGCATTAATCTTCTTAGCAAATTTATAGCTTTGAAATCCACAGATGGCTTGTACTTGATTTGTAAATCTAAATGATTTTTCTCCTAAAAATCATTATATCCAGAGTAACTTTAAAAAACACACATGGCAGATATCGACTTAGGTTTCCTTAGTGAAAAATCCCGAAATAATAAGAAACAAGGCGAGTACCTGTAAGCAGTGTGTAGTTTTTCATACTAGTAATCATTTCTCAAACTAACGGTCTTCGTGAGACTGTCAATCTAAGCCAGAGCTAGCATTTAATCATTAAGTACAAAACACTTTAATTCGATAGTTGATAAGTTCCAATCAAAATGAATAAATTCCTGAGGGCAGCTCCGAGTAAAGCTAAAAATTTAGATCAGATTTCACACACTTATTACGCTATTTCTAATTCTGAAAGCCATTCTGATGGTCATTGCATGAAAAAATTATTGCAATGTAAAAACGTGAAATGTTTGGGAACCGTTTTCCAAAAATAAATTATGACATTCAAATGTTAGTAGGAAAAACGAAGAAAATTCATTTCTCAAAGCATATCATGTTTCTAACTTATTACGTAGAGCAACGGATGCGACTTGAGCTCTTACTTTGTAGTTGCATTGTTTGCAATGAAAATGTTCTCTGGCAGACAACGCCCGGCATGTTGAGCTACCACATTCTGGACCCCAGAAGCGTACAATGTATGACTTCAGTGTTGATTTTGAAGTAGATTTCTTGTCATTACTCCGCATGTTACCTGTAAAGGCAAAGTGGTACATGTTCTAAACAAATGCGCAGCAGCGATTTTCAGAATTAGCCGAGATACCGTTATACACATCTAGAGGTTACCAAAGCCTTTTACTTACTTTGATATAGAGGCTTACTTCTGACAAATAGCGATCTCAGCTAAAATGTTTTCATAAGAAATCAAATGTTCCATGACTGGTGAGAAAGCAACATCAAAATTCAAATATGCGCGGGCAAAATCAGTGCCTCTGTGAACTTTTCATGACAGAACTGCAAAAATTAAAGATTGATCTTATCTATTTTGCCGAATTATTGCTGCAAAGTCTGCTTCTGATATATGTCTGCTAAACAGTAGTAGATCCGGAATTTTCTGACAGGGGGACAGCTTTCCGACTTCTCCTAAAACTGTGAAGAAAGGTGCAAAAAATGTTAATTATGCGTCGAATAGCGTTCTTTCACCTTTTCTTAGTAGGCTGGATCAGTTCTAGTGTAAAAGTTGTTTTCAAATCAGAAAATCTGAACTGAAGCATGGCACAAGGATAACTAAAGTCAATGCAGCATTCTTCTAAATAATCGTACTTTACGCTCGGAAGGAAACACGATGTTACTGAAGTAAATAACATGAAGCACGGAAATTCTTCAGAACTTTCGCTAAAAATAGGAGAAAAGTTCTTAAATGACCATTTTTTACTCGACAGAACAAGTGTGAGAGTCAAAAAGTATTCGCTGAGTGAGAAAACTACATACCTGGCGTAAACCAAAGGCTGTTAGACTACCACGAAAGACAGTATGACATACGATGGCTAAAAATCATTAGAAAATACACACCTATTAGGCTTTATCTCGTCAATTATCTTGGGCAGACAGGGTGACGGTTGTTCCTCCCGCCTCCCTTAGAATCCGCACCTGTTACTATTTGTAAAGCAATGAAATCGAATAAAAACTTCAATTTCTTCTGAATTTATAAACTGGTAGACTCAACTTAGGCTCGCTGCGCAACTTCTGAGCCCGTTTCCACTGAATCCTAATAAATCTCAAGTCTTAGATCTGACCGAAAACCTCGTCGGGTACGGATTCGTCACTCGTCAAAACAAGCAAAAATTGCAATTACGATTTGCTTGTATACTAGTAAGCACACATGGGCGTGGGGGTTGGGAGGGTTTGTACCCCAGAAGTTGGAAAAACCCCCTGCAAATTACTGTAGATCCCATAATTCTATTTTTAGTGACATTTTGGCGATTCACCCCATCCTAACTCCTAGAATTTAGGTGCTGCCCAGATATGCTATTGAGTCGTCCCGCAAAATAGAAGTGAAAAATTTACCTGTTAAAACTAGCGAAATTTTGACAAGTCAGTATTAATTACACTAGTCTTTGCTACTTCTGTTATTTACATGCTTTTGTACGAAAAAGGAACATTTGGATATATGACAGCATGGATGATGCAAGTCACCTTATATAAGGAAAAGCGAAAATATCCTATAATCAGTAGTCTGAGATTTCCCCACATTTTTATTTTCTCGTGAATATAAATTGGTGCAAATTAGTGCAAAATTTTCATAAAATACGATTTACGCACAAGGCACCGAAGTATTCAGAGCTTAACCTTTTTAAGTAAAAACTAATAAAAAGTTTGCATAGACTGGCAGCATGGAAGAATTTATAGTGACGAGGGTGAAGCCGCCCCCAGGTGGACCAACACGACGTACTTAGCGAAATAAAGAGTATTTTTTGAATTATTTCGACCACCAATTTGCCATAATTTCTCGCATGATTTTCTTGACGGCCTGGTAGAAGATCATATTTTTTGCGCCAACAATATATAAGCCTTTATGCCTTCTCATAGGCAACCAAGATTTTATAACTTTAGCAAAAAGTTTTGTGAGAAATCACATTAATTTCTGTAGTTTTTCTGCAAAAATTCGTGAAAATGTTAAACGCTTCGTACCAAGTTTCTCTAACAGGTTTAGGACCTTTCGAACGATTTCCCCGCCGCCGTTCTTTGAGAGACGAAATAAAGATACAGTAATCAAATGTTAGGTATGAATGTAAAAAAAATTATTTTTTATACTCAATTATTTTGCAGAAGTAAAGACAATAAGTCATAAGCTAGTTGTATGTAAAGTTTCGTTACTGTAGCCATTATGGATCGGCTAAAAACGGTGACGGAGAAATTGTTCAAAAGGCCCAGCTTTAAATAAGACTTCAAGTGCAGTCGTTTTTCAGTAAAAATTTCACGAATTTCAGGCGCTTCGCGCCATTTTTAGCGCGGAAATATTTAACCAATTTGACAGCATTATATCCTTTTTTACATGAAATTTCCACAAATTTCGAATGATTTAAAAAAATTGCTGCCCGAGGTTCCAGAAATGACTGTATAGAATTAGGTACAGGAAAAATACAAAAACAATTTATTTAGCACACGATAATAGAATTTTTCCGACTATGGTCGATTCATATAATGATAAAATTCATGAATTACATTTATCAGGCGAGGACGGAACTGTAGATGCCTCGGCGCTCAACGATTCCTCGTCGTCCAAGTCGACATCGCCGTTATTTTGAATATCAGCCAAATTTTGCTGCTTAGGCTTTTTCGGCTCTTCGCGATTCGTCGTTGCTTCATCGTCGCCGAATCCGTCATTCAACGACGTTCTTTCCTGATGACGCTTTTTCTTCTGATTCGGGAGCAGCGCAAAGTTTCTGACGTCAGCAGTGGAACTCTTTTTACCCCATTTACGTTTCCCGCACGCCTTCTTCACGTAAGGTCGTTTAATTTTCAAATTCCTCGGCGTAAAATTTTTCCGTTTATTCTTAAGCGAGTTTGGATCCCAATCGGCGTTGCTGCTAGTACAAGATGGCGAATTGGCCTGAATTTTTAACGCAGCAAAGGAATCAGCTCGTTCGTCCGCGGCTTCGTTAGCAGTAATGAATAATTCGTTAGCTAATTCGTCACCGACATCGAAATGGCTCGTGTCGTTGTTCAGGCTGGAATTATCGAATCGCCTGGCGTCGTTACTCGCCGAATCGGCGACGCTTGAAGGGTCCTGAATTAGCTTATCGGGCGGACCGTCGCTGCGACCTTGCAATAATTTGGCGCAAATGGCGTCCAGTTTCTTCATTATTTTTAGTAAAAATCTTTAAAATAGGAGTACAAATATATAAACGCGATTCGAAATAGGGCCACTAATACATTCACGATATACAAGAATATTCATTGACCATAATAAAGTTTGATTTAATTCATAACCGCCTTTATATGAGATGTCAGGATCGAGCGTAAGTTTTCGTTACATCATTCTTTGCTGGAAAATTCGATATCCACATTTTAATCAGGTTTCAGCATAATTAACTCAAATTTGCTCACCACTTTTGAGAGAAACGTTAATGAAGCAGTGACCACACATGGGCGTGGGGGTCTAGGTGTCTGGTCAAGACCAGAATCCGAAAGACCCCTCAAAATTGAATTTTTGGTGCTATTTTGGGCGATTTTGCCGCATCAGACCCCAGAATTAAACGGGTCTGTCCCGTTTCTGCGACCGTTCCGATTCTCCGACCATCCCGATTCTCCGTATAACGATAAAACAGGTTATTTTTGAATTTCCGAAATTCCCATTTCTCCGACCGTTTCAGTTCTCCGACCGTCCCGATTCTCCGACCATCCCGATTCTCCGAGCAATTGTAAAAAACGTAATTTTTAGACAGGCACACAATTCTCGATTCTCCGACCGTCCCGATTCTTCGTCCATGCTAGAGGCTGATGAGCGTGAGAAATTAGAGAATTTTTGGAAATGTGTTCGGACTGCACAGCACGTATGAACATATGTATAAACATAGATGCATGATGTAGGTATTTATTCAGATGACCAGTGTAACAGATACGACAAAACTCCACTCCGACTTGCGAAAACAGAAGCAAAAAATTGGAAAATGCAGATTAGATATTACATTGAAACATTATTTGGCGTCGGCTCCCCGACGTATAATACGATTATATGTACATGATTTAATAACGAGTATGTACAATAATTAATTCATTAAATTAAGGTAGTACAATAATTAATTCATTAAATTAGCCTTTTTCCTAATTCATTCTTTGGATCTAGTATACAATTTACCCCCCAGCGTTTTTTAGCCGATCCATATAAGCTACAGTAACCAAACTTTAAAAGGAGATAGCTATAAGCCTATTGTACTAATCTGCCAAAATTGATTAACTCACGGTGTAAACTTACTGCTTTACACTCACAGTTTACAACGTACTAACGGCATCTAAAAATTGTAAACGATTCGGTGGGTTTCAAACAAAGCAGTTTTTTGTAACTCAATCAACATCCTACATTAAAAAAGTAAGTTTAACAAAAGTAAGCTTAAAGTAAGTTTAAAGTAAAGTAAAGTAAGTTTTTTTATTTTTCTTCAAAGCAGTAAGTTTACACCGTAAGTTAATCAATTTTGCCAGATTAGTACAATAGGCTTATAGCTATCTCCTTGTAAAGTTTGGTTACTGTAGCTTATATGGATCGGCTAAAAACGCTGGGGGTAAATTGTATACTAGATCCCATTCTTTATACCTATGCATTAAACCCAATCGATAGATCAAGACCACCTTCATGTTATCCTTCAGAAGTTAACTGACATGTGATTAGCGCCACCTGTCACATTTCACATTCGAGTTTAAGTCGGAGAGGCACAGGCGTAGCCAGGGGGTATTGGGGGCACATGCCCCTCCCCGAAATTTTTCAGAAATATTGTTGATTTTTCTGTTGCAATAATGTGTGTCCAGGAAACTGAGTTCAAAAAGGCAAAAACGTCAAAATTTTACTCCGCTTCGGGCCGAGTCATTATCATTTATTGTTATATAGATCCAATGACTTCAAAAGCTTGAATCAGCTAAAATAATACAGCACTTCACATAACTTTTGTAATTTAATGCACTATTTGTTCGTTGAATAAAACTGCGCATGCTTGTTGGGCAAAATAGTAAAAGTGCGAAAATGATTGTGTACCAGTTTGTCTATTCTTTGCTTTGTTTGCCTTTCTTTACAAGAACACATAATCCTATTTTAAGTGAAAGAAATGGTCAAATTTTCTTATGTTTCTGCGCATTTCCTCTTTTCTGAACTGCATCTTGTTAATAAGAAGGCCACAAATCGGACTGAAAACGGTAAAAACAAAATTTCATTGATTCGCGCCGCTTTACACTTTTTGTATTTTTGATCGTCAGAAACCCATAAATTAGCTAGGCTACACTACTAAAAGTCGAAAAACTTAGTTTTACTATACATGACGTTACTGGCATTCAATGCAAAAGTAGTCTTAAAAAATTTTTGTTCATGCCCCCAAACCAAAATCCTGGCTACGCCTCTGCGGGAAAGTCAGAGAATCGGGACGGTCGGAGAATCGGGATGGTCGTAGAATCGGGACACAATCAATTTGACTGCTGCCCACCTGAGAAAGTGCCTAAAGCTAAATGATAAGATAGTTTCACATATTAAACATAACCGGTAGGTTGATTACAAAAACAACGTCGGGCTTAGTTCTTTCTCTCGCTACACTTTCATTCCGCGTCTTCGTTTCCAATAGTAGCAAAAATTACACAAGTTTTTCCTCGCAAGCAAGTGGAAGTTGTGCATGCAATGTGATTTTCAATGTAAAATAAAGCGATTAATAGTAATAAATATATAATATTAATGAATACTAATGATAATAAATACATATTAATTATTACTATTAAAAATGATAAATAAAAAATGCAATAGGATAAAATGAAATAAAATGATTCACAGTAAGGATACAATCGCAACAAATTTTGCGCCTTTTAATTTTGATATTCTTAATTGAAATAAAATATAAGTGTTTATGGCGCGTGAAGTGGAGTAGGCTAACTCAAGATAGCACAATAGATAAGTGACTGCCATTTATTTGCAATAAGGTAGGTGATCAGACAGATCATACTTGGATGAAGAGTTCTTAAGACCGCAGAAGACGATAATACAGAATTTTAATAGGAGAATAATTAAAAATCAAAGTTTAACCCGGAAAAATTTGAGATTTTAACACGTTTACAAATTTATAATTTCATTAATTTCCAAAGCATTACATAAATGAACTGATCTAATTTTCGTGAAATCGTTCAACCCACTCTTGAGACCATGATAATTCAAAAAGGCTCAACAGCAGCACATGATCCCTAGAGTGGTCAATCTGTGTACTGGTTTACACGTAGAAATAGTAAAAAATAAACGCACATAGTAAACAAAGCATTTTACGATGAAGTACTAAAAATAATGGATAAAAACAAGTAAAATAGTCGCGTACAACCTGTAAATATGTGCAGCACATAAAATACCCACGCTCGAATCAAGAAAAGAGTTTGATAAAAATTGACTATCATCTTGAAGTGAATGAAATCGTCTATCAAAATAATTGTGCATTCGGAATGGGGTGGAGAACGCGGCGGTAACATTGTCCGTAAATAGTTCGAAATAAGAAAAAGTCTAAAATTGCATAAAAAAATATGGTATAGTTCATTTTTTCCGAAATGGCGCATTGCAAAAAACTCGTTAACAACACTTAACTCAATACAGTCACAATGCCCAATTAATAAAACTTATATTAAATTGATGCAGTGTAAAATGAATGAGTGATAGTTTTAAAATCGTTCGTTGTAGATCTTTTTTGATGGAAGATTATGTATTATTTGAGAAAATAATATCAATAGTCTGTTTCGCAAACCTTGTGCATGGATTACAATGCTTGAGACAATGTAATTCGATTACAAAAGCGGTTTAAACTGAAGAAGCAATCAAGATACTGTGCATAGTAATTGATAAACATATGTAGTTTTGCAATGCAAAAAAGAAAAATTTAACAATAAACCATCTAGAAACCATTTTTGTAGTTGCTCTCCAAATAGCTGAAAATTGATTTTCATGCACCAGGTTTCGTGAAATGGACTATAGACTGGTGAACACGTTATCAGATCCAGGATTTTCACAAGGGGGCAAACGTCCTTTCTTTTTCGAAGTAGGCAAAAATATTTCTAAAAAGTGTTACTCGCAAAATACCTTTTTTCGTCGTTTTCCAGTGTAAACCTTTATTCTAAATCACTAATGGTATAAACAAATATTATTGAAAAAAGAATTCCGACAGTCCCACAAATTCCAGGGGCAGTGATCAGACGTGCATACAGGATTTTGGGTTCTGCACAAGACTGAACAAAAGTTATTGAGTAAGCTAAGGCGAAATAATGTCAAGAATGAATGAGACTCAAACTTCCGATGGAAAATGATCGACATTGAGCAGAAGCCGTAAATTAAAACGGTCTTTGCACTATTTTGGCACTTATGCCAATTTTCAAGGTCAATTTAGCTTGATACCAAGCTCCGACAGACCCTCTTCCCGACAATGATGTGCATCTACGGTTATCAGTGGCGGATCTAGGATTTTCCAAAGGGGGGGCGGTACCCCTAAGGGGGGCGGAACCCTGACTTGGGCGGACAAATTAGCCGTTTTGATCCGAAAATCGCTAAAAATCGCTCAAAAATGCTTAATTTTTCGCACTATTTTCGGGCCAATGGGGGCGGCCGCCCCCGCCCCCCCCCTAAATCCGCCCCTGACGGTTATGATCATAATAAAACAAAATCCACCACAAAAAAACACATTTGTCCGTGACATGTCCATTCCATTGCGCTTTTTTAATATTCTTGGGAAAGTCAAATTTTTTGCCGAAAACTTGCGTTTTTTGGCCATTATTAGGTGCGTGTTTGCCATTTTTGGCGAAAAAATGAAGGTTAAATTACTCTTCCTCTTAAAATGGCCGACTGTTCCCCTCTCAAAATTTTAAGCTGTCACTATCACATGTCCTCGTAACATATAAAATTTGTATGCGAACAAGACAAATTTCAAGAATTTCAAGAAGAGGGTACTGTTATGGGTCGTCCATCATTCTTCTTCTTCTGCGCAGAATGGCCAGTCTGGGGATCAGTCAGAGGGCTTTATTGATCTCAAATAGCCCGTAAAATTGACGTAAATGATAAAACAGATTAAAAACGGCCTTATGCACATTTATTATTAGATTTCATTACTTTTCCGGAAAAGTCTAAAAACCCATTAAAAAAACTTCAAACTCCATTTTCGGCTGTAATTGAGCCTGATCTCCACGCATGTGCATGTCTGACTGGGAATACCCAGAATCTGTCAGACGCGCCCGGTCACATTGGATAAACAGCGGAATTCCATTGTTAAGAAATTTTATTCCTTTGTCGCTCCCTTGCTTCTATTACCAATTTTTCCTTTTTTTCCCAAAACAATTTTCGGACTACCTAGATTTTAGTCTTTGCATATGCACGAGCGGGACGCTCGATGAAGCGGGACCCTTTCAACGAGAAAGGGCGCAATAGATTAGATCGAGGTAGATAAACAAAACTTGGAACTAATCTGCATTTTCAGCAAAATGACATGCATAATTGTCATCAGCACATCGAAAGTTAGCATGAAAGATAATTTTTGTCGAAAAAAATTATAAATCTGCATTGTGTAATATCGCAAAATTACTAAGAATACGATGTTCGTAATAAAATCATACGTTTTTTAGAAATAATAGACATTTTTTAATCAAACTTATTTTCCGCGACTTCTTTTCAATAATTTTTTGCACGTTGTACAAAGAGCGAGAATCTGATGCCCTCTGTTAGTTTTTGTGCAAGTTACTATATATTCAGCATGTATTCCAAAATCTGATGATTAGGGAATAATTGATGAAATTCGTGACTACCAATAGAGGTATTCACAACTAGATAAACAGCTTATTTCCTCAATATCATGCAAAAAAACCAAATAGTGTACGATTAAAAACGAAATTATCACCGATAAGAACAAAATCGGCCCCGAGCTGCCCGAAGTCAATCTGTATGCGAATACAGCATTATATTTATATTACAATATAATGTAGATATATAATTTTTCGTCCCAAAAACGTTACTACGGACGTATTTACGTTAAAAACTAGTTGCGCTAAATCAGGTATTTTCGCATTTTTCTAGAATGCCGTTTCAGCAAGGAAAAAATCGTCAAATGTTTTATTATTCGGCGTAGCTGAACGCAATTTCTTACTACAAAGTTAACTTAAAACTTTCCAAACCCGGTCGACTCAAAATCTAGTAGTTAGTAAAGAATTATATGCATACATTTGCGTGTGTGCGTAAGATAGCACAAGCAACTACATAGAAGCGCACTAATATAAGATATATTTTTCTTCTTTCTCAGCCGACAGCGATTTTTTTCCATTTCGGCAAAACGGAAGGCGAACGTTTTAGTTTTCCTTTCAAAAACTCGCTTATTTAATGGAAAAAGTTTTAAAACGAATTATCATACGGAAAAGTGGCTACGTATGGTTTTCCATACCGGCCGGCTAAAACTTCTATAAAACGCCTCTATATGTTTGTCATAATATAACAAGGAAAATGAGAATATATGGAAAATGCCACTCGGCTATCCATGCGCATTACGCACTTATAGAGAAAGCCTTTCGAAAATGAGCGGGTGATTTTTTAAATATATTATTACTTTCATGGCCGGTTTCCGGAGATATATGAACAATATAGTAGGCAAAAATGAGGAAAAAACATTTCATTTTCATAGATGCCAAAAGACATCTGCTTGAAAACAGGGGACGTATTGACCAAAATCAACAAGAGTGATTGAACGGCAACTACGTATTCAATGCGTTAATCTACCACAATCCGGGAAACGAAAATATAGCAAAAAATAGAATGTCCGAAATTTGCCAATTTTATGACCGAAACCTTAGTCGTTTATATCCTTAAAACGTTAAAACTGAATCACTGAGGCACCTACGTACGCCCGAATCAAATTTCACAAAATAACAAGCAGCAGTTAAGTGGAAATTATAAATGTGCAACAAGTAGCCCATTTTATTCTGTTTAAACAAATGCAAATAAAAATTTCTCATCTTCAAATTTTTAACGCTTCGCGTTAGATATGAAGTATTTTCCATAATTTTTGGCTCAAGCGCGACCAAAAACGACACTTTTTGTAGCATTTCGAGTGAGGAAAAAATTTTCGAAGAGTTTGAATTTTTATGAACTTAATGGATAGAGCATGTCGAAAAATGTCGAAAAATGCTTTTATTGCGAGCTATCACGAAGAATTTTCCGAGATATAGACCAATTTATGTTGGGTCCCACCCCTCGGCCGAATCCTACATACGGGCCTGCTAGAGTTTATGTATAAATACAAAGGATGGCCGACCTGAGTAGTTTCTTTAGGGTTATTGATATGGCTTGGCTTCAAATATCCCAAGAGATATGGAATAAAAATGACAGAAAATGTCGCATTTCGTGTTCTAAATAAGTTTTAATACATATTTGCAGGAAATGTTGACTTCTTAGTAGGTTCTGTTGCGTCTCTGTCGACTTAGCAAACTGTTAAAAATCTCATGAAATGTACGCAATCATTATTCAATCAATGGGAAATGGAACAAAAACTGAACATACACTCAAGCGCGCCTCCTTCATGTACACAGCCAATAAACGCAGGTATACAAACACCTTCTCAGAAGGATCAACATGGCCGCCTGCGACGCATGAGCCGATAATTTTACACCTTTTCCCCTCTCACCATTTTTCCACTTTCAATTGATGATAAAAATGCGTTAAAGAATCTTAAATTCCCCGTGGGTTAATTTGTAGGCATGATTGCGTCCCGATTCTCGACCAAACATGCATGTGGGGAGGTTTGAGAGGTATAAACCCTCCCTCTGAATATGAAAAATGTGAAATTTTCTGACGAAAATGAGGCAAAATGAAGGCCGGAAATCGATAAAAATTAAAAATTTTTGCCAAAAGTGCTTGAAATTTGCCATAAACGGTGGAATAACGTAGTTTTAACGCTATTTTAGCATTTATATCAGTTTTTGAGGTCATTTTGGCCCAAAAAATCTCAATTTTTGACCCCCCTCACAGATAAACCAGCTGTGCATCTACGATTTCGACCATCCCAATCATACATGTTACAGGGGGATGGGGGATCTCCACCCAAAGTTATTCGTCCCATTTCCCCTAAGCTATAACATTTTTGACACCCCCATTTTTGGAAAAAATTGAATTTCTCAGCCGTTTTTTGGCCGTTTTTGGGAAAAAATTGGAGTTCATTTACCCTCCCCTTAAAATGGCCAGGGATCTCCCATCCGAAATTTCAAGCCGTTACATGTATGATTCCATTCGTTCCCGTTTATCCAAATGCAGATTAAAATGCGCCAGGTAGCACTAATCACGTGTCACTCATAGTCCATAGATTTGCTTTGAAGAGTAGACATTAAGGAAGAAGACGGTATAGATCTTATCTAATGTTTTAATTATTATTTTACCTTACTAAATTACCCAAAAAATACCACGTACTTGATTATTAAGTGAATGTTCGAGCAGCTCGTAGCTGCAAAACGATTTTCAGACATTATTTTCTGTTTGCCTCACAATATTCTACTCGTTTCAATTTGTTGCATACTTGGAGTACATAGGTGCGCAAGGTCAAACTTAGAGAGGGGGGGGTGAAAACCAAAATAGGTAGATAGCTATGTGCTTCATAAAAACGGCTCTGTAGTCCTTTTGGGGTCAGAAAATTAGCCATATAGTCTTTTTGGTCTCAAAAAACTAGCTATATAGCCTTTTTGGATTCACAAACATAGCTATGTAGCCTTTTTGAACTAAAAATAGCTATTAATCCCTTTTGGAGTCGAGAAAATAGCTATATATCCTGTTGAAACTCAGAAAAGATAACTAAATAGCATTTCTGAGCTTAAAAAAGACCAATAGCTAATTTTCTTAGCCCCAAAAGGCTGTTTAGCTAATTTTCTGAGCCCAAAAAGGCTATATAGCAATATTTTTTCGGCCAACATCGCTGTCAAAGCTCAGGGGAGGGGTAATACCCCCTCAGCCCCATGCTCTTGTATGTTGGAGTACCTATATGCTTGTGCTCTGTACTAAAGAATCTAGTGATAAATGATTAGCAGACTCTGATTTGTAGCCTGCATGAGAAAATCAAAAGCTATATCGCTGATTAAACAAATTCCATTTCACTGCATCAAGCGTAATAGACTGTTTGATGTCAAAACTAGCCTAAAAACTTGCTTAACAGCAGGAACAGAATTTAATCATTTTCATGACAATGATTAAATTAATAGATTCATAAGGCAACTACGAGTATATACGTGTGCAGTGTCTTGTATATCATTACGAATGAATACATTTGTTTCGATCGTCACCGTGGTCGAGAACATGCGTGTAACGGCTCAAAATTTTGGGAGTGGGTCCCCGCCCCGACCATTTTCAGGGAGGGGGTTGGTTTACCTCAAATTTTTAGCCACAAACGGCCAAAAAACGCTTGAGAACAGCCTAAAAATTCAACTTTCTCCAAAAATCGGGGGGGGGGCAAAAATTCTCTGGCTTTGAGGATGGGGGAACGACCGATTAGAGATGGTCGAAAAATCGGGACGGTTGGAGAATCAGGACCAGACCAGCACGCAAGGGTTCAGATATAGACCCCAAGACAAAAAGGGAAATCTTTTAGGAAAATTAAGGCTAAAAATTGTTGAAAATTTTTTCGCAAGAACTGCGGATTAACATACTTTTTCCGCTATTTTAGCATTTATTCTACTTTAAGAGGCTGCTTTTAGCATAAAAAAGCTTTCTGGCTACCCCCAGACCGACTACGCCATGCATCAATGGTCCTAGACCCCCAAAATGAAAAAATGAGAAATTTTTGGTAAAAATAGCGCATAATAAAGGCCGAAATGAATATTAACATTTTCTCTGCAAAAAAGCCCGAAATTGACATAATTTTCCCGCTATCCTAACATTTGTGACGGTAAGCCATTTTGGCTTGAAAAAATTCTCTAGCTGAAACCCCAAACCGGTCATGCTGTGCATATAGATCAATCTGTCGCAGAAACGTTATAGATAAGTCACGAGCTCAGTGGTGTGCATTTACGGTAGAACAAGATGTTGATGTCAGCAATTAAAATAAGCCTGAGTAATGAGAAGCGGGGAGCGGAGCGAGCGCTTCTTATAATGTCTTGTCTGAAATATATAGGTATGTTTTCACGTCTATAACCTGGGGTTGAAAGGGGAAACCCCTAAAATTTGTCTTAGAAATTTTTAACTAAGAAACTATGTTTTTACGTTCCTCAGCGCTAAAATACTCTAATTTTCGAGCGCTTCGCGCCATCAATTTAAAAAAGTCACTATTAATTACACATTTCAATTTTTTCCAAATAAAATTGTTTTCCAGATAAAACTTCCTACATTTATTATATTCAAAAGCTGAAAAATTACCCTGAAGGTATAAATGTTGAAAAATTCTGGCGCTTCGAGCCAGATATAAGTTCCTGCATTCCTGCATTTCTTTTCTCGAAAGCTGCAAAACAGCTAAGAAAGATTAAAAATATCGAAAATTTCCGGCACCTCGTGCCAGATATCATTCCAGCATTGCTAATCTCCAGAAAACTGCAAAATTCCTCTTAAAAGGATACAAACGCTAATGTTCTTCAGCGCTCCACGCCAAATATAATTCTTGCAATGCTTATTTTCAGAAAACTGCAAAATTAAGCTTAAAAGGATAAAAACGTCAAAGTTTTACAGTAGAATTTCTTGCGTTGATTATTGACTTTAATTTGCGCTCTGTCTCGTTTCTCCGACCGTCCCGATTCTCCGACCGTCCCGATTTTCCGACCGTCCCGATTCTCCGACCGCCCCGATTCTCCGACCGTCCCGATTCTCCAACTTTCCTGATTCTCTGACTGTATCGATTCTCCGTTTAATGATAATACAGGCTATTTTTAGATTCCCAAGATTTCCCTTTCTCCAACCATCCCGATTCTCCTACCATCCTGATTGTCCAACCATCCCAATTGTCCGACCATCACAATTCTCCGATCGATTGTATAAAATGCTATTCTTGAACACATGAAAATCCGATTGTCCGACCGACCCGTTTCGACGTCCGTCCCATGCTAAGGGTTGACAAGCGTGAGAAGCAAGTGAATTTTCGCAAATGCATAAGGACTGCACAACACATAGTACTTACAAGCTTAGATGTGTAGGTATTTATTCACTTAACCAGTGTAAAGAATATGACGAAATTCTGCTCCGACTTACAAAAATAGAAACAAAAATGGAAAATGCAAATTGATATAACATTAAAATATATTTGGCGTCAGCTTACCGACACATACTGCAGTTATAATGTAACTGATTTAATTACGATTATCCAGATCCTGAGCTATATAGATAAGGAGACAATTTCAGTTAGGCTCTGTGCGCGTATTCAATTCGACATAGTTTTTTTCACAATAGGGATTACAAAATTACGCTTGTTTATTATGTATCACAAGATTCTTTAGAACATACCCTAATATCTATACAAGCAAGTCGTCTAATAATTTACACATTAAATAAGCCTTATACCTAATTCATATTTTATATCTACCTCCTCGTAAACCAAATCAGTAGATCAAGACCATCTTCATGCCACCCTTCAGCGGCTGATTGACATCAGGTTAGTGCCACCTGTCACATTTGAATCTCCAGTCGGAGAAACGGGAAAGTCGGAGAATCGGAACGGTCGAATACACGGGACGGTCGGAGAATTGGAATGGTCGGAGAATCGGGATGGTCGGAGAATCGGAACGGTCAGAGAAACGGGATACAATCTGTATATGAGTTGAAAAAGATAAAAATGTCGAAATTCTCTGTCGCCCCGCGCTAAATTTGATTTTCTGCATTAAACATCATTAGAAAAGTACAAAATTGAACTTGAAAGGATAAAAAGGTGAAAAATTTACGTGTTTCAATTTTTTTAATTTAATTTTTTTTAAATTTACTTCTTGCCCTGAAAAAACTGCAAAATTGACTTTAAATGTATAAATGCCAAAATTTTTGCCAAATAGCTTCAATTTTTACGTTTTATCACCACAAGTTGCAGAAGTCAAATAAAAGCACAATGTCGACACACGTCGAAAAATGTCGTTTTATCATGCAAAATCGCTTCTGAAAGTATTCTACACATTTTCAAATTCAGGCGATCCCCTGAAATAAAATTCTGGATGTGGAGGCTATACGATTCCCAGTCAAATCACTATGAGTAACATGCATTTTTATGTATCGCCAGTTGCTTCCTTCATTATCGGAATGAACTAGCATTACTCGAATTTGTAAGAAACTTAACTCTCTGAAGCAGCAAGAGGCCAATGATTCAAATAAGTTCGGCGAAAACTTTCTATTCTTTCATATAAAATTTTCTATAATCTGGCATCACTGGCCAGTGTCATAAAATAAATAAATTTTCTAGATACCGCCGTTATGAATAATAAACTAAACAAAGACAAAAATTTTAAAAAATAGCAAAGAAGTAATAATAGAAGGGAAAACATTCGAAATAAGAAAAAATGTAAAAAATGAAATATTTTTGACAAATTTGAAACAATAAAAATATACCGACAGCCTTATTATTAGAACATGCTGGACTTCTGTGACGTGGAACTTGTGTGCGAAACTTCAAGTCTTGTCGCTCTAGAAATATTTTCCAGTGAGGATTTTGAGACAGTGATTGAGACAGTGAGTGCTGCTAAGTTTGAGCGGAACTGTGGTTGCTTAACATAATTATGTATTAAAAAGTACATTAATTCGTAAGCCCGTATCCAGGATTCGGCTAAGACGGGGAAGCGCACCCAAGTCAATTTCATTTACATATAATCGGAAACTTCTTTGAATAGCTTGTGAAAATCACGTTTTTCGGCGTTTTATAACTTTATCTACTACTTTATCCACAATCCATCAAGACCATAAAATTCGAATTTTTTCCAAGAAAAACTTTCATTCCTATTAACATCCTGAGAAAAGCGTCGTTTTTTAGTCGCGTAAAGCAAAACGTTAAAAACACTTCTATACGGCGCGAAGCGCCGAAAATTTGAAGATTTTTATGATTTTCTATCTTTTCGTGCAATAATTTACCTTTCACGATTTTTTTGGCCGAGCCCCTATTCCCATTAAATACGGCCCTGCCCATATCAATATAAAAAAGCAAGACGTGGAAAAAGGACAAAGAATTCATTGGAATATTTCAAAGTTCGGCTAGATATCAGACTGTGCATGGGGTTGCATAAATACCCCCAGAAGGCGACAAGGGGATATTCTACGCATTAAATAGAGAAAAATAAACACAAAAACAAATAAATGTCTTAATTTAGTCTAAAAATGTCGGAATAATGATTTATACAGCCCTTAACTGAATTAAAGTTACTCGCCATTAACGAAAAAACGGAAATGGCCGTCTTCAATTTTCATGAGCAGGAAGTGTTTTCAGCACGTAAATTAATATTCATGAAAATAAAAAAAAACGATTTTAGGTGAATTATTCCAATTAACATTCAATAACAAAAGAATAATTGGTGTTTCTGAACGATTTTGATTATCCAGCCAGAGTAAGGAGAGCAATTACCAATGAAAATGAAAGGCTGGGAGTGCCGAGGCAGTGGAAATGTTGAGACGGTGGGGATGATGAGAATTTTAGGCGGAATGTTGAGACAGATGAAGAGCTAAGACAGTAGCAATATAGAGCGAGTAGGCCAAAGATAACTGCTCTCCTAAATGTATGTGCTTTAGCATATCAAAAGAAATTATGCTCATTATTCATGTTTCAATGAAAATCAGATCGGCCTTCAATTTTTGATAATCCATAAAAAAGTCGACGATTTTTATGCTCAAAGTAGCGTTTCAGATAATAGACATTTACAAGAAATTTTACCAATTCATCAATATCTTGCTGCAATTCTAGAAAATATAGATCTGTGAAAAATAAAAATGAGGTATATCAAGCTGAGATTTATTCAATCTTCTTTTAAGCAGTGGCCGCAGGTTACCATTTCCACATTTTTGGGCTGAACCTAATTTTTCTGACGATAATAATTTACTACAATCAAGAACAATTTACCACTTGCCGCAATTTTCGAAAAATATTAGTAGATTCATGCAAAATGACAACCGAGATGATTCATAAAAAACTAGTTAATGGCTTTCTAAAACCTGAAAAAGCGAAAGAATAATACGCAGCCAATTAATCGCATTAAAACGCATTATCAAACACTACCTTAACATAAGGTTTAGTCATCAAAGTATTATCAACAAAATGAATTGCCAAGCTGAAATTGGCGGAATTTTCCGCTATATTCGAAAACAAAGTAAGCTAACTTTAAATTTAAGTTTGATGGCCGAACATGTTTTTCATATGAGACACGTGGGCGTGGGATGTCAGGAGGTATGCACCCTCATCAGCCTCTCCGCCTCCTAGAAGGCCGAATACCCCCACAGAAACCAAAATAACCCCAGAACTCAATTTTTAAAAATTTTTTATTGTTTTTTCGCAATTTTGCCAATGGATAGTGAGTGCTTGATGATAAACGTTGAAAAATGGCGTTTTTTCGCCATACCACCATTTTTAATACCATTTTTTGACCTTTGAAAAATCTTGCACCCCCCCCTACCCCACAGAATTTTAGTGCTTCCCACCTATACGAGACTCAACGACAACTTTGTCAGGAGCATCGATATATGATTTGAACAAATAAACGGCGTCATATCATTTTAGAGACCGAATTTATCATAAAACGAATTATTTTCCAATTTCGCTCAAGTGATTAAGATGCGGTGATACTCAGTATGCGAACCAGACATGCCCAAAAGAAGATACCAAAGAAAAACAATGCGTACACCAAGACAACCAACCCTTTTACACAATATAAGCCCTAAAACTATAAAACAAGTCAATTTCGTAACAAAAGAAATGCGAAAACCCAATCTCTCATTTACGTACTAAAGCATTGGTTGGCGTCGCTTAGTGATAAAAGCAGAAACCATAGTCATATTATACCTTAGTCACATGCTACAATGAAAAATATGTTTCCTTGGCAAAATAATGGGCGTTTCGAAAAGAAAAACTCGTTGTTAACGCGATAAGAGCTACTATATATTGGGCAGAAATCGAAAATTACTAATTCGAAAATTAGAACGTGCCCTAAATATTTTTGACTAAAACTTTCGCGCGTCAGTTTTATGCGTACAAAATGGACGGCGAGCAGCCGAGCAATAAAACGCGAATAAAGCAGATTAAAAAGCCGAATAAAGCATAACATTTACGATAAACTTTGGAATTAATCGAAGGTGCGCAAGAAAACAGACGTAAATCGGGATTCGTTTTAAAGTGAATGCAAATATTTGAGCGCAGCAAAATTATTCAGCAAAAAATTTAAAATGAACAGAAAACATGATGCATCATGAAAAAGGACGGTTGAAGCACAAGACAGCTATATGCACGCATCGCGCGAATATTATTCTACGGTCCTAGCTTTCCGTCGAATTTCAGCAAATTTTCAATACAATGCACTATTTTTAAACAAACTCTTGTTAAAGGGCACTGTACGAAGCTAAGCAATCAAGATAGGTACCCGAACTATACCTGAACTCTATTTAAATTCGTTTAGTCAACTTCCGCATTAAAAATATAGTCGTCTCATCAATACGACAAAACAAATATGAAAGAGAAAAAAGGAAAGGAAAAACAACCAAATATGGAAAAACTAATAAAAAATAAAAAAAAGATAAAAAAGGAATAGATACAAGCGAAGCAAGCTGTTAATATGAAGGAAACAAAAGACGTGAAAAATAGCACAAATTTACTTAAAAAGAATCATATTAAGTGATGCAAGCATTCGGACTTTGAGCCCAACCAAGTAAGGTCGTCATCGACCATCACGTCATATAAGGCGTTGTAAACTCTGTCTTTTGAAGCTTTCAAGTTCCCTTTACCATGAAAGAAAATTAAAATGCAGAACCATACGAAGAAGATTTGCAGAGAGAAACGGGAAAAATTTTCCAAAAAAAGTTTTTTCTGGGAAAGCGATAAACATAAAAATTGAATTTAATGTTTCATCTATTTATCTTACAAATGGGGCCTAATACACGCATACCGACCAGATATTTTTCTTTAATTTGTAGTAAAACTATTTTACTCAGCGTAACAAAATACAGTAGTACTCGTTAATTAGAAACGATAGCATTGATTATAGAAGAAATGGAATATGTAATATAATGCGAGTGACGTAACAGAAATTAATGAAAATGGCATTCAAAATGATACAAAATTGCAAAATTTGCCGCAAAGCAAAACTAAATGCCCTGCTTTTCTAATATTTTACCCGTTAAGTGAGCGTTATAGGCAAAAGTAAGCAATATAGTCGCTTCTGACCAATTTTCCGCAAACTGGGTTACTTAGTAGGCAAGTCGACATAAAATACGCATCCATTATCGGTCCCCTTTACTCCGCGGTGCATTAAAACACGTACGTGGCTACATGACTACGTAAAATGTTAGGCATTTTCCAACAAAACCCCTTGCCTTCCCATTTTCTACGCAGAACGCGCGCGCGCAGAATAATATATATATGCGTTGAAAATGACGAAAATCGAACATTAAACCGTAGGAAAACGATGAAATACCGAGTATTGGGAATAAAAGACGAAAAACGACGCAGTATGGGCAAAAAGGCCAAAACGGCTCCGTTCGCGGACCGGCTGCTACGACGAATGAATATTGCGTTCAAGGTTTTATCTAGCGTTTCGTGCATTTGTATGGGACGCAAGTGTATATGTGGTGTGTGTGTGTGTGCATTCGCATAAAAAATGGAATAACTGGCACAGATTTCTGGCAGATAAAACGCTAGTCATACGGGCTGGACCTTATTTCGGTGCGGTTTTCTTGATTTAAGGAGGATTTAAGATTCGCCAGCGCTTTGTTCTGCCTGAGTATAAATTATGCTTGTCGAACGGAAAGAGTCAAAAACGCGCAAACTCGAAAATAACGAGGATTTTCTGTCTAAAACTAGCTTTTCTGACGAAAAATGTCTAAATTCGTAAGAATATAAAACCTTATTTTATTGAATATACCGCAAGATTTTAAACTCAAAAAAGGGTTATCGAAACCTTATTTACCGGCGGCAAAGAAAAAATTAGATAAGGGAATGTTTGATAGTATGCAACACGACTCATATAATAAACTTCAGGGCAAAACGTCGTTCAAAGCGGACACGAGCGCCCAAATCAGCACACAAACAAGAGTGTGTGCTTCTAAAGATTAAAAATAACGAAAACTTGTGTTCCGCGCGATTTTTTCCGCATACTTTCTCAAATCTTCTGAAGCTTAAAAATTGGTCACGTGAGTTCGAATTTTTGCTATTAATGCAAACGACGCAAACATCGATCGAAAAAGCGTATGTACTGGACCGTCATTTGTTACTAGGCAACAAAATTTTCACGTTTAATGCCCAGTTCCGCATCAAAAGTTCAATGAGCGAATAAATAAGAGAAAGAAAGTAAATGCATCGGAATTTTTTCGTCAGATCCGAAGATGTTTTTCATAATTTTCTCATCAAGCATAATCTCGCTACAGCCCTTCACATGCACGTACCTACCTATTACACTAATTATTTGACTTTGCTAAGCACGCCTCCTGGATTTGGAGGACTAAAATTTTGAAGCCGGATATTTCAACGACTACTCGTAAATAGATAAAAATAATGGTGTTTTTCAGCATTTCTCAGCGAACTCTACATATAAGAGGAGAAAAAAATTTTGAAAAAAACAAAAAAATTTCAAATTTCACTTGTCTTCAAAAATCGTCTTGTAAAATGGCCACTCAAATGATTTCTCAGCATTAAATACCAACTCGGCCCTGCTGAAAAATTGTTTAGCCTGTACTATACTCAATTCAGGTAGATTGCAAACATAAACAATATGGAAAATGAGTCATTTTGCGTGAAGCTTTCAGAAAATTTTGACTCGTTTTTTCATTTTATACACAAACTTGGGCTTTTTGGAAGACAAAAGTTATGCAACAAAAAAACGAATTTGGCGCTAAGCGTCGAAAATTTCGAGCGTATTAGCTCAAAAACATGCTAAATCTATTCTGAAGATTTTGCAAAAAAGTATGCTTCAAGAATTTTCAATTTTTCTCTGGGGAACCTTGTAAAAAATATTTACTTGCAAAATTTTGGGGAGACTAGTCCCCCTCTATCCGCCCATAGCTGCGTGCGTGCACTTTACGCAGGTACCTAAGTTAGATCAATGAAAGTTTTTAGAATGAGACTTACGTGCGACAAGTTTTTATTTATTGAGAGCTCTTGCACTCGTATTAATGACTGAATCGTCTGCTTCGAAATAAAGAAAATTATTCTCAGAATTCGCGGACGCTAGAGTAGCGCCAGTCTTCCGTGCTTTCTCCGGCAAATTCCGAAATTTTTGGAACATTCAGCTCTTACTTGGGATTAAATTCGTTTTACTTCTTGAACATTTGTTTATGGATTCGTATGTAGCGTCACAGCATTAAGTGCGGAGACGCAATCCTGTTAAATCGTGGTAAAACAAGATAATGACTTTCAATTCACTCATATGTATATTCTTAACAACCTTCTGTTTCGAACCACGACCGAGGATTGATGAAGAAACAACGCGAATTTGGAGAAACGAAAAATTTTGGGGAACTAAGATGGAGCTCACGCGAATAATAAGCATACTTGCTTTAATAAGGAATAAATGCATGCATAACGTATAAATAAATTATTCAGTAGACAAAGACACTGTCATCATCAGACATAGATATACATACATACACCGTATAACGAACATGTCGCGAATTTTATATTTTTCGGAGTGATCTCGCCGAAAAGCGGTAAAACCCGCATATTTTGCTGGCAAATATTTTACAGCAATTTTGAAGAACCGTAGTTTTCCTGTTTTATTTGTATACTTTGGGTATGGTCTGTCTCATACCACCCAACCCAAATACGTTATACTCATAAAGGCGTGGGTATAACACACGTGTACAAGCAAATAACATTTTCAAAACATTATTCAAGTAGGCAAACGATGAAAAACGTATTTTCGCTCGTAGTTTTCGGCGAAAATTTTTCGAAACGAAAAAGACGTGTATTTTCCATTGGAAATAATGCGAAAAAAGTTTACCGATCGCGTTTAAGGTCTGACGTTTGCGCGTATTATTCTAAACGTTCATTTTGTTTTTATACCAGTTTAGCCAAGCATATGGAATTCCAGTCGGCTGCCCGCCTCGTTTAGTAAAATGTTTCTGAAGCTCATAAAAAATGGTTTTAAATAGATGGAGTCGACTTTTATTCGCAATGCCTACCTACTTAAATAAAATGCTCTTAGTAAAATCGAAAAATAATGTAGAATTTAACTGATAATAAAAGCTTCATATATTTTGATACATAATTTGCTATTCATTTTTTAATGTCACTTTGCACGAAAAAATTATGTCGTCGCCCTGCTAAGTTGGTACCAACCACAGTGCCAAATTTATGGGTATTATCCCTATATTGCTACCATTCCAACATTGCCAGAAGTCCCAGCATTGCCACCGTAAGTCCCAACATTGCCACCAGTCCAACTCGTAGAATTGTTAGCGAGAGTATAGTCTGTTTCACATAACTTCGTGCACAAATCTTAAGAATTTCCATCGACATTAAGCCGAGGGTTATGATAATTATCTATCAGATCAATGCTATAATTGCAATCTGTCAGCTTATTGTCGGAGATAGTTTTAAAATATATGGCCGGACTTAACCCCGTTTCCGGCACTTTGGACTACCCCCCAGGGCGGAGAAACACCCGACGGAACCGTGTACACAATGACATACGTTTCCATTTTCGGATTTTATCCATTGTTTCCGTTTTCGGATTTGACTCACCCGGGTTGGACCCCCTTAAAATTAAATTTCCCAAAAGTCGGCAGACATCCTAGAATTGCATTTCCAGCTTTTTTTGCTATTTTTGTCGCATCAGATTTCCTCCCGGAATTCAGTTGCTGCCCGTGTAAACTACGCTTCAATTACTTATTCATTCATCTTATTTTCATATGCAATAAAGTATATGATTGAGGTCGTCAGGGAGGGTTAAATCAATAATCTGTGGTTAAGGAGGAGCAGAATCTACAATTTTTTCTATAATTATCTTATGTTGTTAAATTCTGGGAGGGATCTGATGGGGCACAAAGCGCTAGGAAAAAGCCAAAAATACAATTATGGGAGGTGTTCTAGATACTAGGGAACATGGATTTCAATAGATCTAAACCCCCTTCCCCAAGCGCCCATGTTTGATTGTACGCCAAGACTCTTTGTAGTAATGCGGAACTTGTAGTAGCAGTGTTGGTATCTGATCAATTTAGGACTCACTTAACGACTTACAAACGTTACGAAAATGGTAGCTTGCCTTTCGTTATAGTCCTTGTCACAAATTCCTAATGAAAATTGACATTATCTCCATTGCTAACGTAAGCGTTTATGATCTTATTATAGAATAAATAAGAGATACACATAATGCATGTATTTATAATAACTGCGAATTTCCATCATGTAACAATATTTGATTTTAGTCGTTGATTTAGAAGAAATCAGAAATTTTTAAAAACGATCAAACAGAGCCAGAAAGCTAGACAGAGCAAAGAAGCCATAAAATCGCATGTGGACTATCTCGTCGGAGGATTTTCGACAGGAATGCGTGTTGTGCAAGTCAGCATAAAAATCGAGTTGGTTTCTTCTGCGAAAACGTTGGATAAAGCTTATAATTATAAAGATAATTTTGCAGTGCTGATAATAATTATGTATTACATTTGTGAACACAATGTACAAATAATTATTAATGTCATTTTTTTAAACAATCAGAGATCCAGCTGGCTTGACTGCAATAACCATGGTTACCAACTTTATAATAAAATGAAGAAAGTCGACGTTTTCGCTACTAGAATAAAGTTTCCATGGAAATAGAAGATTTTTAATGTATTCTGACAACAAATTAACTCGGCATTCAGACGCCTGGTAGTGGCAGCAACTGGTGAAATGCCGGAAAAGATTTTTGTGCATGACATAGAAGGGGGAAAAAGTTGCCTGAATAAAATTTCCAACTCCATAGAAACAATTCGATTGGTTCATAGCATTATTATTGCATGACGTAACAATATTAAAAGGACTCAAATCAATTTTTCGCGGTCTGCAAAAACAAATGGCATTACTGAGGAAAAGTACAACTTCACAAAAATGCCTCGTATACAAAACGATAATAACAGAGCATCAGCTTGGAATTAATGCCTTGTTTTGATACTTGGACGAAGCGAAAAAGCGTTCCTGGTAAAACAAATATAATTGTTAGGTACATCAGATGAGTTTAGTTATCTCAATTTGCCAGCTATAGTATGTTTCACATAAGTTTGGGCATAAGTTTTAAGAATTTTTTCGAAAGTAAGCCGACGGATTACAATAATTATATATCAAATTAATGCTATAATCGCAATCTGTCAGCATATTGTCGGACATAGTTTTTAAAATTTATGCCAAAACTTGAATGAAACAGATCATAATTTCTAAAGATTGTGCCGAAACTTGAGTGAAACAGATACTTAGCTTCTTTCACACAAGTTTGGGCATTTTTAAAACATCGACAATAAGGTGACAAATTGCAAAGTGTAATTATACACGAATTCAATTATCATGATCTGTCGGCTATTGTGGTTAAAAATTCTTAGAATTTATGCCTAAGGTTATGTGAGACAGTGATGGATTGGGTGAATGAGAAAGTATTAGGCCAAAATAAGGCAATATGAAGGACAAAAATTTAAGTAAATTAATAATTTTTTGTAAAGCACCAAAAATAGTGTTGTGTAAGCAATAAAGCTTTTTATTGCTTTTGTAAAAATTCAAGCAAGATTTTATCAAATTTAAAGGACATTTTAATAATTTACATTTTCTCGCGTCAAAATATTCTAATCAGATTCTATTTGTCTTTCTAATTTCAGACATGATTTGTTCCTTTTTACGTGCGCTTATTTTCTTTTTGATTTCCACATTTTACTAATCTTTACATACTTTACTAAAACCTAGAGTTTGAGATTTCGATTCCCTCTAGAATTACTGTCGACTTCACTAAATTTTCAGGTTTCAATAAAACAAAACTAAAAATGCAATTTCGAACCGTTAACATATTGATTATTTTGTGGTCAATTATATTCTTGGAAGGCTTTATTTGTTTAAATTGTGAAAAATGTCATAAATGACCGCTTATGATGTAAAGTAGCACAATTTTATATACAGTGCCGCTCAAAAGTTTAAGCACCCCTTCACCAAAGCGCATTTTAGCTTGTATTAGTTGTTTTTCTGCACTACTATAATTAAAACGAACTTTACACAGTTGGAGCATCTTTTATTAAAATTCTAACGATAATTTCATACATTTGCGTAATTTAGAAGCGAGCAGGACCATCTTTTGAATCAACAGTCGCCTGCTTACACACAAAGGCTATTCCTTTCTGATTTATTCAGATTAAACTGATTTCAAACACTTATCAACTCTGTTTTCATCCTGCTTTTAAATTCGCATGAAAGTTTTGCCAATCTCTTAGGATGACTTGGAGTTGCAAGATTTGGCTAATATTGAGAATATGGTGACCTCCTAGATATTAACTTTAAATGGATGATTTAATCTAATTAAGGGTCAAGGAATTCAAATCTGAAAGAATTAGGTGTCGGTCGGCATTACTGACCGAGTTACAGGCTGTTGAACTTCATGTGTTTAAGGATAACAAATTAATTAAGACGAACTGGGT
This sequence comes from Mermis nigrescens, assembly GCA_036768485.1. Classification (NCBI taxonomy): domain Eukaryota; kingdom Metazoa; phylum Nematoda; class Enoplea; order Mermithida; family Mermithidae; genus Mermis; species Mermis nigrescens. The sequence continues at coordinate 10,520,058 of JAVLUZ010000160.1, forward strand.
TATTCTCAATATTAGCCGTTTTTACTTCTATTATACTTAGGCTTAGGCTTAGTATATCTGAAAAGGTGTTTAAAAAAGGTGTTTAAAGCTGCTTAGGTCGAGGTCGCTCCCGCTCATGTATAGATGATTAGATGTTGAAATGTCAAATTTTCAAAAAAACGTGATTTTATGCCTTTTCAAGCAATAATCTATAACGTAGATGTTGAAAACACGATCTGTCAACCATGAGAGTGAAAAAAATCTTTGAAAAAATTTTTTTTCGAACTTTTTTTTCACTTACATGGTTTCCGACAGTTCTTTCGACTTCTAAGTTAAAGATTATTGTTTGAAAAGGCGTAAAATCACGTTTTTTTGAAAATTTGACAAGGTCACCTTATTCTCAATATACTCCCAAGATTTTAATCCGGTAATTAGGAACCTCCGTCAATTTACGGAATTCCTTTTTAAGGCACAATATTTTACGTCATTATACTACTTAATGTTTTAATTATCGTTCTTCATTAATTTGTGCTAAGCTAGACTTGATAAAACATAAAATATTCTTATAGAAAACTTAACCTTAACCGATTTTCAGTAAATTTGGGGCATTAATGCAGGAAAAACCAAACGACTTATTCTATGTGCATCGAACGGACTCTATACTTGAACTGATATGTGTATTTTGCCTGATCGCCAAGGAACAATATTAAATATTTGTATTTGTAGTTTTTTCCTGATCGTCAAGCATCAATAACTATTAACTTTTGTGCGAACATGTGAAATTTTGATTCATCCAAAAAACACTGGAGCCGTTTTAACTACTAAAACTTTTTAGGAATGAAGCTCTTTTTTGTCGGCAAGGTATACTTTCTCTTGCCCGTTTGTGTTCAAAGAATTCATTGGAGCATGAAATAAATACAAAATTTGGATTTATCACCTCAACCAAGAATATATTCGCACATGCAGACAAACAGATTCGATTATAGCAGATTACCAAAACTATACAACGTTATGTCAACTGTAGAGGTGCTTAAACTTTTAAGCGGCACTGTAGATGACTTACTAACTTGCAATAAATTTATTGCTCTTCGTAGAGATGGTCGCATTTTCCTGATATTTCATTAGCCTTATTCTTCCAGAAATTTTTTTCATTCTAGACCATAGATGCGCAGCATGCTCAATCTGGGGGGGGTGGTTAGCACACCTGGGCGTGGGGAAGTTTTGGGGGGTGTGCACCTCCCCTCCGAGAAACCAAAATACCCCCCCCCCAGAAATCAAAATGCTCCCCCAGAATTCAATTTTTGAAAATTTTTTTCGTTTTTTTCGCAATTTTTTGATGCCAATGGATAGTGCTTGATGAGAAACGTCGAAAAATGGTGTTTTTTACGCCATACCACCATTTTAAGGCCATTTTGTGACCTTTGAAAAATCTTGCACCCCCAGAATTTTCTTGCTGCCCACGTATGGTGGTTAGCCGTAAAGCTTTGCTGAGCCAGAATTGCCTGAAAAACTTGTATGAACGCTAAAATATTGTCGAAATTGCGTGAATCCACTGTTTCTGGTCAATTTCAAGCACTTTTGAAAGAAATTTTCGATTTGTATCCATTTTTGACCTTCATTTTGCTAAATGTTTCCCAAAATTTTTCAACTTTTCTCTAGGGTTAAAGGTTCTAGACCCCTAGAATGGAAAAATGGGAAATTTCCTGGGGAAAATAAGGCAAAATGAAAGCCAAAAATTTTGAAAATTGAAAATTTTCTTCAAAAGTGCTTTAAATTGACCAGAAACTGAGTAATAATATAGTTTTAACGCTATTTAAGCGCTTATACTCGTTTTCGAAACCATTTTGGCCCAAAAAAGCCGAATTTTTGCCCCAGACCGGATAACCCCCCACGAGATCGGCCATGCTGTGCCTCTATGGTCTTGACCATACCTGGGCGTGGGGAAGGGGATTTGGGGGTGTGCAACCCCGAAACTAAAATACCCTCCAGAAAACAAAATACCCCCCAGAATTCAATTTTTGGAATTTTCTTCGCAAGTTTTTGATGCCAATGGATAGTAATCGATAAGAAACGTTGAAAAATGGTGTTTTTTCGCCATACCACCATTTTTAAGGCCATTTTTTTGACCTTTGAAAGAATCTTGCAACCCCCAGAACTTTGGTGCCGCCCACCTATGGTCTTGACCCCAGACCCACGTGCATATCTAAACTAGACCTCCAAATCTTCCCAAGTGCCTGTCCGTGACTTGACTGATTGTTTTTACAGGTGACTACGTTGATCGAGGAAAATTTTCTATCGAAACAGTTTGCTTTATGATGCTATTTCGGCTGAGATACCCCGGAGGTTTTTGTATATTGCGGGGAAATCATGAAACTGCCACTATGAACCGGTGACACTTTTGCTATAAATCCTTTCTTTATTATACAGTTTATGCTTTCTACGACGAGTTAGTTTTCGCTTTTGTTTACTGATGATGAACGTAATTTAAACTTGTGTGTGCTTAACACTTAAAAATTCAGTTCCATCATTAATTTCAAAACAGGTGCGTTCGAAAGTATCGAGCTGCCGGATGGTGCCATTTCTAGACAGATACCTACATTACGTTGTCTTTCGAGATTCCGTTTACAAGCAATTAAATTATGAACAAGCCATTTTAGAGAGCTTCTGATACGATGTCAGTCAACTTTTCTGCATTCATGTTGGTCTCTCTCCAGAATTCGTTTCATTTGATAAATCAGGACATGGCCTCTGACCTTCTTTGGCCCGATCCATCTGTAGATGTTAAAGGGAATTTTAAGAAATGTGTTTCCCCTTATTCACGTTTTGTATTAAATTAAAAAAACAAACAAATTTTTATTCGTCAAGTCTACAACAAATATGTATGTAGGTGAATAAGAGCTAAGAAATGAAAGAGTTAATTTAAAAAATTAATTGAATTCGAAATAGGCGACGAAACCGGGAAAACATAAAGACAATGAGGATTTTATTGAACTTAGATTGCTATCTAAAAATATTTTATTTAATTTTTGAATGTTTGAAAGTATAATTAGATCAAATGAATTAATTACCATTTCTGTATAAAGACTATATCTTTGTTTTACGCTAACATAAAGTCTGATTAACTTGATAAAACTGAACATTCTTCCCAAGGTTTTCGACCAAGTTTTCGTGGTATATCATATTTATTCGGAGAGGATGATGGTTCATAAATTTTGCGCTGACTATAAAATCGATCTGTTGAGAACTCTGTGCATCAAGCAATCGCAACATCCTTTTGCCCGAAAATTCAATTTTCATTCTATGAGAGTAAGAATACATTGATAGAATCTATCTATGCAAAACCCTTTCAAAGTTTCCAGGCCAAACGAACCCTGAACGCAATGACTTATATTTACAAATTTAGCTTCGTTAAAAAATTAAGGTCCACATCTAATTATGAATATTTAGTACTTTTCGTAAGAATTAGATATCAACAATTCATTTACTGCATCGCTTTTGATCTATGGGTTCATTAATTAAATTTCTCTTTGTCGTAGAGAGAAACTCATTCGAGTCATATTTTAAAAAATGACGAAAATCAATCTATAATAAAATAAATAGTATAGTAGCAATTAAATGCGAAAATGATCATTATAAAAAAGACTGTGCCTTACAAGATGGACTACTTATCCGGAGTTTTATTTTGATTGTGTGTATGTATGTAATTTCGTCGATATCCTTCAATTTTGAAACGTATGAGGGACTGACGAACCTTTAAATTTCCATTTTCAGATTCTCATCTTGATTTTTTTGAATCATTGACAAATTTCAGCTTAGACGTCAACCAACATCGTAATTTTTATTGATTTAATACATATTCCCACGGTACTGTCATAAGACTTTCTCATGTTGAAGAAGAAGAAGAAGAAGAAGAAGAAGAAAATAAGTTTATTGCTAATACGAAACTGATAAAAATACAAAACCAACGATAATTCATATACCGGATGTTGTATGTAGGTGTATTAGTTATAGAACACACGATCAAATGACGAATTTCACGCGCGCCCTACAAGGTATCTAGATAAATCAAAGTTTGCTAATTGAGATTTAAATATGTGTAAGTTAAGGGAAGAAACAATGAAATCTAGAACATCGTTCGCAAACAGCAATATATTCGTAAAAGAAATCAAACTTTTGCAAGTTAGATTGAGCAATAGGTATGACTAACTTAAACCTATCAATGTTACGGGTAACATTTAGGTTAAATACAAAAACTTATTAGCTTCTAAACACGACTTACTACTAATAATTTGGCACATCATACACAAGCAAATATGTAAACGTCTTAATTCAAGTCTACACAAATTGACTTGTATTAAACGGTCATCGTAAGAAAAGCTACTATTGTAAACAAAAATATATTTATATCCCTAAGATAGGAGGGGTTCCAAACCGCACAGCAATACTCTAATAAAGGCCTAACGTAAATGATATAAGCTTTAACAAAATTACTTTTATCGCGCGAAAAAAATGACTTTCATAGTAAGATATATCTGGAAGAAGCTTTTTTGATCAAAGAATTATAGTGTTCTTTAAATTTAATATTCTGGGAAATCAAAATTCCTAAGTCACGGACAAACAGGTTATCACTAGAAATAATTTCCCCACTTAGTCTGTAAATAAATTTTGGATTATTATTGCCTAAATAAATAACTTGCAAAAAATAATAACTAAATCAGGCAAAAGTAATAACTAAATCAAAAACTTTATTAATCATTTTTTGCCATCTCTTATAAGCAGAATCATTTCTGATGCTAAAAAAGTTGAAATACTTAAAAATTTTTAAAAGGTTTTTCTATGAAAAACGGCCAAATTAGTGCAAAATTGGCACAAAGCGCCGAGAAGAAACGCCAAACGCCGATGAAGCACAGCGCTCATTTACATGTTATGCACATAATGCTTATAGTTGAGTAAAATTGAACAAAGGATATGGCCAGACATGCACGCGGGGGGTTTTGGGGGTCTAGACTCCCAGAATAAAAAAATGATAAATTTTGTAGGGAAAGTTAGGCAAAATGAAGGCCAAAAACGGATGGAAATTTAAACTTTTCTTCAAAAATGCTCCAAATTGAGTGTATAACATAGTTTTAAGGCTAGTTTAGCGCTTTTACCAGTTTTTGATGTCATTTTAGCCCGAAAAGCTGAATTGTTGAACCACCCAAACCAGCTGACCCAATCTCCCACATCGGCCATGCTGTGCATCTATGGATATAACGCGAGGCACCAAAACTTCTACGGTTTTAGCTTATATATCAGATAAATCTGTATAAATTACTATGCCTTTACTCGAAAAATCGTTGTAAAACCCACAAAATCTTCATTCTGTACAAAAACTGCTTTTTTGACATAAAAAACTTTTAGAGGGCCAAGGCTGTCAATAAATGTCATTAATGAGTACTCTCCGGCGAGAAGCGCCGGAGAATTTGAAAAATCATAATAAAAATGGCTTAAATCATTAAAAAAATACATACGTATGTGTTCTTTATTGCGCCCAACTATTTTTGACGACAGTAGGCGGCCGCCCCCACCCCTCTAAATCCGCGCTTGTTTGCTTATGAGTTTGACGGTCCTGGACGAAGCTGCTTTTGTTGGTCCCCAAAAGTGTCAATATTATATGTAGATAAGCAAATTGAGTTTTTTGTAGGCGAAGTAAATAGATACTTACTTATTGTTCATCTTAAACAAGCATATAATAAACATTTGAGATGGCCTTTAAAGCTGCACTCACTAAAAAAATTACTTTACCTACGGAAAACGTCATTTTGCTGAAAATCTCGTGGTTCGAAACTCAACTGCTTGATTGCAGATTAATTTTTCCGGCTTGCAATATTAGATATCGACTGCGAAAGTTGAATGCAGGGTACGGAATGAGAGAAATGCGCTGAATTTCTTCATTTCAAAAAAGAAGAAACTCTATCCGACCATTGTTTACTCTGCGAGCCTTTTTGTAACTGCATAATAGAAACGATTTATTTTTTCTAATTGAGATAGAGATGATTATTATTTTTATTCAAATGGGTTATTTCTGTGGGGGGGGGTTTACTGCGGCAACGCAGTGGTAGAGATGCGGTGCATTAGTGCAAAAAACCAAAAGCTTAAACGACACTCATGAAACTAATTTGCGTGACGTTTACCCTCCAGGGCGATGTGAATTATTATAATTCTAACTTTAAAATTTCTCAATGCCAAGAGGGTGTATATATAATTTTCTTCATTGGTTGAAACAAGATGGGATACTTTTTTACCTACCAAAAAGAACAGTATCGAGGAAGAATATATTTGCGATTACTCGCTCACTTTTTCCCGAAAAAAGATCCTTGACGTCTGACGTAAAATACGTACTAAATGTAATTGCGGTCACGCGATGTCGAAGTTAACTTGGATCTACTACGCTAAAAATCCTCCTTGCTTTACCACCACTACTGTCTAAAAATATTGATATTGCGTAAGCTAAATTTGGGCTTAATGCGTCTTGATTGATTGGCTAGGAAAAATTAGTTTTATGTGACTTAAGCTATTGCCTTTGTCAGTCATTGCTCTGTATGACATCTTGGTTCAATGACTAATATTATTTTTGTATCAAAAAATCGCCATGGAAAATTTTGCACGTTTTATAGAAAAATATTTAGCAGGATAACGAGATTGTTAGGAGGTTAATTTGATATGACCTCTGTAATTTTGAAAGTAATATCGATCCGATTTCAACCTTTAGTTACTTATATTTTTGGAAATGTAACTTTAAAGTTTATGTGTCGGTTACTTATGTTTGAAACTGCATTTAAGGGTCGTTTGAATGAGTTTTGGTAAATTTTTAGAATCGCTCTCGAAATCAATAATCTTAATTCATAAATTGCTTTTGTCGATTAATTTAGAGCCACTTATATTTCCTTAAGCGCTTGTCTGATGCAGTGACATTGCCCACTGCTCATAACGCGATTCTTTCTCATTGCCGTCATCTCTTTAAAAGTGTAATCGATATTCTAAAAATTCGAAAAACTTTTCAAAAACGTTCTAATTATATTCTGTAGAAGCGCTGATTGAATGACAGAATGATTCTATTTCCTGAAATTTTTTTAGAAGCATAGATTGATATTAAAAAATAGCTGAATTTTTATTTAGTGCAATGGCTCAAGTGCTTAATGCATCTTTTCTTTTAACATTGACTCTACAAAATGAAGCTTGCATTTTTTACTCTTATACTAAATAAATATTACCGACGCATTAGAGAAATGGACGTTTGATGAATAAAAAAGGAATGTAGCGATATACTACCGAATTATTAATGGGCAAAATAGTACACAAAACTCGTTGCTATTTGATGTTTGATGTAGAAAGTGCCAAATTCAGCGGGGCGGGCGTAGCCTTTATAATTAGGCCATTTTGTTCTGCGTGCTAATAAAGAAAAACGAAGCCCCCGAGGCGATGGATTACGTGTAAGCTTATACTTTACTTTTTGCCCACCCGAATCATCCGTCTTAATTTGCCATCTTTACATTAGCTCGTGTGCCTGGAAATTGTGTTCAACAAATCGAATGACGATACAATAATATTTTTTACGTCTGACTATAACGTACGCCTCAGATTTTGCCTACCGTTTAACCGCATTGAGCCGTTAATTTTCGATCAAGCATACTCGGTTCGAAAGCCAGAGACCCTAAAAACTAGTTCCTAACTAGGTTTAGAATATATATCAGTCAAAAGGCGAGTCTACGGCTTACTGTACATATTTACCAAGGCAATGAGCTGGATTTTTTGCGTCAACTGGCGTAATTCGCTCCTCAATCTTCAAAAATGTTGATTTTTGGTATAAAGAAGCTAGCTAAGTACGGAATAGTACTGATGACGCTAATATGTATACAAAATGAATTAGACTTTAATGTTTGCGCGGTTCGGTATTACTGCGTTACTTATTTTTGAGCTATTGTTCAATGGAAAAGGTCGAAAATTTCATCAACAAACGCCGCAAATTTCTGTGGTTCTTAGACAATTCTGGTAGATTTTTTGAAGAGTAGCTGTCTTGTAAATAATAAGTCTAATCAATCAGGCCAAGATTGCAATTAGTACGAATTTTCAGAAAAATTAAACACATTTTATTAGTAGCTAATCCTCGTTGTTTCTATTCGCACTCATAAATTTAAATATAACGGTCTGCATAGCAATATTTCCACTTTGACTGGCTTGCTACATTCTTTCATATTCATCCTTAGTTACGCTATCCTCCACCATGCTGCTTATAAGATTCGATTTCATAAATTAATCGATAAAATCTACTTATTTGCGGATCGTATTTGATACTGTTTGTGATTGCGTCAAAAGAGGATTGCAGGCTTAGCTGGATCGGATAGAAAATTTTGTTTTTTGCATGATTGTCATGTCAGAAATCATCTTTGAATTTTTTATTTTTGTGTCGTTTCGTTACTACCAGTCACAGGATCTAAAAGCTTTACCTTTCACTTCAGCTTGGCACAAAAATCTGGTCAGGCCGTCATATAAAAAGACGAACATTATTAGAAGTAATGGAGAAAGAAACAAACTGACGCAATTTGGAGCTTTTAAGTTAGAGGCTTAGAATAATTTAAGAAGGCTTATACCTACTATTTATTTCTAACCCTATTATTCCACGTCAAAGCTAAATCTGCATAAAATCAACCGTCAGATAATGAATGATAATTCTTAGCGAAAAAACTCTATTTTTTAACGTTTTTTATCGAGCACTATCCATTGGCATAAAAAAATCGCGAAAAAACAAAGAAAATTCCAAAAATTGAATTCGGGGAGGTATTCCGGTTTGGGGTGGGGAAGGGTATTCGGTCTTCTGTGGGTTGCATACCCCCCGAAGCCCCCCTCCCTCATGCCCACATGTGCATTCCACTCAAGCTCAACTCTGCTAAATTTTTCTCTGTTTTACACTCGAGGTGCATTGCGAAAAACAAAATACAAAAATTAAATAATTATGCGCAATGCGCCAGAAAATTTTCACATATTCACTATGTCCTATAATCAAACATGGGCTGTTTGGAAGACTGGAACAACCATCATGTGAAAGAAAGCGTCAAAATTTTTAGGCGCGAGGCGCCTGAGAATTTTTGGTATATTAGCTCAGAAGTGTGCTAAAAGCTATTCTGACAGCCTTTTAAATGAGCTTCAATAATTTCCAATTTTTCATCTTCAAGGGCCCTTGTAAAAAATTCGTACTTGCTACGCGCCTGCATATCATACGTAGAGATGGCATGTTTAAAATAAATATTTTCGTTTTTCAGATTTTTATTTTGTTGGAGTAGTGCAACATTAGAAGAGGATGCACCTTATAAGAGGTGGGATATTCGAAGAGATAGGACATGCGATTAGGAGGGATTCTTTGAAATAACTTTTTCCATTTTATGTCATTCTTCGCAGAAGTTGACTTGCTATGAGGTGGGACATTCGAGGAGAACATACATTCGAAAAAAATTAATTTTTCGTTCTGAATAATTTACACATTACATCAGTTTGCGGGTGGGACGTTCGAGGATGTGGGACTTTCCAAAAACTGGGGCATACGAGGAAATGGGACTACGCTAGAATCCGGAAGATTACCTTAGAAATAGATTTTCTAAAGTTTTCGTTTTTCGCGGTTTTGATGCAATGGATACAGCTTGATGAAAAAGATCTAAAAATTGAGGTTTTTTGCCCCATACTATAAAGTTTTTAGTACTTCATTGACCTTAAAGAATATGACTCCTAAATTTAGTACCTGCCCTTGTATGCTTTAGACCCCAATGCTGCTAACTTTCGCAGAATTTTCAGTGTTTTAAAAATGTAAGAAAATATTTTGCCTTGAGCCTTTTCGGCGATTTTTTTTATTCAAAAGTATCAATTTTTTGGTGCTTCGTGCCGAATAGCTATTTTTGACGATATATTTCTATCTTCATTAAATTTTTTTATCTTTTAAAAAGGTTTTAATTGTAGAAAGCAGAGAGAATCGTTGGCAACTTAGAAAGATGCGATTCCGGTATCTATCAAAAAAAAAATGTTTTTGTTTAAAGAGGGCCTAAAGCCTTATTCTAGCGAGAAAGAGAAAAAGTTTAATAATCTTCTGCAAAACACTGCAATTACTAAAATATTCAGTTTTTAGAGAGCATATGTGAAACATATTAGTGCATTTTTAAACCTATTTTTACTACACCTTAATAGTGCATTTTTGAACCTATCTTTACTACACTTAAATAACGCTCAGACTGCTTCTCTAACCAACATCTTCATTGAACATCATCATGCGTTGCAATAGTGAGGTGCCGTTCGCGTTTATCATTCAACATTTATTAAATTTATAAACAAAATTATAGTCTAAACATAAGTATATTTTTCGGGAAAATCCGGTCGTATGAGTTTATTCTAATATGCTGATTTGTATGCAGGGCTGGTAAGAATAAACGAGCAATGCAATCGTTAAAAAACTGCGCTAATTATAAAATACGTACATATAAGCCTCAGTATCAATTAAACATCCCAGATGTGAATATCGTCACGTTATTTGTGAAATGATAGCAGAGACGCTAGCTATATCGGGCAATTAAATGCAAAAAGTCGGAGAATAAGTCATGCAAACCAAATGCATTTTTTCGCGTCTATTTTTCTTGATAATGCGTAACCTTTTGATTTTATAGCAGTCATTGTATTTTTCACATCGAGGCGTTGATATCTTCCTAATAAGTAGGTTTGATAAATAACGAGACTTTTGAATTTATTGCCCCATCTTGCTTAGGCGTCCATATTTTGTTCTCCTTATCTCAGTTTTAACATTCCACTGTATGTTTTGCAGCTATTCGATTTTGGTTTTCTCAAAATTGTAATTGCCAGCTAGTCATTTTTTTCATCTTTCCGAATCGGAAATTACTCTCGCGATTTTCTGGCTAACAGTCTGTATTACTTAAATCACTGCAATCTAATACCAGCTTTTTACTTCCTGTTATCCTAATAACATTTGTTCGAATTTGGTCTGTGGAATTTCAAGCAGCTAAATATTTAGTAGGAAATCTCAGCGTAACATAGAACATCACCTTTATTAGCTCTATTCAACCAAATTTGATTAAATAATCTATGTTCTCGTGTAATACTCCAATTGCCTATAGTTTACCAGCTACTCCTAAATAGAATCAAAGCGCAGCTTTGTGTTAAGCTAATACTCGTAAGTGTACAAATCCAATGAGAACAGGAAATACGAGATGGCATCAGTCAGAAAATGCACGAGTTTGATAAGATCTTATTGCAATCGCATTAATGCATTGTAGGCTAGCTGATTAAGTGCGGTTGATCCTATGAAAGATTCCAAACTTTCTGATTATACTTTCGTAAGAGGCATGCTGCAAGATGAAACGCATTTTTGTTGACAGGCCTGCCTGATTTTATTACAAATAGGCGCTATTAGCAAGCTAAATACATAATTGCAATCTGGCACCATATGCTACAGAGCGAATGAAAACCCCTTTTCGTGTAGGTCGGAACTCTCTTTTAATTTTAATCTTTTAAAGTTCACCAGGAATTTCGTCGAAAAATGCTTTTTTCCGCTTCGAATTTTATTAGAAATCATTTTCATTAGAAAACTAGGTTATAAATAATTCAGTGCAATCTGTTTAATGTAAATGCTCAGTGTGAAACCTTTAAACTCTAGCAAACACTATAAAAATGTCGAACCTATTCATGATCAGGTATATCCGAATTTAAGCAATTTATGAAATTTTCTGGGAAGGTATAGTCCAGCAGCAAAATGAGACCGAGTGAGTTAAAATTTTAGCTTTTGATTATTTTCAAGTTGATATCTAACTTCGACAAATTATTCGCGATTTCGTTTCCACCTTCTTCACTTCTTTGCATTTTTTAAATAATGTTCTTTTTTTATCCTTCTATACATAGCCGTGCTTAGGGGGGCGAACTGTGCAGCCGCACAGGGCCGCTAAAATTAGGGGCCGCTAAAAAAGTTGAAGTCCATTCCGTATAAAATTCATTTTTTGGCGGCCCTCGTACAATAATTCGATACATACGTGTAAAAGGATCGATTTTTCGCCGTTCTAATGCAAACAGCAACTTGCATTTTTGAGAGAATGCTGATTAAGCTATACTTGTTCTCAAGATTTCCGTCCCGTTTAGTGTAATAGGTATAAGTATTAAGGTACGTAAAACACGTACCTATACAGCGTGTATGTCACCAATACTCATGCACATACGTTGGCAGCAAAGAAAATTCTGGGGGGCTGCAAGATTTTTCAAAGGTAAAAAATGGCCTTAAAAATTGTGTTATGGCGAAGAAAACACCATTTTTCGACATTTCTCATCGAGCACTATCCATCGGCATCAAAAAAATTGCGGGAAAAAAACGAAAAAAATTTCAAAAATTGAATTCAGGGGGAGTATTTTGGTTTCTGGGGAGGGGGTATTTTGGTTTCTCGGGAGCTGAAGGCATACCCCCAAACCCCCCAAACCCTGGTGTGCTCATTCATGTGTAGCGTACATGCAGAAATAGCGTTTTGAGAAGAAGGCAGCAGATTTTTGCCTTAAATCATATGCGGGCCTAGACAAAAGTTGAATTTAAATCAGCAATCGTGTCCAGAAACAGACGAAAATCCATCGGTGCATTTTATAAGTGACAGTCATACACGTTTGTCGTTTGTAGCTGTCTGAGTCGTGCGCGGTACTGCAATGTAGTCGCTCATACGGATGAAGGTTTTTGGTTTTACTTACTACATGAATGTCGTTTTAATCTGTCTCTATCGATAAAGCTTCTCTGATATTACAGCATTTCTCTCTATGCACCTGATTGTCTGTGAAGGTTTACATATTCCAAAAATCTTAGATTTAATGAACAATTTTCATTTTGTTTTATTCATTTTAACCTTGTTTAATAAGAAGTTTGATTCGTGTAAACATTAAGCCTTGTCAGTTACTCTGATGTAGAAGTTTTACGAAATGCAAACAAAAATCGTATTTTATAATTGCCCTCAATAAATTCAAATCATATTTTATTATTTTGAAATTCATCACTACTTATTAAAAAGTTGTAATAGCAAGCCATGAAATGAAATTCCTCTTTGTTTGTGCTTAATCTGACTTTAATTCTCTTATTCTCTTAGATACTAATATTAATAATAACTGTGCACTGCGAAATATCAATCATTTTCCATAGACTTTCTTATTCTCCCTACCCTGTTTGTGTTTATCTGCGTAAATCCTTGCAAAACTAATATAAGACTTCAGATTTGCGATATTTCAGACGTTTTTAATTTTCTCGTTACATCAATATACTTTTAGTTGGGTTGTTTTGTAATAGATGCTGCTTATTTCTGTTGAACACCATGAAAAAAGGATCTTAAATTATTAAATCTATTAATTTAATTTAAAATTCGGAATTTTCATTTTCAAAATGTCAATCTACTAAATTAAGACGTGATTCTTTCAAGCAAAAACTTTTGTACATAATTAATCGCCATTTCTTCGAACTTAAATAGAAGTGATGCTTAAATATGATTTATAGAAAACGCACTGTTACGTAACCTACTTTTTAAATGTTGACGCGTTATTGCAAACCATATGCAAAGTTAAACAGTATCCCGATTATTTGTCTTTTTACGCAGTACTGCGGAACCATACGTGGGCAGCACCAAAATTCTAGGGGAGGGTGCAAGATTTTCCAGAGGCAAAAGAATTGCCTTTAAATGGTGGTATGGCGGAAAAAACACCATTTTCCAACATTTCTCATCAAGCACTATCCAATGGCATCAAAAAATTGCGAAAAAACAAAAAAATTTGAATTCTGGGTGATATTTTGGTTTCTGGGGGGTATTTTGGTTTCTTGGAGGGTGCATACCCCAAAACGCTCCCACGCCCAGGTGTGCTGAACTGATAAAATCATTTAATTTCCTCAAAACCGGATTTTTCTCTTGCAAAAGTTCGTCAATATTTGATTGACATAATAAATTCTATTTTTCTTTCGGGTTTGCATTTTCTGATTAAAAATTTAATTATTTTGTAATAACGCACATCATCATTCACGAAATAGGTAAATTATTTGAGGAAAAACATACGATACCTACTTAAAATAATGTAGCACAATATTTTGTCAGTAAATTTACAGTATAATGCTAACTGCGATCATATAGGTACATATGTAAAGGAGATACATAGATGATAATTATGATGCATATAATACCAGTTTTAGAAATTATGGGGGCCGCCAAAATAAGTTTCGCACAGGGCCGCTAAACCCCTAAGCACGGCCCTGCTTCTATAGAATTACATAGTGAATGTCTTCAAACGAACACTGAATAGTAGTCCTCAATCAAAAAAGCGATCACTTTTTGACTATCCAATGAAACTTCAATTTCTCATTGATAGACATTATTCTTTTGAGCAAATACTATTTCAGATGTTGATTGTAAAATCCACTAATGTCAGTATACGCCGTATGCTTGTCTTTCCTTGTAAGCTTATGTTAAAATAAAGATTTCGAAATTCAGCCTAACCTAATCTAATGTAAAACAGATGCTTTAATTCAATGACTTTCTGGCGAATTTCGGCTTTATCTTAGCTAAAAGTAATATAAGAATCAGTGATAGTTGTACGCTAGATGCATGGCACAATAGAGCGTGTTTTGCAGAGTTATTTATTCAGTCTTATCTTGAACTCTTACCACACCACCTGAACGTTCTGCTGATTGAACAAAAATTGATTATTCAAAATTACTTACTTATATCTTCGCAACACGGCTATTTGATCGAATCTGATTGATATTTATGACGCTAAGTAGCAACCTTCAGATCAATAATACTTTCGACAGCTATTCGTTTTGGCGCAATGTGAAATTGATTTTTCTGATCGTAGTTTCGGTTGGTTCGATTCAAAAAAGGGATGTGCACAATGGTTTGTCGCGCAAAGGTTTGTCAGCGTACACAGATGGCCAGGTGATCAGAATCAGTTAGGCACTATTTTCCACCTTTTTCTTATTTTTATTTTATTTTGAACAAAATTGCCTTCCGTACATTTTTCCAGAAAAGTTTAATTATTCACGAAGTTTCAGTATTACGCTTGAAATTAATATAGCATCTGCATCAGGAACATCTCTGGCGCAACAAAAAGTTACTAAATACGACTTAAAGATATTCTCCGTTCAATGTATTAAAATTTGGTTTTACTGCAAGCAATCTAGCAAACTTTATGAGTATTCGTTCCTGTAAAATCCAAAATTGACGTTGAATAGCAATTCCTAAATTTGAAAATAAGTTATTTCATTGGTCTTCAATAATACTTTTTGTTAGATATAATTTCAAAAATAAACTTCTAATTCCAAATGCAAATATGTTCAATTTATTGTCCTTTACCTTCCGCCTATGTTCAGTCAAAATCTTCGTAATGTAAATGATGTTTTCTATGAATTATCGCAGCGGTTTGTTTTACGAAAAATGGCTTATAGGAGCAAGTTTTTGCTTGTAATTACTACAAATATGTAGCTAAAAATAAGAATGGGGGAAGTTGTTCTATTGCCTCATTTCTCAATTTTGCACTCTATTAACGTAGGCACACGACATTAAGCCTAAATTTTCAATACATTAATACAAACAAATGCAAATTTCTAGATCGTCCGATTTATTGTCGCAGATAATGCTAGGGGCTTTGATGATGGTACACGAGCGTCAAAACGAACCACTAATTTGTGGTGATGTCATGTCACAGGGAGGTGTTCAAGCTGTAGAGGCTATGCTATATACCTTGGATTACATCAATTCTCACGAAATCGTACCTTACACAAAACTTGGAGCCATGATTTTAGACGACTGTGACAAGGACACGTATGGCTTGCAACAATCTGTTGAATTTATCAAAGGTAAAGAACTGTTTTAGTTTGACCGGCAATGGAGTCAGTCGGCGTCATTTACATACCTATGTATTATATTAGCAAGAAAAAATGCTCCAAGGGAGCGGAAAAAGGTCAATATACTCGAATTTATTCATTTTTAAGGATGTAAAAGGAGGGGACTAGGGAAAAGTTCCCTATATGCGCAGAAGCCATATATAAATGTGCGAGCACTATACAAGGCAAAAATCGAAGTATATCCTGCGGCCTATGCGGGTTTCTGCGGATTTTCTGTAGTGATTTCTATTACGATGGCAAGTATTCTGATTATTTTATTTTGGAAGATTTGAAGAAAATTGTTGTGGTTTTTCATGCAAACTATTGAGTTGGCCGTGGAGGTGTAAAGTTTACACTATTATCTTTTACGCTAGAGCATTGTGGAAGGTCAAGATTTCATAAAATAAATAATACATTGATTATTCAATAGTCATGAAAGCGTCTTCAACGCTTTTTTGCGAAACAGTTAAAAAACGTTTTGTGACTACACCTGATTTTTCACAGGCAACAGAATATACTTCGATTTTCGCGTTGTTTAGAGGAAGTCTAACTGTTTAGCATATTCCTATGGCTTCTGCGCATATAGGAAAATTTTCATTAGTCCCCTCCTTTTACATCCTTAACAATGAAGAAATTCAAGTATATATTCACCTTTTTTGCTCCATCGCAGCATTTTTCTTGCTAGTATTCTACTTTTTCTTAGCATGATTTTGTCCCCTAAACACTGCATTCTCATTACAAAAAAGGCAGTCTAACTAACCTTAATCAGAGAAAAAAACCTACATAGAAGTCCCGTTGAATCGATTTAAAAAATTAGCGTGAATATTTTCATGATGTATTTCAAATCAGAAATGCTAGAGGAAAGTTAGATCCAGAGCTTGCAAAAGCAAAGATTAGCAGCAATAGCTTTTACTTTTTCTTCAACAGTTTATAGCTTCAATATCAAGTGTTGACATTGAAAGAAAGGTAGCAACGGTAGTCAGAAAATTTAATGAATTAAAATTAAGACCAATGATGTTACTAACCTAATTAAAATAAAATCCTGCATCGACAGAAACAGCAAGCGAATGCCAGGCATGGGGCAACAGACACATCAGTTTGTAAACCAACGCAAAGATGTGTCGGCCGCCAAAAATTGCATGCAATTGAACAATGCACGAGAAAGCAACAAAAATTAGTAGTCGAGCAAGACAACATGAACGATTCCGGCCATAAATCAACAATCCGGTCGACGCTGTGAGTAAAAATGATTAAAGACGAGTCAAAAATCGTAGAAATAAAAAATCGATCAAAGATGCAATACGGAGTTAAATATTGGGATTAGCAAACATGTACATAATTCAAACTTCACTTCTTTATAGCTCAACAACCTCCAGCTGCAGAAAAGTTTACAGGTCAGATTCGTTATTCTGACGTTACGGAGATCATTTTAAAAAAGAATTACCATACTCAATGCTCTGGGCGGAAAAGTGCTTCCCAGTGTAAACTTTACACTTGTGCTTATAAGGCAATATTGGGTGTATAGAAACAAAATAAACTGGGATCTGTAAGGCTTAGGTCAGGGCACATTTTAAGCATAACCAGTATGTTTCGCCTACTTAGCGGAGTAGCTAAAAAATTTTTTTCGTCTCGAAGCCTTTACACTAAAACGATCACAGATCAATAAACGTAGCAGTAAAAATGAAAAAAAATTTCTGTTTTGAGATATTGTAACCCTCTACATTATAAAACCAATTGGACTGCGCAGAAACTAAAATTGAGTTAGGTAAGCTTTAGCAAACGCAAAGAGTAAAAAACACTTATACTTCACACTTTCATGCAACAACCATTGAGTTTAAAGAAAGTCTATGGTCAGATTCGTAATCTACAACTCAGGGACAACATTTGAAAAAATTGGCCCTTCGCAAATTATTTGATTTTCGGTTTACACTTTACACACTCATTGCTGACTGAGTATTGAGTGTAAACAGATTTTACAACATTAGCATCGAGTTTCTTTAATTATCTATCGATTAGAAAAAACCGCACCTCCCAGGTGCGTGCCGTTGTTGCTGTGAGGGGGACACAAAATTCGCACTCGCCGTGATAAACATATAAGAAAAAGGATGACGAAGTATATAATATATAACACAGGAAAAAATGCTCCGATAGACCAAAAAAGGGTGAACTAAGTTTATTATAGATACGCACTAACGCACTACCTAAGCAAATATTGTGGGGGTTGGACCCCCAAAAATCCAGAATACCCCACAAAGTCCATAAATAAATATTAATATTTCCAACTTTTTCTCGTAGTTTCTTTATTCCAATAGTTAGATGAGCTCCTACGAGGAATGTCGAAAAATAACGATGTAGCCCGTATCATCAACTTCTTAGGCCTTTTTTTACGTTTGAAAATCTGGACCCCGTCCGCAGAATTTTGGCGATGACCGTGTATGATTATATAGCTTCTATTTTAGTGTTTGCTTGAACTGCCATTCCTATGTGAACTACTTTTTGCTTTTCGTGTAAAATTTATTTCACCTTTGACCTTTTTATTTCTCCTACTTTTTTACCAAATTTTCAAGACATCGCCTTTTTCGTTGAACAAATACAGACAGTCAAAGGAAATTAGTCTGTATTTTCTCATGTTTTGAGTTCCGTTTCTAGGTGAGCCTACATTAGAGCGCACGACATTAGAGCGCCGACATTAGAGCGCACGACATTAGAGCGCACGACATTAGAGCGCAGCGACATTAGAGCGCAGCGACATTAGAGCGCACGACATTAGAGCGCAGCCATAATAGATGTTTTTCACGTAACTTTACAAAACTTTTATGCTGATAAATGAAAGAATTCGCCGGTTAAAGCTTCACGGACAAAACGAGCATGCCTTTGAAAAAAGTCCTACTGTATCTTACACTCGAGACTATTTGCAACGATTCATATACTTTCCGATTCAGAATTGGATACGCTTTCTATTATAACGGGGCAAAGTTAACTACCTACGCATGAATATCTCGGTATCAGGTAGTGATAAATGCATGCGGTTTCTTTTGTTTTGTAAAGCAATTTTTAAGCTTTTCTGCACTGTTCTGGCTGCTCCTAAGTGACTTTTGATGTGAAATTTTTTTGAAAAATTTTGAAAAGTTTTTGACATAACTTGTTTGTCACAGAAGTTATCAAAAATGCATTTTGCCTTTTAATCTGCACTTAAAATGCCAAAGCGTCGCATACATGTAGTAGCAGATAAATTTACACTTCTGGCAGAGCTGTAAAATGGTCACGTATACAAAATATGCTGGAGGGCGCGAAGCGCCCAAGAAAATATGGTTGGGGGTTCAAGGGACGCGCTGAAGGACCGCTTGACGGGGTCTGAGGCGGAGCAGCAGAAAATTTTGAGTTCTTGAAGTTTTTAAGAAACAAGGTAACGATAAAAAATTAAGGATTTTAAGTCACAACTAAAATTTGAATTTGAATTTACATAACTCACCTCACCAACATTTCCATTAATGATTAGCAAACTTCCATTCCATCCACCAAGTATGACCCTCACATTCAGGCTTTTTTCTGCACGGGTCCCTGTGCACCGGTGCACAAATTCCGAAAAAAGTTTTTCACCGAGAAAATTTTTGTGCACTCTATTTTTTGCTGAAATTCTACCAGCTTGATTTTCATCCCAAAACAAGTCTCTATGATTTTTTTGAACTCCAAGTCGTTTTTATGCAGAAAAGACATTCTATCTACCTGTTATTAAATTTTCTGTACAACAAAATTCTAAAGCCAGGCAGCTTTTTTGAAACAGAATTCAGCTGCTGCCTTAAACACAGTACAGTGCCAAAAAATCTTACGTCTTGCAATTTTTTCAAAGGTGCTAGATGGAAATATACAATCAGTAATGCAATTCGCAGTGAAGAAAATTTCTTACAAAATTACAGCATAGTGTATTGCATATTTTGCAGAGATCTTGTGTATAAACGTGAGCACGGGCGGACCAAAAAGTAATAACAAAACCAAAAAAAATGACTTCTCATCCTCAGAAAAGGATCTGATATCTTCTGATCAAGATATTTTCTATTTCGATTTTAGTTATAACTGAAAAATGAAAAAAGAAAGAACGAAAGAAAGAAAACGCTTCGAATTACTAGTTGAAGCGTTTTTCTTTCTTTCTTTCTTTCTTTCTTTCTTTCTTTCTTTCTTTCTTTCTTTCTTTCTTTCTTTCTTTCTTTCTTTCTTTCTTTCTTTCTTTCTTTCTTTCTTTCTTTCTTTCTTTCTTTCTTTCTTTCTTTCTTTCTTTCTTTCTTTCTTTCTTTCTTTCTTTCTTTCTTTCTTTCTTTCTTTCTTTCTTTCTTTCTTTCTTTCTTTCTTTCTTTCTTTCTTTCTTTCTTTCTTTCTTTCTTTCTTTCTTTCTTTCTTTCTTTCTTTCTTTCTTTCTTTCTTTCTTTCTTTCTTTCTTTCTTTCTTTCTTTCTTTCTTTCTTTCTTTCTTTCTTTCTTTCTTTCTTTCTTTCTTTCTTTCTTTCTTTCTTTCTTTCTTTCTTTCTTTCTTTCTTTCTTTCTTTCTTTCTTTCTTTCTTTCTTTCTTTCTTTCTTTCTTTCTTTCTTTCTTTCTTTCTTTCTTTCTTTCTTTCTTTCTTTCTTTCTTTCTTTCTTTCTTTCTTTCTTTCTTTCTTTCTTTCTTTCTTTCTTTCTTTCTTTCTTTCTTTCTTTCTTTCTTTCTTTCTTTCTTTCTTTCTTTCTTTCTCTCACATTTTCTCTGTTTATCTCTAATGTCGCGCGCTCTAATCTTACGCGCTCTAATCTTACGCGCTCTAATGTCGTTGCGCTCTAATGTCGGCGCTCTGATGTTGTGCGCTCTAACGTCTGCGTGCCCCGTTTCTATTCTTAAAACTTTTTTGTTCTTCAGAGAATATCGATCGATATCATTTGTTCATATTAGCGTCCTGCTCCATTGAGAATTTAAAGGACAGCTTTTGTAAAATTTACCAAAGTGGAAAAACTGAAATTTCTACGTTTATTACAATAAATCGAATGCACACATGATTACGTATATGAAAATGCATTGTTTTACTTTGCAGTCAACAAATAAATTCGACTTACACCTTTTTTATATTTATCGTATTTTTTACTCTATTTGTTCTATTTGTTTTTTCATTTTTATAATCTTGCTTTTACTTTTAATCTATTTTCGTCGGTTAAACTTCTCACACAGGCTTCAGCATGTTTAGAATAGCAAAAAAGAGTTACGTACGACGGCTAAATATAAATCTTGATTGTTCAAGAATTATGTATTGTAATATATAGTACGCTGATCGGCATCTTCCAGTAACTGTATTTCTAGGTAAAATGAGTTCAATAGAGTCCGGGTACACATGCACGCTTGCGAACAGTTCCGAAAAATATTCCTTGAAGCCCATAACTGGAGTTGTCGCAGCTTCATCTAGCGTGACATCAATTCAAGTCGCAAACTTGCTTAAATTATTTCGGATACCGCAGGTGAGAGATAAATTTTTTTATATTCACAATCATTTCTTTTGCTTGTCTGTGTATTATCGAGCATCAAGTAGGTCAATGAATTTGGGCAAATAGTTGTTGAAAAAACATGTTTTAGTAAAACATCACACAATTGTTTGTCAATTGTTACTCATAGCATCAGACATAATAGTCGAATAAGCCTTGAATAATTCTTCAGTTTAGCGCCTTGAGGTATTATTTCTTTGTCGGCAACAGTTCTTGAATAATGAAAATTGTACGCTGCTTCGAATCAGCATTAATGGCATTCTTTGCATTCGTATGAAAATCGTCTATGCATGTGAAATAAGCAAATTTTGCTTCTCTTATTTATCAGTATTTTAACGTTTTTTCTCGAGCAGAAATAATTTAGTCGTTGGTCATTGTTTATTTGACCTATCCGTCTCATACAAAGACTAATAATCACTTTGCGAAATTCATCTTTTATAAGAAGTAAATTAAGACGAAGCTAATTTGAAAATCTGAACTCTTACATGCTATATACACGTAAGTACTCGTACAATGGACTGAAAAGAAATTTGTTCAATGTTTTTCTTCCAGCCTTTCCGAGAAATCATGAATTTTCCAGTTCGTTATGTATATAAAATGCTTTTTCGCATTAGAACTTGTTAAAAACTGAAAGAGAACGAACATGTCCACCTACTCTTATAAAAGCTTCGAAAGACTGTCGTAAATAATTAAATTTGCTTATCATTACGGAAATGGCAGACTTAGTTATAAGTCGCTTGCTTTAGCAATTTATCAGCATCAAGTAAAAACTTTCAGAAATATTTAGACACGGTCAATTAAGCATTGCTTGTGCACGCGCAATATCGCTTAGTTTTTGTGACATGCTTGAATTATCTCCGTTATCTAAAGCAGAACAGATGCTGAGACGCTGGTGTACGAATTATACAAGTAATCTTGCTAAGGATGTTATATCTACTACTTTCGTAAAAAACTACCCAAAAAATATTTAACATTGTACAAGTGATTTTGCCGCGTAAAATAACCTCTAATTATGTGTTTATCAAGTACATTTTCGAAAAATGCTTAAGTTTGAAATTTCAGGTATATATGTAATCTATTGTTTGACTTTTTATGGCATGTGAGAATCATGATTCATTAATAAGATCTTCAAAGAGAAAATCACAGAATGCCGTTCTCTGTCTGCCGAAGAATGACCATCGAAACGCTGATTACAATAAATAACAAAATTACTCTAAAATATTAAAATTTTTTCCTATAAACGAGTATTGGATCATTTTTAAAAAGTGCTCTGAATATATCTTAACCACATGAGCATTAGCATTTGGCGTCCATTACCTTACAGAACCAGGCATACCCCTCAGTGGAATCAATCAAATCTATATTTTCCTATGTTATGCGTTTTTGCTTTTTGCAGTATTTTATCAAGTTGAAAAATTTCAGCTTAAAGTCTACCACTAGTTTTTCGTTTCTGTTCGATGTCTGCAAAACGTTTATATCCAGGATTTCAATCACACATGCGAATGGGGGTGCTTACAACCTCCGAGGATATATCAAACCCCTTAAAACTTGATAGACCCCCAGATTGAATTTCCGGTACTTTTTTGGGCAATTTGGTCCCATCGTACCCCCCAGAATTTGGCAGCTGCCCACCTACGATTTCAACCTCGTCCATATGTGACGTCAACATCTTTTTAACATAAATCCGTTAGAGAGCGTTTTAGGTTAGCTTCTTTTCAACAAGTGCCGAATTGAGCAGCAGAGAACGTTTTCCGTATTTCTTTCGAACCATACCATCTGACGCATGGCAAGTTGAAGCGATGAAGGATATAATTGTTGAATTCCGCTGGACATACGTTTCACTGATATATGAAGAATCATCTTATGGTAAAGTGGTAAGAATCAGAATCATTTTTGCAATAAAGTACAAAAAGTACATGGCACGGGCAGAAGTATGCAGAAAAAATTTTTTTTCTCTTGTTAGACATTACCGACATACATACGAGTAAGTGCTCGTCGTGACTTTTTGCTTTGCATTCTGCGAATAAAAACCTTTCAGACAAACAAAAATGTCTTTTTTCCACTGGTGCAGGTGAAAATTTAGGAAATGGCGGCGCATCCGTTTTCATTAGAATGCAAAATTTTATACTTTTGCGACAAACTCAATTTCCCCAAAAACAAATGCTAATGAGAGTCATGCAAATATAAAAAGTCATATTCTACCTGATTAGGAAGAGTTTCTCTCAAAATATTGCTCAAGTTGATGGAAGTGATAATACGGAAAATACGAATGCTTGATCAGTTACATTTCGTTGTTTCACCTTAAATTTAGGTAATAACATATATGCAAATGACCCACATTCGCCTCTCTGAAGAATATTCACATTATTGGTCGACTCCTAAGACATCTAGCTGTGTTTTAATTCATATCAACTAATCTTCGTCTAATAAACCATCAACATGTATAATTTAATCCTAGTTGATTGTAACCATAAAATGTCATTTGAAAATCGTTATTCTCAATTCCGCTGAAAAATATTTGAATCACTACTTCTGATAAAAATTTACAGTGCTGCATTTTTTCTGGATTCAAGCTTTTAGGACAAACATTTTGCTTCTAAATCGACTTGAAGTGGAACTAAACAACTATTATTATTTAGCGTCCCTTTGCAATCAAATTTACAGATTTACGAGTTTACTGACACTCTCTTGTAGAAAACGCCGGATATATGCATTTTTAGGCTATGAGCAGTTTAGAAGAGAAGTTGCGTTCTCACAACGTTTGCATAGCCGTCAAAGCAGCTTTGCCTAAAGATTCGGATGTAGCTAATGATGATCAATACGACCTTATTGTTGAAATGCTTTTGAATAAACAAAAGGCTAAAGCTGTTGTTATATATGGGTGCGTTCACATTTTTATTACACTATTTGGGTTCGACAAAATTTTTACATTCTATAGATTTCCATATTACGTAATATATAATTAAATGCACACGTATTGACACACATTTTGGTGGAATCAATTTAAAAGACCAGCGAACAAGGGCAAAATAGTTTCCGATCTTAAATTTCTCAACTTACGTAAAATGTCCTTTATGAAAGTACATTAAGCTTTGCAAAAAACATTGAAGCAGTAACGTTAATATTTCTGCAAGTTATCGAACAAAGGGATGATATGTGATACTCATTTCCCTGCTTGTATTTAAAACATGAATTCACATCAGTAAACTTTCAGAGCAAACAGTGCGTTACTGTTAATAAATAGGGAAAACTATTTTCTGGCAAAAATTGTAATAAGCAGCACCAAAAACATTAAGCACGATTAAAGAAAAATCAGAAATAAATTTATGGAACAATACATGACAATTCTTCAAAGTAAAAAAGTGTCAGAATATAGCGATTGCTGATTGAAAACATATTCTTGAAAAATGACAAATTAAGTGCTTCGTCGGATTGTCAGTTTCATATCCTGAAGGGATATAACGAAAAAATTAGTCCGAAGAACATGTAAAATTGTATAACTCCATTAATTGACCAATTTTGTAAGGTCAGACCAAGAGGTTCAAGGTCTCGTGCGGGCTTTGAGCCGCAAAAATGCTACGAATCGTTTCACTTTCGTCGGCAGCGATGGATGGAGTGGTCGGGCATTGGTATATGAAGGAGGCTACGAAAAGGAAGTTCTGGGAACTATTTCGTTACAGCCTCAAGCTTCTCCGATTCGGGGCTTCAAAGAATATTTCGAGAACTTGTCAGTAGAATCAAATACTCGGAATCCGTGGTTCTACGAAATGTGGGAACGAGAATTCAGATGTCGCTACCAGGTACCCTTAATTCAATCGTGGTTCCAAACTTGAGCAATAGTTCCATGATATCAAAATGCTTTTTTTCCAAAAAATGAAAAAATATTCGAGTGATAGATAAGAAAACTGCGGAAACAAACAAAGGGTAAATAACAAATATAAATTAAATACTAGTCTATGTAAAGTCTTGTTTCTGGACTAAGGGCTGCCTCACTGCTAGTGCTTGCTCGACTTCAGCCAGTTTCTGTTAGTTTAGATTTGTTTTTACTTGAATTTGGTACATTTTATGCGAAAATAGCAACAAATCAATTTTATTCAAAGCTTGATCCCTAACTGAAGCGCTGTGCTACGCTCAAGTTCATGCGTAAGCTTTAGTCTAAATAGGTCGAAGTAGACTAATATTGATTATAAGTGCTATTACAAATATAAACACGTACCGTAGTTCATTTCACTTTTTCACTAGTAGCTTGGCTTTTAGACATTAAATGCGTTAAAATATGCTTGATCACATAGAAATAATAAGTTCAATTCGGGTACGGTATGACATAATTCACATTACCTATCAAACTTTTAAGCTTATCGTAACTTAAATCGTAAATACAGAGCCAGAAAAATAATAAAAAAATTTATTGAACAGAAACAAGGCAACTTCACAACCCACCATCTTTAATCTTTCAAACATATACTTTATCCTCCTTTCACACATATTAATACGACGATACATGTACGTAACTCACACAAGAAGGCTGCTTTTTCGGACGTGTTGCCAATTTTCGTTTGTTTATTAAGGCAAAGTAACAAAAATTAGACAAATCGCACATAAAATAGTAAGCTGCAAGTGAGGTTCATAAGAGGTTCATAAGAGGTTCCACTTTACAAACATTGATTGATTGACAGTGAATTTAGAGCAAACCAGAGACTCTGTATAACCAAAATTTCACGAGGATCTGCACTGGACGCGAAAATCAAATGCTGATCAACGGACGTTCTCCTTATGCATACGAACAGCAATTGCAGTTCGTAAGTGATGCTACTTTGGTATTTGCCTACGCGTTGCGCGATTTTTTCCATAATCGGTGTACTAACGACCGTCGCTGCATTGCGTGTCACCATAGTGGATCCGCCGGAGGTGCCGGACCCCTTGACGGTGGGGGACTGGTTTTTCAAGGCGACAAAGTTACCAGGCGTACTCGTAGTCACAACAGAGCGGAATTCAATGCCGTTAACTTTGCGGACGACACTGATGCTGACTTTCGGGCAAAATTAGGGACAACCGCAGGACCTGGGAGGAAAAAAGGACCGAAAAACGCGATGGACGACTATGCGGTTGGAGCTTGCGATATCGACGGCGGCATACTGAAGGAATTCATTCAGAACGTCAGTTTCAATAGTAAGGAGCTTACTATAGTCCATTTCACACAACTTCGGTCATAAATTTTAAAACTATCACCGACAGCAAGCTGACAGATTGCGATTATGACATTGACCTGATATATAGTTATCGTAACCCTCGGCCTAATGGCAATGAAAATTCTTAGAATTTATGCACGAAGTTATGTGAAACGGACTATAGGTGGTAAGCGGCCGAATTCTGGAAGATCTGATTGCGCCCAATTTCCGAAAATAGGCAACATAAATTAAATTTTACGGCCTGTCGATTTTGTTGAGCCCAGACCAGACACCCCAAACCCCCAGCCCATGTTTGGTAAGGTGACAAAGTAAAATACGAGCACGTATGGTGGAAAAGTTTTACACGACTGGAATTTTAATCCTTTAGAACATCAAATAAATACATAACATACGAAAAAATATGAATAGGTATTATGGGCGCCTAGTGAATTTAGCAGAAAAGTCTACCGAGTTTTAGAGGCTAAACTACACCTCCGAACCCACTGTATGGCGCTGCAAATGTATTTTAAATATTTGCTTCTAAAATTCTCAAATACAGGCGCCGATTTAGAGGGGGGCGAACAGGGGGGCGACTCCCCCTGTCGTCAAAAATAGTTGTGCGCATTAGAGAATGATGTGAATTTTCGGATGATTTTAGCCATTTTTTATCGTACTTTTTCAAAATTTTCGCGCTTCGTGCCGGTCAGTACTCATTGATTTGATTCAATGAATTTCTTGACCTTTAAAAATCAAATTTTTACGTCGAAAAAGTAGTTGAAGTACTGAACATGCATTTTTTAGTTCTCACAATGATTTCTCGAGTATTTTTTGGCGCGTTGTGCCGATTTCTGCACTACTTTTGCGTGGTTTTTGTAAAAAACTTTCAAAAGTTTTTTACATGTTTGGTTAATAAATAATTCTGACTTCAGCAAAAACCACTACTTTGAGCATAATGGACGGATTTTTAATCAATTTTTGACAATACTAGGAAATTTGGGGTTCCGCCTCCCCCAGAAAATCCTGGATCTGCCAATGCTCACATGGTACTTATTGGGATGATGCGCATCGAAATTATAGAATGGAGGAAAATGATAGCTGGTGGTTTTTCGCATCCCGTATATTTTATACAAGAAATAGTGTTTTCTACTTGATTTTCTATTTAAATTGAAATATGCTCATAGGTACAAGGTGGGTATTTTTCATGCAAGTGTTGGAAATAAAAATACATTTTTTTTGTTTTATGCTTATGACGATTCGTTTACCTTAGTAAGATAGAAATTTTCAAGACTTAGTCGTTCATTTTACATAGGTCTGATAGAAGGTGATCGAAAATCGTTCCGGTTTGAACTGGACAAAAGTGATCCAACTCCGAAGTACAACATTATTCATTTTCGATCTATCTCGAGTCTTAAACGAGGAAAAGCTGCTGCTCTTAAAACCGTTGAGTCGAACGGTGAACAGAAACGCTATCAGTGGATAACGGTGGGCACATGGGAGAAGGATAAGCCGGTTCGGCTAAACATAGACTATGATCTACTGAAATTTTACGTCAATGACGCTTACGATGGCGCTGCTAATGCGCCGAATAGTAAAAAGAAACAGTAAGCTTTCGTGATGTAAGCGGTTTAACAACCTTAATGACCAGATAACAACCGCTCTACTTAAAATTTTGGTGACATGCTTTTTGCAGTTAAAGAAGCTTTTTACTTTTTCTGCCAAGAAGAAAATTATAGAATAATGTTAATTTCGACTTTAATATCTAAATTTTAACGTCAATATAGGTTCTAAATACTATTTTTACCTTCAGCACCGAATTCTCTACCAAAATAACAGATGAATGCAAAACTTCTTGAAAAATATACTGAAAAATGTTTTTTTTAATAACATTATTTAAACAAACTTAATGTGTAACAACCCTCAGACCCTACTGCTAGTTTTTTCACTCTCTTGATTTTTTAATCTCCAATTCTAATTGTCGTATCTTGCAATCAAATTCTTCTTTTTTTCTGTTTGAAACCTGTCACCTTGACTGCATGCATTCCATTTCTTGGAGCTGCCTGTGTGCGGTCATTAAAAACTTTCATTATTTTAGGCATGAATAGCTTTTGAACAATGACATAAATGAAGTTTTTGTTTATAGAAATGAAAAAGAGCAGAGGAATTATTTTTAAAAAGGATCTAGATGAAATTTTGAAGCGCAATGTTTATTTTTATTTAGCACAAATTTACTTGAAGACTGCGTTTTTTCCGCACTCTTCTTAGATTTTTGATACACATTTTAGCCCTGCCAAAAAATCGCCAAGCTCATTGCTGCCTGTTTCGACGTGTTATCAAGTTTGCAAATCGTGGGAGGTGCGCGTTTATCCATTAGAAGGCGACAAGTGTTGCTTCTCTTGTTCGCCATGTCCGCCTTATCAATTCAAGTTCAACGACAATCAATGCAAAGAGTGCGCCAATGGTACTCAACCCTCGCAAGACAGATTGGATTGCATTCCTTTGCCGTTGGACGTCGTGCACTTGGGGTCGTCGTACGGCATAGTCTGCATGAGCATTGCTATATTGGGTACATTTTTGTATTGTGGCTGAACGGTTATGTATTTTTTCCTGAAATTCAAAATTTAAGTCGGAAATTTGGCTTCTAAACGATGGCGGATTAAGGATTTTATGACGGGCTGAACCCCAAATTTTCCGAATAGTGTCAAAACTTATCCAGAAAATCCGCTCATCAAAGTAACGGCTTTTTCGTCTTTTGGTAGACAGAATCATTTGTGATCCGAAACAAGTTAAAAATTTAGAAAGTTTTCTACGAAAAAAACACGAAAAATTAGTGCAAAAATCGGCACAAAACATCGAAAAAATATTCACTTAAGCATTATAAGAACTAAAAGAACTACTCTGCTAATGTAAAATGAAGCTTTTATGACAAAAAAGTTGGTAAATGTCATATCAGTACTATCCAGCGCAAAGCGCCGGAAATGTTTGAAATATCATGATAAAAAATGGTTAAAATCATAAAAAAACACATTATTCACTACCGCGCACAACTATTTTTGATTCTGAAAAGAATAACTGCGGCTTGAATACTGCTTGGTGTATTTAAGCGCGATCAAGATTAATCTGTTGGGTAAACTGGGAAATTCTCTATATTTTAAAGTCGATAAAAATAGTAAAACAGTATATCTGTTCAATCTCTTTGGTTCGAGTGAGCGTAACTTAGCGTAGGAACAAAGATTTTATAAAAAATGAATTCTTAGAATTTCACCTTCATTAACGTGCAATTTATTCTTGTGTTCGCTTGGACATATCATGCACGTAGGAAGGGTTTGAGGAAGGGCAAAAATTTTGGGGCAAATTGAAGAAAGATGGAGGAAATCATGACGTTTCTGTAAAAGTGCGTGAAGTGGATCAGAAATGTCAGTTATTGTGGTTTTTACGTTATTTTAATAATTATTTAAATTTCACGGCCAATGAAATCCAAAAAGATTGCTAGGTTGATCCCCAGACCGGCTAACCTACGAGTATCCCGAGACTGCTCATTCTGTGCATCTATGGCGCAGTTATTTGAAAATGTGATAATACGGTAGCCCATAAGCCAGCTACGATTGGCTGTAATGAAAGACGTTGGACTTAGATTATTTTATGCATACATGCAGGCCCTTATCCAGGATTCGGCCAGGGGGTGGACCCAAAATAAATTGGTCTATATCTTGAATGATTCGTCGATAAAGTTCGCAAAAACTGCAGGATCTAGTATACAATTTACCCGCCACCGTTTTTTAGCCGATTCAAATAAGCTACAGTGACCAACACTGTAGATCACTATTTTTATTGATGCGAGTCATAACGTGTTTGATAATTTTTGTGTAAAGTTTGGTCACTGTAGCTTATTTGAATCGGCTAAAAAACGGTGACGGGTAAATTGTTTACTAGATCCAAACTGCATTCTTTGGCGTTTTTCGATTTCGACATGCTGACAAGATCAAGACAGGAAAATATTTATTGTCTAGAAAAATATATGAAATTTGGTAAAACACAAATACATGATAAAACATTGACTGAACAAACATAAAATTCAATTTTTCGAAAAAAATCATGTTTTACTCAAATGCTCTTAGAAGTGTCGTTTTTCGGTCGCGCTTGGACCAGAATTATGGAAAATACTTCATATCTGGTGCAAAGCGCCGAAAATTTGAAGATTTTACGTCAGACAGGCAATTTTTCCATGTTTCCTACCTAGTCAAATTTTTTTCCGTCTGCCCCCTTAAATTCGGCCCTGCATATATGTACCTTGTATAATTATTATGTCCTTTCTAATAATTTTAAAAAAATTTGTGTTTGATGGGTCTTGAATTGAAATAGAAATTATAGCTGTCTGAAAATTTCCAGGAACTGCGTCGACGATATTTTTGCTCGTTATTTTTATTCTTCACAACAACACGCCCATTGTCAGGGCGTCGGGTCGTGAGCTCAGCTACGTAATTATTTTCGGTTTATTTTTGTGCTTCGCCGTCACCCCAGTGACTCTAACGCCTCCATCGCCTTCCGTTTGCGGCATTCAGCGCTTTTTGTCCGGATTTTGCTTCACCGTAGTCTATGCCGCTATTCTGACCAAAACTAATCGCATAGCTAGAATATTTAGGTAAATTATAGCTGGAAATTAAGCCTAAATTCAATTAAATCATCTTTTTATATACTTCTTATTTATTTTTCTTCACGTTTATCAGTGCTCATTTCGGATTCTCTTTGAATTCTTTATTTTAGCTTTTTTGTTTTCCTTATCGTCACACTTACGATTCCTTTGTCAAGAATAATTTCCAAATTTTTGTTGGACTCGCTCTTCTTTTTTATTATTTAAATACAGTGACGCTGTGACTGACTGCGCTTTTGTTCATCTTAAAAGTGGAAAATATTGGTTTCTTCACTTTGAAAAATTCGGAAATAGTCTTTTCTTGAAATATATAGCTTTGAACCATTTTTTTCTACAATTTTTCCTCATCTGCTCATACATCACTTTTTATGATCTTAACAATTAGCTGTTATTGTGCTTTCGACACTCTGCTCCTCTATGGGTCTTTATCATACATGTGCAGCGCCTAAATTCTAGGGTACGAAAATTTTCAAAGGTTTTAAAGTGCGGCAAACATTTGTGGGTAAAAAGATGAAAATTGTTTTGTGAATTTTATTTCGAGTCATTTGAATTCGGGGGTCCAGATTTCCCAGACCCTCCCCGCGCCTATTAGTTGTTTTTTACGGATAATATATATTCGACTTTATGTTAACATCACCACCGAATCAAATGACTCATTAATTTAAGCTAAAATAAAACCGTTTTCTTTTTATCATTAAAATCATTAAAGTAAGCTTGGAGCTTTAGCCTACTTTTTTAATTCATTAGGAGTGGACGCCGTACCATACGGAGACCACATTTCATTAGTCCAGAATCTCAACTGCTCATATGTCTAGGCATCAGTGGCGTTCAAATTATCTTAGTTGGCCTGTGGCTGTACTCAAAGTAAGCGCTTTGCTGTCTATACTTATTTATTATTCTGGTTGTTTTACGCGTGGCGTTAGCTTTCATTATATCTGTGATTCAAGTTTCAGCGAAAATGGAAATAAATGCAGAATAAACTAGTAAACTTAATTTACGGCATTCATGCTACAACTCGATATAAGAGAAAACTTCGCAAAATTAAATTCTTTGTGGTGTGGGTTATAAATTTGAGGAAAATTTAAGTTTAAAAGTCTGCAGTTGAGAACTACGAGTATATGACTGTGATTTTTTGTTAAAATTTTTCAATTTCAGCAAACTTATTCCTATTGTACTACGAAAGTGGATAATCAAGGTTAAAACTCTAACGAACAAAGATTGAGCTAAATTGACTTTCGAAATGTCGTCCTCTTTTTTGTGCTATTGTGAAAGGACCAATTATTAAGCGATATAAACCGTGCATGCACACCGGGAGGGGTGAGAGGATCGCATTATCGCCCCCACTACAAGGTACAAAAGTTAGGTTCTGCCGAGCAATTTAGCCCAAAATATTGTATTCTAAGCAATTTCAACATCATAAAAGCCAAAAAACGCTGTTCACTGTAGTGAAAATTCCTTATCTTACCTTTTCCTGACCACAAATTCTTAATTTCACCCCTCCCTGAACAACTGAACCTAGTGCATCTGTGATATGAGCCTTAGAAAATTACTCGAATGTCTACATTAACAGTACAATAGCGGGATCTAATTGAAAAATAAAATAATGAATGCATTTTTAGACCGCCGTACGCGGGGCCTCACTATCCTACACGCAAGGACAACATGCTTGTGTGTCGGGAGGCAGTGTCGAACAATTATTTATTGGCTTACGCATACCCAATTCTGCTGTGCATCGTGTGCACAGTTTATGCGTACAAAACGCGAAAAATGCCCGAGGCCTTCAATGAATCTCACTACATTGGCGCTGCGGTATACACCACTTGCGTCATATGGCTGGCGTTTGTACCCGTATATATCGTAGCAAAGGAGAGCAACCAGATAAGGTGCGTGACGGGCATACATGTAACGGCTCAAAATTTAGGGTGGAGGTCCCCGGCTATTTTTAGGGGGGGGGTCTCTAATGTTTGGCCAAAAACGGCCAAAAAACATCTGAAATGGCCAAAAATTCATTTTTTCCCTAAAATGGGGGAGCTCAAAAATTATATGGCTTTGGGGGATGGGTTACGAACGACCAACTTTAGATGGCAGATCCCCATCCCCTTTGCATGTACAGTGACGGACATGTACAGCATGGAAATCCTGAGGGATCAAACCTAAAAATCTTTTCTAAATTTCTTTTTTTGGGATCAAAAAGATTTTTAGATCTTTCTAGCGAAACTTGGTCAAAAAAGTGACTATTAGATGCAAAGCATCGGTAATTTTGACAGTACTTTTGTGCCGAAGCTTCGCTAAAAACATACAAAAACGTCACCTTTTCTACGCTTTTTCCGAAACTAAAGTCTGCGGAGTCGACAGGCTTGAAAAATTCGTCGAGATAGCTCGCAAAAACCGCATTTTTTGACGTTTTTCGACATGCTCTCTCTATTAAGATCATAAAATTCGAACTTTTCAAAAAATTTCATACTTAAAAAATTGTATTTTTTTGGTTGCGCTTGAGCCAAAATTTTGGAAAATAATGCATATTTGGCGCGAGGCGCCGAAAATTTATGGATTTCACTCAAGAAACACACATTTTTCATCTTTCTGTGCATTATCTTACCTGCCAAATTAAATACGGCCTCACATGTACAACATGGGAAATATAGAAGTCAGTCCCGTAAAACTTTTTGTAAAGCGCCTTTTCGGGCAGAAAATATGGTTGCACATCAAAAACACTGGTTTTTTCCTGTATTGGACAATGTCAGTACTTTCTAAAAACTTACGATAGAATTTGAGGAAGCCTGTAAATTGAACAAAATACAGTCAAAAATGAGTATATCGCGCGAAGCGCCGAAAAATATGGCACTTTTGAACCAAAAGTTAGTTAAACGCTTAATGCACTCCTACGATTTTTTCATTCTATGTGTCTTGCCGTCACACCTCCCAAGAACTCATCTCTGATCAGGTGCCATTCAGAGAGTCAACCCTTTACCCGAATTCCCAAGACGGATCGTTACGATAAAATGTATTCATTCTTCAATAAGCTGATAGTGCTAACTTCTACCATCTGGAAATTCAGTCTGAAATGTACTTATTGCTCACGCCATCATCGCTCTAGGGTTTACTCGTATACCACAGTGTAGTATTATTTCATAGGAGTGAATCTTGTCAGAAAAATTGGCCTACTCTTTTGAAAATCGGGAAGCGTTCTTCAGGAATAAAAACTTTTTGGCAGTCGCAAAATAACATTTGAAAGTCATTAAACCTAAACAGGCTCATTAAGACCGTTGTAAGTTTGGAAAAAATTTCACGAATTTTTATCGATAATTGACACGATATAATAACTACAATAAGCTTATTCATAATAATCGAAAATTATGTGCTTACTGTCAGTAAATCGATAAATTTTGATTCCACTCCCGAACATATTCGGATTCCTATTTGACTATATTTCAGTACATGTATATAGCGGCTGCTATTTCGGATTTCCACGATAGTGTTTCCAATTGCCTTTCTTTTAAATTTTTCCATAGTTCTCAAAAGACTTCAATATGTAAATAAGACATGATTTTTTGATTAGGAAATACCCACTACCTACTTTTAAACTTTATTGCTGAAAATACATATTTCCATAAAGGTACACTAATAAATTTTGAACAATTATTCGTGAAACTCATTTTTCAGGACGTCTTTTTCAATCCATTTCAGTCCTGATCTACTTTTTTCCGTCTGGTCAGGTCATCCATTTTTGATGTTCCAGGGCAACTAGCGTTTGCGTGTCCACCAGCCTAACGGCGCTGGTTTGCCAGTTTTGTCTCTTCTGGCCCAAAGTTTACATAATCGTGTTCAAACCTGAGCGAAACGTACGTCAGGCACTGATGGGGCCAAAAGTTGGCGGAGGATCCGTGTCCAAATCTTTGTTGCACGGCGTCAACAGCGGAGCTCAAGTGTCGTCGCTGAGCGTCGCTCAAATAACGTCAGCTTCTACGGCCATTAGTGCGTCCAGCGGCGCGTCGTCGGGCCATATTGATCGAAGCGATTCAAGTTGTTGTTCAGATGGTGAATTATAGAGTACATTCAAACGCGCCATTTGGGGTTTTACACCCTGAATGGCTGCTGCTTCTGACTCGACCCTTGAATTTAAGATTTTCCGGGAAAAATACAAAACAATGTGCCGCTTTACGCATTTAACGATCTTTTGGTTCAATTATCGATTTGTTCGGCTCTCGCACCAAATAGCCCTTTTTTGACTAAATTTTGTTTGATTTTTTTAAAAATTGCTTCACGTTTTTACGTTCAAGAATGAAGAGCATCATCCCAAATGTGGTCGTTTGAAGCTCAAAGCGTCAGAGGCTGACCCTCACAGGATCCTCGTACTGAGCATGTACGAGCTTAATTATTCAAATAGGCCAAAATGACCTCAAAAACTAGTAAAAGCACCGAACAAAGTGCTAAAACTACGTTACGACCACATGTGGGCGTAGGGGTTTGCACCCCCAAGAAGGCCGAATACCCCCCCCCCGTAACCAAAATGCCACCCTCCATCAGTATTGAATTTTTGAAAATTAATTTTGTTTTTTTCGCGATTTTTTATGCTAGGAGATGGTGCTCGTTGAGAAACGTTTAAAAATTATGTTTTTCGCCATACTACCATTTTAAGACAATTTTTTGATCTTTAAAAATCTTGCATCCTCCCCCAAAATTTTGTTGCTGCCTACCTATGGTTACGACGCAGTTTCTTATCAAATCAGGGCATTTTTCAAGAAAATTTCCAATTTCCATCCATGTTTGGCCTTCATTTTGTCTCATTTTACCCAAAAAATTTCCCAGTTTTTATTCTGGGGGTCTAGACCCCCAAACTTCACCCCACGTGCATGTCTGGTCCAGACGTGCACGTTGGATGTTTAGGGATTTGTTTACTCCCTCCAGAATAAAAAAATGGGAAATTATCTGG
This sequence comes from Mermis nigrescens, assembly GCA_036768485.1. Lineage (NCBI taxonomy): Eukaryota > Metazoa > Nematoda > Enoplea > Mermithida > Mermithidae > Mermis > Mermis nigrescens. The sequence continues at coordinate 10,556,203 of JAVLUZ010000160.1, forward strand.
GGAAAATGAGGCAAAATGAAGGTCAAAAATGGCAGAAAATCAAAATTTTCCTTCAATTAGTGCCTCAGAATTAAGCAAAAAGAGTGGGGAAACGTAGTTTAAAGTTATTTTAGTATTTGTATAAGTTATAAGTTTTGAGGTCATTTTGATCCAAAAAGCTTAGTAACTGACCCCAGACCGGCTTGACCATACTGCGCATCCATGGTCGCGATGCGACCCCTTGCAATATATAGCACGTTAGACACGGCTTTGGGTGAAAATCCCATCTTTAGACCTATTCTAGACTTTCTTATTTTATGTCCTGACCTGACGCATGGCGAGAAGTAGGTCATGTCATTAATATTATGCGAAAGCAGCGAAACCTATGAGTTTAAGTAGGTTCATATACTATCTTATATGAACGGTACATTGTACCGGGATTTTTGAGGATTTTTAAATTTTTATTCAGTTGAAAGATCTTTTCTAGCTAGACATAGTGGAATCGATTCTTGCCATCCGATACGCATTGTTTTTTTGCGTTTACAGTAGGTATTTACTTTTTTACATATTTAATTCAATAAAAAATTCATTATTTGTGTTTTTATACTTGAATATACAAATCTTTCGTCTAATTCATTCTGCCACTACGTCATCGACTTATATGCTCGTATTATACATTTTCCTTTTTCTATATCAATTTCAATACTGATTCGATGCCTTCGTGTTGACTCTTTTTTAAACTCATAAACAGTGTAGTCTTGTGTAGTAGGTTATTATGTGCCTCTGTAAAAGCTAAAGTACGGGTATAACAACATCAAATGTAGAAAAAAGGATAGAAAAAATAATAAATGAGAATTTAATCTACTTAATCGATAATCATGTTCATTTTTTAATTTCATTTTTTTCATTCTTCCTTGTTCGCCATCGTCCACTTTCTGGTAATTTGGCTTGGGAAACAGCCTTAGGGTTGAGACTCCTAAAAGGAAAAAATGGGAGATTTTTCAAGGACAATGAGGTAAAATCAATGTCAAAAAAGTCAAAAAGGTAAAATTTCCTGGAAAAATGCTTGAAATCGACCATAATTCGTCAGATAATTGCCTTTATGATGCATTATAATCTTTACACAAATTTTTAAGGCCATCCTATAGTCTGTTTCACATAACTTCGGTCATGAATTTTAAAACTATCTCCGACAATAAGCTGACAGATTGCGATTAAAGTATTGATCCTATATTCAGGGTGTCCAGTAATTTCGTGTAAGGGGGTACAGGCAAAACTCTTTACTTCTGCAATACGTGTGATATATCATTAGAAAGCCCATTCAATTCTGAATGGAAAACATTTTTAAAAACATGTATGCCCGCCATTGGCTTGGCGAACAGCAGCAAAACGTAAAGGCATAGATGTGGAAATGTTGCTCCACATTTAATAGCAATGCACCAAGAAACGGCCATAATTCGATCTATCTCTTTTCGTTTTCCTAGTTAAAATTGAATGCTCTTTCCAACTGTGTAAAGCACATCACACAAAAATTTTACGTTTTCGCTGTATACCCCTTACACGAAATTACTGGACACCCTGTATAATTATCGTAACCCTCGGCTTATTGAGAATTCTTAAAATTTATGCACGAAGTTATGCGAAGTTCAAAAAAGCACTTGACTGATCTCCATCAGACCAGGCTGACCCTCAGACCGGCCATGTTTTGCACCTATATGGCAGTAAGTGCACTGATCGAAAAAATCTTCCGTAATTCATAGTCGTGTTCACACGTTGGCATGGGGGTTTTGGGAATCTCACCAAACGTCAGCGCGGGGGGATTAGGGAGTCTCTAAACTCCCGAGAATCTGGTAGACCCCCAGAATCGAATTTTGGTTTGTTTTTGTTGGGAATTTCACTGGTTTTACACCACTCAAACCCCCAGAATCCAGGTGCTGCCTATGTTGGTCGTTTTCGCGAACGATAAACGCTTGTTTGTTTCCCTGCTTAGACGAAACTCAACTCTCCACAACAAAGCGATCAGATCCGTCGCACTCGACCAGCAGGAACTTAAAGTCAGTCGCCACGCAGACCGACAGTTCGCGCAACTTTCCAGGGGCCACATTAAAAGCAGGTACGGTTGTCTTAGACGGCGTTCTGCCCGCGAGAGAACCGTCAAGTAACGCCCGCGTCTCCACCCGATTAGTACCGGAAGCGAAGCGAAATTCGCTGATGCCTTCGCACAATAAACCCGATCATAAACTCGGCGCGCCCGCCTCGGGCAAAGTAAGATCGTCAGTCATATCGGATGCAATCATATGCGATGGTAATTGTACAGCCGTTCCTAAAATGTCGAACGCGGCAGTCGCCGGCGGCACTTTGTCGTCGCATCAAGCGGCGTTGTTGCCGGCGGTTAGCTCGGAAGTGATTTGGATCGACAATGACGAGTCGCCCAAGGCCGATCGGAAAATGCCGTTGTCCGATGACGACGACGACAGCGAATATTTTACCAGCGGCGTACCGCAGTACGACGACGAGGAGATTAAATGGGAAGTGGGGGACGTGCCGCTATAGCTTTTTCCTTGCCCCAACTGCACCTTGAATCGAGCTGAGGCCGAAATTCAACAGTCTTTCGGCACAAGCAGCGGATGGAGGAAGAATAGTGAATTTGAGTTAATTGCCGAAGAATGACCGTCTGAACGAGTTGAAATTATGTTTACTATTTAATATCTTGACAACATGTAACTATGACATGCGGCATGATTCCGTATGTATGTACATGTGTACATACGTCTTATTTGGATGGTTACTGATCACTGAAAAAACTTGCCCCTAACCATCAGAATTTTTTGGTTTCCTAAAAACCTAAAGAAATACCCTGTTTTATGTGTTTTTAGGCATGTTTTGACTGAAACATGCAGGTATTATTTTTCGGCATTTTGCGCCGATTCGTTAAATTACATACTTGTATTTCTCCGAATATTTTTACACTTTGCGCACAGCTTGCGCTTTTGCTTGATGATTACCAGATGCTATAAATCAAATTCCCTCATTGCGTTGAATTTATCCTTACTTACCGAAGGCTGTGACTTTGCGTCGACAAAAATTCTTAGAAAAGAACTGCAAGGTATGTGATTATGGAAAGAACAAAGCATCATCAGAAAGGTTCAGTGTTTTTGACGCGTCCTTCGTCTTTAAGACCAAAAATCACTTAGCTAACCCAAATGATGAAACAAACTGGAATTGTCTGATATTTGAACTCGAATTGATATGGTGGATTTGTGAAATTTCATCAATCAAGTTAGTCGGACTTCGTTTTTGTGAACATTGTTTTAGTGCGATAACCTATAAAATGAAAAATTTTCTGGGGAAAGTGAGGCAAAATGAAGGTCAAAGGTGAATGAAAATTTTCTTCAAAAGTGCTTTAGATTGACCAGAACCTGTGAAATAACGTAGTTTTAACGCTTATACCAGTTATTGAGGCCATTTTGGCCTAAAAACACTCCATTTTGACTCCATTCCTAAACCGACTGATCCCCAGCTCTGCCATGCAGTGCACCTATGGTTCCGTCCACACCTGGGCGTGGGGGGGGTTCGTGGGGGGGTCTGCAGCCCCCGAGAAACCAAAATACCCCCAGAATTCAATTTTTAAAATTTTTTTCGTTTTCTTCGCAATTTTTTGATGCCAATGGATAGTGCTCGATGAGAAACGTCGAAAAATGGTGTTTATACGCCATACCACCATTTTTAAGGCCATTTTTGACCTTTGAAAAATCTTGCACCCCCCCAGACTTCCATGTTACCCAATAGGACAACACTATTAGGCCTATATAATCTTCCGAGTGTGACTCACTTGCTTGGTCCGCCCAGCGACCATGCTTCACGCCCACCTCAAAGTCAGGAATTTTTGACCTCACAAGGGCAAAGGAAAAATCTTGCATTATAACTGCAGGGGGTGCAAAAACTTATTTGACGCTCGGTGCGTCACATTGCGAGTAGAGCGATTTTGCGTTGTTTCAGGGCCCTAGGGAGCGGTCAAGAAAAATTTTGAAAGGTACATGCACATACGACGAGTGATGCACGGAAAGTAGAAAAATTCGATCGTTTAATCAGAAAACCTTCAATGTGGCGCTTTGGCCATTGGCCGCCTTCCCCCTTGGCCGGAAAAAACTTTGAGAACCTAGATAATGCACGGGAAGTTGAAAAAAATCGCATGTTTTTGTCGTAAAATCTTCAAATTTCCGAGCGCCGGATATTCAGTTTCCATAATTTGGATACAATCGCGACTGGAAAAATGTTATTATTCATAGACTTCTGAATGAGAAAAATTTTTTTACATAAAGTTAGAAGTTTATGATCTCAATGGATAGAGCGTGTCGAAAATTGCGGTTTTTCGAGCTATCCTGACGAATTTCCCGAAATATGGACCAATTTATGTTGAGTCCGCCCCGCCCCCTTGACTGAATGCTGGATACGGACCCAGCCATACGTAAAATATCTTCCATGATTTTGCCCCAAGAATGACAAAAAACGACGTAACGACGTTTCACAGCATTATGGGGGATTTTTTTCGAAAAGTTCGAATTTCATGGTCTTGAATAGAACTCAATGTTGGAAAATGTGGTTTTTACTATCTCAACGAATTCTTCGAGATGATTTAGGTACATATAAACCAATTTACGTTGGTCTGCCCCCTCTTGCACCCTGGATAAGAGCCTGGGGCTACACCAACAGTCTGTTTCACACAACTTCGGTCATGAATTTTAAAACTATCAATGGGAATAAGCTGACAGATTGCGATTATAGCATTGATGTGATATATAAATATCGTAACCCTCGGCCTACTGTCGACGAAAATTTGTAGTTTTTGCACGAAGTTATGTGAAACAGACTATAGATACAAGGCCAACTATGATTTAAGTTTTTTACTAAATGCTTTAGCAATTTTCAAACATCCTTAACAACGCACACAAAACGGCTACGCGATGAAATACTTTTGCACGACAATCATTCGGACGACAATTAACGAATGAATACGCCTTAATGGGAAAAAGGCATTCAACTGAGCAGGTATTTTCCTGATATGTTACTGAATTAAGTTAGCTACGAGTAGAGCATAATAGAAATTGCTTCTAAAAAATTACGTAATATCATCTGACCTATGATGACATTAAGCAAACATGTTTCTAAATGGAAATAACAATCAGAAGTTATTCGAAAAAATCATGTTTTTTGTGCAATACGAAAAATAAGCAGACTGTTTCCCGAAACCTTGTGCATAGATTACAAATCTTGAGTCAACATAAATCGATTAGAGAATGTGATTAAATTGAAGCAACAATCAGAATAATGCACATAGTAATTAATTTAGAAGCACATGAGAAGTTTTACTGTGCAATTTTGTTTTACAGTAGACTCGCCCAGAGACCATTTTTGTAACTGGTTGGCTCAGAGGTGAAAATTGATTTCCGTGCACAAGTTGCGTGAAATCGACTTATACTTGTAGATCAAATGTCAGGTATGCATAAAAACTTGAGCAAAGTTTTACTATATCAAATTACAGCTACGCGTAAAAATTTAAAAATGTTTCGTGTTAAGATTTTTGTTTAACTTATGTAAAACGACAAACAGTAATTTTCGCAAGAAAATATATCAAAGACAGGAAATTTTGGCTTAAAGAAGAAACCAGGCCACCTATCATAGGATCAGAAAGCAAAATTCAGCCAGCTATTTAAAATCAGCCATATGAAGTATAAACAACTATAGCCTATCCATTTCATTTCACGGAACCTTCGGCATAGATTACAATTTTCGAAACAACGTGAATCGATTACAAAAGCGGTTTAGACTGGAGCAACATCGTGATACGGCGCACAGAAATTGATTAACATGAAATTTTACGCAATAAAACTTTATTATCGTAGAATGACTAAAAACTACTTTTGCAGCTTTCCCCGAATGCTCAAAACTGATTTTCATGCACAAGGTTTCGTGATATAAACTTCCGTACAGTAATCAATAAAGTTATTGGATAATTTCAGCTAGAAGCCCTTAAGAGACTAAAGTTACAGAAATAACGTCACAATGAATCAATTGCACATAAAAATTGTATAATATCGAATTTGACTATGAATGCATAAAAAATGTACGATTAATTGCTCTAGTTTGTACGTATGCTAATAATCGAGAAAGCGTTTACCTTCGAAGACCGATCAATATACAAGTATGTACAAAAGAATCATGCGGACAAAATGATCAATTTGTAATTACGTTGTGAATTTTGGAAACCTGCGTTAATTGCTTCATACTGACTGATTAAAAACGCCTACCCATTTACTAGCGGGCTAGTCAGCATTCCTATTTTATTCGCTATATTTAGAAAAACAGTTATTATTTTTGAATAATTCACAAAAAAACGATAAGTTAAGATTTTCGAAGGGCTGAAAATTAAGTTAAAAATGTTATTTTCTTTATCTTTCATAAGCGCGAAAAACGTTCAGTTACTCACTTATGTTTTTATTTCTTTATAAGTCATAAATTAATCGCTGTATTTATACATAATATTAACAATTTGAAATCATTCTGGTTTCAAGTTTCTGTTTATTGACAATACTTCATGACATTCTTATCCACTGAAGAAGAAAAATGCTTATAAATTCATAATTAAAAAATGCAGCATGTGTGCGTCTCCTATCTATATGATCACTGGCGTGATCAAAGAAACGAAGGATAGCCTCCTAGTGCTATTTTAGTAAAATTACAAAGCTTATGAGATAATGCTGTTTCAGGCGGAAATTTGTTTCTCAGATTCTTAATACATTTCGTGATCGAAAATCTGGATTCTGGGATTGATACATGGGCAGCAACAAAATTCTACGGGGTCTAACGGGGCCGAATTGCCAAAAATAGCACCAAAAATTCAATTCTGAGGGTCTAATGATTTTTTAGCGGTGTTTCAGATTCTGGGGGTCCATCAGACCCCCACGTCCATGTGTGATTAGAAGGCTAGCTGACTATAATTTTTATTTTACAAGTAGGATAGCTGGCTTTAATTTTAAGATTGGAAAATCAAAAATATTGGCATTTTAATACATGTAAGCACGTGGCCTATAAATGCATCGGTTTGTAGTTCGTACAAAATTAATCCAGCAAACGCGAAAAATGACGACAAAAAGTGAAAAATCATTACTCGAAAACGTATAAGCTTAATCAAAATTCAAAACTAAGACTAACGATGTACGTGTAATGTAATAACAAAAACGATAGAAGAATTATTAAAATCACTGCCGATTCTTTGCGACGCGTTCGAACTGTAAAGCTAAATAATTCAAACATTGAAAAAATTACTCAGCAGCGTAGCATTGATATAATATACGAATTTATAGAAAGTGCAATGATAAAAACACAAAAAATTTCAATCAAGTTGAACAGTTTAAATGCGAAATTATTCATTTTTCTACAAAACTATATGTTTATTATCAATTAGCTGCCCCTCGGGCAGTGAACGACCGGGCCCAAATTTTGGCCGGGACCGGGTCTCAGTTTATGTTATACTACGTAGGTATAGGTATTGCGTGTGTACGTCATCATATGCTTAGTGTGTGTGTGTGTGTGTGTGTGTGTGTGTGTGTGTGTGTGTGTGTGTGTGTGTGTGTGTGTGTGTGTGTGTGTGTGTGTGTGTGTGCGTGTGATATGTATAAATGTATTTGTATTTACAATATGCAAAATCGTCTACCAGTCCACTAATTGACTGCACATTTTAATAGTGGAGTAGTCCCGTATATAAGATCTTATTACCGTTAGAGTACTTTTAAATACTTTCTGATTATTAGCTTAATAGCAAAATCGTTCTAAACGGTTTGAAATACATACAACTCTGAGCTACACATACATACACACAAGCGCAAGTCCATTAAAGAATTTGACAAGGCGTTGGAACTTTTTACAATTTCTGATAAAATATTTGATAAAATGTGCTAAAATAATTTTTTTGTCTCCAGAAATCTTTGCGGAAGCTATAAAAAGCTCACATAAATGCCTATATCAAAAAGTATTTCTGGTGTAAACATGCCGTCAAGTAACTAAACAAATGTAATAAATAAGTATTATTCTGAGGTAAAAATATCAGTAATTGAGTAAAAATCACGAACAAAAAATGATTAAAAACGTATCTATTCTCTATCTCGTCAACTATCTTGGGCAAATAAGGAGGCGGCAGCATAGGTGGGCAGAACCAAAGTTCTGAGGGGGTGCAAGATTTTTTCAAAGGTCAAAAAACGGCCTTGAAAATGGTGGTATCGCGAAAAAACACAATTTTTCAACGTTTCTCAATATCTATAGGCAAAAAACAAAAAAAAATTTCAAAAATTGAATTCTGGGGGAGGGGGTATTTTGATTTCTGGGGGTATTTTGGTTTCTCGGGGGGAGGGGCGGGGTGAATCATACCCCCCAAACCCCCCACGCCCAGGTATGGGCGGCAGCCCCACCTTTTTACGATTTCTTGATGCCAATGAATAGAGCTAAATGAAAATGTCGAAAAAATGTTATTGCCTCACTAATTTTTCTGGGAACATTTTAGCCTCTAGAAATTTTTTGACCCCGATAATTCGGGCACTGCCCAAAATGATTCTGCATAGACGCACAAGGTCAGGATCGGCAGGGCAGGTGAACTTACAGAAATCCAGCACTTATTTTCTAGCTAGTCAAACGATGAAAATGGTCGAAATAGCCTACAAAAAATGCTTTTGTTTTTGTGTGCATGCTTATCGCTTTTAATACCAGAAAACATATAAATTTACCAACTTGGCAATAAATTTTGATGGTTTAGACCATTTTGCAACAATTTTGGGCGTTTCTTTTGAGTAAACAAGTACATACGATTATGAATTGGAGCGCCGGAAAATTTCCACATTATGACCATAGGTGGGCAGTGTCAAAATTCTGGGGAGGTGCAAGATTTTTCAAAGGTAAAAAATGGTCTTAAAAATGGTGGAATCGCAAAAAAACACTATTTTTCAACGTTTCTCATCGAGCACTATCCATTGGCATCAGAAAATTGCGAAAAAAACAAATAATTTCAATAATTGAATTCCGAGGAGGGGTATTTTGGTTTCTGAGGCGTAGGGTATTCGGCCTTCTGGGGGGTGCATACTCCCACGCCCACGTGATCATGACTAGCTTGGTTCTCAAAAATAATGCCATTTACTTATGTCTTAAGTACATTTTGTTCAATTTTTCGACTTTTTTTAACTCTTTCCGGATGTTTTTGGTGTTTTTATGCTCTAAATCGTCAAAAACGCCGAAAAACGATGTTTTTGACGCGTACGCACCATTTTAAAGCCCAAAAAGGCACTTTACATTTTCACCCCCCCAGATTTCCCATACTGTGCATGTATGGTTAACGCTTTATACAGTGCTCGCCAAAAATGTTTACGTTTTAATATGCTCCACAGGATGATAGAGCTTGTTAAGGGATATATGTTTAACACGTTGGTCATGTGTGGGCGGAAATAGGACCGACGTGTTAAAGATATAACCCCTAACAAGCTCTATCATCCTCTGAAGCTTATTAAAGCGTAAACATTCGTGGCGACTAGTGTATTACTTTCGAAAAGTAGTCACTGCTGTAGTCATAGTAGATTAGTTTAAATAAATTTTTATTTCTTGTATTTTGTGTAAATAAGAAAACAGAAATAATTAGTGTAAATAAGACACCGAAGATTTTTCGGCTGATTGCATATTGAATAGAACACGGCGTCGGAGTCGAATACGAACGCGTCGGGCAGTGGAACAACAAGTCGCGCACGATTCAAACTGTTGAAGCGCGATAACTGCTACAGTAAAACGATGACGTCATCCAATCGGTTTCAAAAACAATGACGTCATTGGACCGATTTCAAAGGCGGTGACGTCATACGTTCGATCTTAAACGGACGACTTAGCAAAAACGCTTTTAGACGGTCGACGACGCGACGACAACGCCAACGTCAGCGATCGCCACGCTTTTAGCGGCGGCGTTTGCCGCGACGCCGGCGGAGGAAGTCGCCGCGGCTGACGACGACGGCGGCGAATCAGATCGACGCGCCGTGGACGCCTGCGACGCGCTGCGACTGGCCGTGGACGATAACAAATTGCCGAGCGGCGAATTGCCAGCCGACTGAACGGACATGTGATTACTGAAGTAGTTGAGAACGTCGTTTGAACCTGCAAACTTGATGACATCAGGTCATTCATATATGCATATAGGTGGGGGATGTGGTGAGGGTGGGGCATTACCCCCACCCTCCCCCGCTGAAAGGTCAGTCAGACGGGTACTGCCCGGCGATTCTGAGCTGACGGAACGTTTTTTTGCATCATTTTGGAGGTCAAAAGCAACGAAAATGTAAAAAAAAATTTTTCAACAAAATTGATCAATTTCTATATTTCTTATGGAGTTAAAAGTGATATAATGCAGTCAAAATGGACTAAAAATGCATTTAGAACACGAAATTACCACAAAAAGAAGCTATTTTGACCATTTAGGTCCTTGAAACAAAAAAATTTGTGAACGTTAAATTTACTGTTTTGGATTTCTGACATTTTAACCCCCTGCCGACCCTGACCTTGGGTGTATGCATCAGGCGCTTATTTTTCCGGCATTTTTCTTATTTACTTACTTTTCATCGGATCAATAATAACATTTTTAATTTTTCCGAACTCGCTCTTCGCTTATTTGTTTATTTCCCGTTTTATTCGCATTTTTTGGCTTTTTCCATCAAGTTTCTATTTGTTTTTTCTTCTCTTAATTATCGTTTCTTTTCACAAAATTATTCTTAATGCAAATCGAACATGTGAAATTAGGGAAAAGGAAACCTTAATAACAAGAAATCTGATCATTCGTTCTACAATTCTACTGGTTTCACTAAGTATTTTGGGATTTCGAATAATTTTCTCGATTTCAACCAAAGCCAATGACTGTTTCTATGATTTTTTAATCAAAAATTACGTAGTTTCGTTCATTATTAGATTAATAAGAAAATTCTAACCATTAGAAATTATAAATCATAAAATGAAAGAAAATCATAAAGATTAAAACCAAATAATAAAAAGGAATAATTATTCGAGCAAATAACTCACATTCGCCAATAGATCCACCGGGCATCAAAGAATGTATGTATCCGGCGAATTCGGCCGAATCTTCGTACAGTTTTTGGCTGTACTGTTGGCCTTGCTGGTGCGATTGTAATTGACCATGTTGCAAAGCGTTTATCGAACCCACGCCACTGTGCGGTATGGGCGTTGAACAGGGCGTGGTCAACGGACTGGCCAATGAGAGAACAGTCGCAGAAGACAGCATAGTGTTGGGAAATCCAAATAACGGCGAACTCGAATGACTGTTTGAATTAAAAATCTGAAAGAGATTAGAACCTAATCCTATGCAAACGCCATAACCAAACATGCTTAGCACGGAAATCCTGGGGGGCATACATTTAAGAGGGGGATCCCCACCCAAAGTCAGCCGTCCCCCCTCATCCCCCCAGAGCCAGAAAATTTTTGACCCCCATTTTTGAAACAATCAAATTTTTTGACCGTTTTTGGCCAGGAATTGGAGGTCATTTACCCTCCCCCAATGGTCGGGGACTCCCACCCAAAATTTTGAACCGCTACGTGTATAAGGCAGGGGGCATGAAATTTTACGGTGCCTTTTCGGGCTAAAAAACGATGGTTATGCGTAAAAAACAGTTTTTTGCGTCCCACTAAATGCTTTATCGTTCTAGTATGTACATAAACCTGAAAAACTTTTTTAAAAACTGAAAAACTTCCAACAACAAATTGAACAAAATATAGTCAAAAAATGAGTATTTGACGCGAAGCGCCGATGAGCAAATATAGATACTTAAAAACGCTCACAGCAGCACATTTTCTACGAATTTTTTATAAACTTCTGAAAAATCGCGAATTCTGGAGGGAGTTTAAAAACTATTCTGGGTGACTGAAACCCATACCTGGGCGTGTGGCGGGGTATACATCCCCCAGAAACCAAAATACCCCCAGAATTCAATTTTTTCAAATTTTGTTGTTTTTTTTCGTAATTTTTTGATGCCAATGGATAGTGCTCGATGCGAAATGTTGAAAAATGGTGTTTTTTGCCATACCACCATTTCAAAGCCATTTTTTGACCTTTGAAAAAAAAATCTTGCACCCCCACTCACCTATGGTGAAATCCCCAAGATCATGTTTGGCCATATATATTTGACCGTAAAAATGTATTATTCTCATTCGAAAGATGTAAAATCGCTCTACATAGATAACACAATAGACATATAGGGAGGGGTGAGAGTAAGATATTACCTCCTCACTGAAAGGGGCCAAAAGTTACATATTTAATGTAGGTACTCTCGAACAATTCAGATTCAAAATGGTGCATTTTCAGGCAATTTTGACATTACATAGTTATATGAAGGCCAAACCAAAAAAAATTTGTCTCTCGCAAGGGTCCCCCAAAGGAAACCATGAAAAATTCTCTAAGTGCAATTAAAAGGTCGCTAAAACTGGTTTTTCGCTAACTTTAAGCTAATAAACACTAAATTTTGCGGCGCTATGCGTCGGATTCATTGTTTATGTGTAGTTTTTGCCTTTTAAATCGTTCAAATTTGAGTTAGACACGGACAAAATTTCAAATTTTTTTGACACTGCGCGTCGAATCATTAATTTTTTGGTTGTTTTTTGCAGAGCAAAGAAAACTGGACAATGAGAAATCAGTTGTGCAGATAATTCAAGCGATAGATTTTTTGTGTATGAGTATGAAATAAAGGGAAAAATTTGTCAATTTTTTTTGAAATCTTTCCTGACATGTCGAGCTCGTTGAGAAACGTTCAAAAATGCCATTATTTTCTCGAGATATCTGACTTTTAAAATATGTTGTCCCCCTCCCTCGAAATAAAATCCTGGCTTCTGATCAGCATATGCACTAGTGATCGACCGGGGCGACTTTTTGGCCGGGGCCGGGGCGGTACCGGGGCTGAAAAAAATCTCGGCCCCGGCCGGGCCGGGGTCAAACAAGGAAAATATTATAGCATGACACATACTTGGGGTGGGCATAGGAAAAGAAATAATGAGCGACTACTCCATTCAGTAATAAATGGCAAGCGCAAAGTTAGGTGCGCCTTTTCATATCAAGTTTTATTACTATTTATGTCACAAGAAACGAATTTAGTCCAGTGTTTCATTGTCTGAATCATCAATAAAATCTATGTCGCTGCTATTAGCACACTCCATATCATTTGAATCTTCGCTACTGCTACTGCTGCTAGCAATTGGATGCAATAGGTATTGGATGTAATAAATGAAACATCACACATTCCCATAAGGGGGAGGGGTATTACCCCCTCAGAGTACAAGACACAAGTCACTGTCAGACGATTTTTGGTGAAACCCTTTTGAATTTTTTGAACTTAATTTTTTAGTATGGCAAAAGTGTACCTAACTATTAGAATTTCACGAAGTGATACATTATTTTAGAATGTGAGCTATAGTTAATAGATAAACTATCACTATAAAACATGCATGTAATCGCTTAAAATTTTATGAGGGTCCCTCAGTATACATGTAACGGCTGGAAATCTAGGGTAGGGGTACCTCGCCATTTTTAGAAGGAGGGGTTAGTGACTAGATCAAAAATGGTAAAAACACATAAAAATAGCCAAAAAAGCGCAGGTTTTCGCCAAAAAACGGGGGAGGGTGGTCAAATATTTTCTGACTTTCAAGGAAGTTTGGGGCTTCAAAGCGTGGATGGGGGATGGCCCAAACCCCCTGTCACATGTATATTTCTCGGCCATTTTCTAGGGGGTAAGCGGCTCCATTTTTGCAGCCGCTTACCCCCTGAAAATCTTTAAAATGGTAGAACTTGCAATAAGGAATTCTACACCTTTCTACAAGTTTTGATCTTCAAAAATCTTTGTACATGTACAAAGACGGTCCTGAAACGTCTTTGTACATCAGCAAAAATGTTCGCCGAATACAAAAAGACCGTGCTTCTAAATGTGATAATTCGGCCTGAATTTAGTTGATAATATTAGTTCGGCGCGAAGTGCCGAAATTTTTATGAGCTTTTGATGGAATTCGCACATAAAACTCGACTGAGAAAGCTAAAACAACTTGTACTACAAAATCAGAAATATTAAAAAAATTGTAATATGCGAATTAAATCTCGTAATAAGCTACACTGTGCTTAGAATGGAAAATGGAAAAATGTCAAATATTCAGAAACCCAAAGATTAGCCAAATACACTACTAAAGGTCGAAAAACTATGTTCTACCACACTGAAATCGTTACTGTACCATATTAGAGTATACAAAAATTTGCATGTTCAAAACAGTGTTTTTTGTATTCCCCAAGATTTTCCCGATGTACAAAGACTTTTCAGGACTATCTGTGTACATGTACAAAGATTTTTGGGAAGATAAAAACTGTAAAAAGGAGTGAAATTACAAAAAATTTTCGGCGCTTCGCTCCAACATGAAAAATTGTCTGTCCCATATATCTTTAAAATGGCAAAATTTGTATTTAGAATGGAAAAATGTCAAATTTTTAGGCGCTTCGCGCCGTTTTGAGACAATTTTAGTAATTTTTGGCGTTAGAAACCAGAAATTAGCTAAAATATACAATCAAAAGTCAAAAGACCCTGTTTTACCACACCAAAATCGCTACTGTACCATATAATAGTAACAAAAAATTGGTGTGTACAAAATGTACAAAGACTTTTGGGTACCATCTTTGTTCACGTATATACAAAGGCACATTGTACAAAAAAACACTGTCACATACTGATAGTACGCGAAAATGTTTATGTTTAAAAATATATTTATATAATATAGCTACAAAATTTGTTAGCTCATACAAAGACCTTTTCAGAGATCTTTGTACAAGCACAAGAAGCTCGTACAATAAAATAGAGTCGGCTAATAATAGTCCGCCACTTCATTTTCTGGTCCTCCAATTTGGGATTTCACCCCTCCCTCAACTCTGGACCTTAGGAAACTATTTGAGACATATTCAGTTTATCGGATCAGATGCTATTCTGCAGCGTAGTTTACCTTCGCCTATAATTAACCTCCGTCCTAATAACTATTACACAAGAAACGCGTGAGTTAAGTGGAGGAATCGAAAACATGCAGATTTTCATGAAAATTTATTAGGTAAAAGCTCATTTGTACACAGCAGCAAAGTTATAACAAGGACTAAGTAAGTATACATATGGTCTAATCAGTACAGTTCTCAAAATTGACACTTGCTCATTGATAAATAAGTGCCAGTATCACAGCCTGTACAAAACACGAATTACACTAAATTTTTCCCCGGCCCCGGCCATTTTTTGACCTTGCCCCGGCCGGGCCGCGGATGCTGAAAAATGGCCGGGGATTGCCGGGGCCGGGGCCCCGGTCGATCACTAATATGCACATAAAATATTTCATTAATGCAACTTACTGTAGTAAAGATTCTGGACCGCTCCATTCCCTGATCGCATATTTTGATTTAACCTCTCCCTGGTCACTCTAATCATATGCACCTATGATGGGTCGGTTAAGCATCCTCGTAAATATGGATTGCTATTTCTGGTCTTAGTTTAAACTGCTCAGTTCTCGCCACGGAACTTGAACAAGAAACATTCCTAAATGATCTCTTAAGGGCTGTGTTGTCTATGTAATAGCGTCGACGTCCTGTGTCATAACCATACCTGGGCGTAAGGTGATTTGAAAGGGTATGCATCCCCAGAAACCAAAATAACCCCCCAGAATTCAATTTTGTTTTTTCCGCAATTTTTTGATGTCAATGGATAGTGCTCGATGAGAAACGTTGAAAAATGGTGTTTTTTCGCCATACCACAATTTTTAAGGCTATTTTTGACCTTTGAAAAAATCTTGTACCCCCAGACCTTTGATGCCGCCCGCCATTGGTCATAACATTGGCACGAAGTCCTACAGAGACCTTCAAAGAATGCTTATTATTCAAATTACATAGCGAGCGCTGAACAACAGTCGAGTAATGGTAAAATTTGACTTTATACAATGGCGGATCTAGAATTCTCTAAGGGGTACGGTACCCCACACATTTTTAAAAACACCCAAAAACATGTCCAAAAATTTGCCCTTCACATGCGAAATACAACGTAGCGTTTTTCCGACGTTTAACGTTGTCTACTTTTAATTTAAATCACTTTTGATGCAACATTTTTTCAGACAATTTCTGAAATTTTCGACAATTTTGTGCGAAAAAAATCGTAAAATTTTTTTAGAAAATTTGTAAAATTTAGGCATAAGGACGTTTAGAAGCTTGATTTACTGCTCGATTTCCTGTAGTTGTAGCATTTTGTCCAAAACGTCAAAAAATTTTTAAAGTCATGTTTGAAAATCCTCCGCCCCCATTAAATCCGCCCCTGACTTCATGAATGCATAAGATTATTTTTCTAAAGTGATCTTTGCTGCATTATGTGAATGATTAAATTCCATCATTTCAGACCGAAAATTACATGATTCGAGTGAAATCGTAATCCAAAATATGTAGGGCCAGGACTGAACTCGACCCTTTTCAAAATATAGCCTCACTAGTCGAAAAACAGACGGAAAGTAAATCGAAAGGTTGTCAATTTTTAATATTAAAAAATTCGGGGTTTTTAAAATCTTTGAGAAAAATTAAAAAGACGATAAAAGCTACTAAAATTGAATGCTAAAAAGCATATAGTATGATCATTAAATTTTAGCTACTAGACGGTAAGAATCTAGGCGATCTTCCAAAGCCGTTAATTGTTAGTTGTTTCCATAGGTGGGCGGCACCAAAGGTCTGGGGCGGGGTGCAAGATTTTTTCAAAGGTGAAAAATGGTGTGGCGAAAAAACAGCATTTTTCAACGTTTCTCATCAAGCACTATCCATTGGCATCAAAAAATGGCGAAAAAACAAAAAAATTCAAAATTTGAATTCTGGGCGGTATTTTTTTGGTTTTGGGGGTGGGGGGTATTTTGGTTTCTGGGAGTGCATACCCCCAAACCTCCCACGCCCAGGTATGGTTGTTTCATGCGCCAAAAAACTCACGTGCATGGAAGGAACAACCGGATTGCTTATCAAATGCCTTGAGGTGAGAGTCAATGAAGACGACGAGGCAGAATTTGAGTCACCGGGCGACAAAAGCGCATTATTGTTTGAGTATTTGGCAGCGAGGGATGAATCAGCAACGTTATTATTTGCTAGACCTGAAGACTGCATTTGTTGGTGCGTAACCGAAACTGAGGTAGCTAAAAAAAACCTGGTTCAAACAACAGAAAAATTAATTCGAAAATTAGACTATGTAAATTAAATTAAGTCAAAAATAGAACAAAAACAAAACGAAAAAGACAAACGAAACAAAACTAAACTGAAAAATAAGGACAAATTAGAAAAACAGAAACCGAAACAAATAATGAGAAAAAAGGAAACAAAAAATTTGCTATAACCTCTAATTTGCCAATACATACTAACTTAAATTATCAAGTGCATGTCATTATCGATTTCGAATAGTGTAGGCGAAAGTCTATGGTCATACATGGGCAGCGACCAAATTCTGGGGGTCTGGGTAGTGTAAAACTAGCAACATCCAAAAAACCATCAAAAATTCAATTCATGAGTCTTACGATTTTCGGGGGTCTACCGGATGACGGAGGGGTCTAAACCATAGATGGGCGGCATCAAAATTCTGGGGGTGCAATATTTTTCAAAGGTAAAAAATGGCCTTAAAAATGTTGGTATGGCGAAAAAACACCATTTTCCAACGTTTCTCATCAACATTATCTATTGGCATCAAAAAAATTGCGAAAAAAAACAAAAAAAAATTCAAAAATTGAATTCTGAGGGGGTATTTATATTTTGGTTTCTGGGGAGGGTGCATACCCTCAAACCCCCACGCCCAAGTATGGTCTAAACCCCCACCCATGTCCACGTGTCTCTATATTATGTACTAATTTTAAATTTATCTGTACTTCTAAATAATCTGATCAAATGTACGCAAGAGCCAAAAGCATGGATCGTTCCGTTTCTGCGTTTCGGGTATGAAAAACCAAAAGAGATGTAGAGGTCATATCAGAGATCAACAGGCTCATACCTGACGGAGTACTGATGATAGTCCGCCCCTCCAAATTTTGAAAGTACGAACAGTTTTTAAAAGAGGCTCTCAAAGAAGAAAAAACTTGTAGTGCATCAGAAAAACCGCCAAAATAGATTTTTAGCACATCTTTTGAGGTACGAAACCCGAAATTTTGTGGCTTGCGCCGGATTTATTATTGCCCTCTTTCATCCCTCAAACAGCTCAAGTTATGGTAAGGAAAGGTGGCATGGTAAATAAACTGAAATTTTACAGCGTGCAAGCTTAATAATTTTAAGTATTGTTTTTATTCATATTGCCATCAGAATAAGACTAGATTAAAACATCTTTTCAAAGCCAAGCTAGCATGGAATGTTGAGAAATTTTTGAACGACTGACTTTTTATATTTACATTGGAAATGATAGTTTTCCAAATTTTTGTTTTTCATCGCATTCGCCAGTATTTTTGCATATCTCCTTCCTAATCGTTAACGAGATATCTGAATTCGAAATTTTACCCCCCCACATAAATTCAGAAAACCAGCTATACGTGCCTAGAAAACAATAGTAAAACGATCAATAAAATAGATTAAAAACAAAGTTTGCATGTCAGCTGCAAGAAACGTAACACATGTACAATGTATGTAACTAAAGATCCTCTAACTGTGTACTAAAATAAAAATGTACATGAAATATTTCTACTTCAATCAAAACGCTAATTTGACTGTCAGCTACTTCAATCGTAATCTGACGTATATGTACATACAAAATACATGTGTTTAGATACATAATAATTATTATTCAGAATATCTATTACAGAAGTATTAAATTCACAATGAATAAAGTCATGTAAAACCTCATTAAAATTTATTTTGCAGCTTTATTAATTCCCGGAAAGGACCACAGGGTTCTTCAAATACGAGTATAATCAGGCTCGTATCAAGGACTTAATTTCGGGGGAGGCGAGAATATTGAGGTCAAATATCCCGAGAACCATTAGGAGATAGGCAAAAAAGGGCATTTTCGAGCGTATCTCGGCGAGCTCTATACAATGGCGGAAATTTTTTTTAATTAAGAAAATTTTCACTTCATTTCATACTGAAATATAAAACAAATCTTACATTTAAACTATCTATGCAACTGATTTCATATCATTCAATCAACAAACAATTCCTTCATTTTTGCTTTGGAATTTGATATTTGTTTTGTAAAGATAACCCCAAATAGAAAAAAGAATAATTCGGCGCAATGCGTCGAAAAAAATTGACATTCTGTACATAATGTAACTCAGAATTGAGATTTGAGCGATTCTGAGTGGGGTACAATACCGAAACTATAGATAAACAATAAATTCGGCGCGAAGCGACGAAAAATTTGCGTTCCTTAGCTCAAAAAATCCACAAAAACCTGTTTTGGCGGTGTTTTAGACCTATTTCGAGAATTTGTCATTTTTTCCTTTGAAGACCCTTATGATTCAAAAATTATTTTCTATATTCGGGGAGCGGCTACCCGCCATAGGTGCACAAGGTCAGGGTCGGCAAGGGGGTGGGTGAAATCCCAAAAATCCAAAACAACAAATTTAACCTTCACGATTTTCATGCTGTTATAACGATCAAAATGGTCAAAATAGTCTGTAAAACGTTTTTTGTGATAACATCGCATTTTAAAAGCATTTGTAGTCCATTTTGACTGCATTATATCACTTTTAACACTAAGAAATGCAAAAATTTATCAATTTTAGGCGTTTTTTGAGTAAAAAGTACTTAAAAGTACTACTCTGGCGCGAAGCGCCGGAAAAATTTCTGACGTTTTTACTGCTTTTGACCTCAAAAATGATACAAAGAACGTTCTATCAGCTCAAAATCGCCTGACAGTACCTGTCCGACTGACCCTTCAGGGGGGTAATACCCCTTCACCCCCTATGTGCACGTATGCCCCCCGCCCCTTAATACAGGCCAGAGTATAATTATCATAAACGATAATGAAATAATCAAAAATGACGGGCCAGAATCAAAGTGCTTAAATATGTTATGTACATATATCCAAAAGTCGTAAGGGAGGGGGTAAAAGTCAAAACTATTGGAAGGATGAAGGAGAAAACTTTGGGTGAAAGCTGCTCTCTTTTAACAAATACGAATTATACATACATCAAAAGCAAATCTCACCTGTCTCACACGGCTTAATAGAGGTCAGAATGCAATGAGTAGGGGTCAGGGCTTTCGGCGTAGCCAACGTGACGTGAGCAGCACCTTGGCGCGGATTTGTCACGAAATGTTTCACTGGGCTTTGCAATATCGACTCAGACATATTTTTCAGCTGTCGTCGCTGCAATGATGTAAAATGATATGCTTCCATGTAAAAAGTCACCTAATACACATTCAACATTAGAAAATTTACATTTTTGCCACTCTCAGTTTAGCACGAGGTTTCAATTTTTAACCGTACATCATCTTTTAGATTTTTGGATAAAATTTAACTTCATTATCAATTCAGTAAAGAAAAATTAAAAATTCTTTTATTTGTGAAATGATCAAAAGGATACATAGTAATGTTTTATATTAATTAATCTAATCAATTTAGACAATTTAATTTATCTTCTGAAATAAGTTGCAGAAGCAAAGATCTCTTTTAGGATAAAATCGTTATCAAATTTTATGTACACAAACTTGGTTTATTAGTGTTTAACAACAACCTGTGAACACGTGTCCTCGTAGTTTGTGAAACACATGTATAGATACTTTGAGCTCCGACCGTGAGTGTACGTAATTGTATACTAATAAAAGCATATGTATAATACTCGTATGCATACATGTAACGGCCCGAAATTTTGGGTGGGGGTCTTCGGCCATTTTTAGGGGAGGGGGTAAATGACCTCCAATTTTTGGCAACACGGCCAAAAAAACAACTTAAACAGCCAAAAAACTCGATTTTTCCGAAAATGGGAGGGGGTTAAAATTTTCTGGCTTTGGGAGATGGGGGGACGGCCGACAAACCAAAGGAATGAAAAGCGATTATATATCCTAATGACTCCAACTGAATTGAACAGAAAAACTTACAATTTGAAGGAGCCAGAGAATCGCTCGCATTACATAAACATACTCGGTATTTCAGTTAATTTTCAAAAACCCAATTTCTTTTTTTAAAACGAATGCATCCAAAAACGATAATATTTCAAAAAATTCACTCAAAAATCGAAAAAATAATACCGAGAACAATCGTTTAAAAAGTAAAATCACTAATACAAAGTAACTGGAAAATAAAAGAGATGCACAAAACCATATAAATGATCAAACTTGTGATGTTTATAAATCGAACTTAAAATATATAAATAACTGCATCTCGTTTTTTTACTTTCCTCAACTCGGTTATACGGTGAAAATTATGCAGCAGAAGCAAGGTATCTATCTGGCTGTTATGCAGTTGCGCGAAAAGAAATCAATAGTGACACATGCACATTGGGGGGAGTGGTATCCCCCTACTTTTTGAGGACCAAACGCTATTCTTAGAATTATGAAAGAGCGCCGAACGACCATATGGTGAGCGGCACCAAAGTTCTGGGTGTGCAAGATTTTTTAAAAGTCAAAAAATGGCCAAAAAATGGTGGTATGGCGGAAAACACAATTTTTCAATGTTTCTCATCGAGCACTATCCAGTGGCACCAAAAATTGCGAAGAGAACACAAAAAATTTCAAAAATTGAATTCTGGGGGGTATTTTGGTTTCTGGGGGGTGCATACCCCCAAAACACCCCCACGCCCAGAGTATGCAAACGACGCACAGCAGTATAATCTGAAGTATTTTTCGATTAGTACTCTGTCAACTCATTCATTCAGACACTTTTTGTCCATTATTCTATCCATATTTGATAGTTCAAGTCATTTCATCCTTCTTATTATCATTTGTTTTCATGCAAACTTCATCACGAATATTCAAGAAGAGTAAAATACAACGAATCAAAGCATTTTTATGGTTTACGGCGGGGGAGAGGGTAATTAACGACAAAAATATCTAAAAATACATAAACATATCATTTTAGCGCCATAACTAGTCATATAAATTAATCGTGTACCCCTTACACGGAAACTCGGTTTACCCCCTAACAGAACTTTTGACTGTGTGCATGTACATGTCAATAGTTATGTGATAAAGAAATATCAAATAATATGTATACCGAATACCAAAAAGGCAAAATATCAAATAACATATCAAAACATCATATTTTTATTATTATATTACCTTCAATATATACAAAGTACAAAGCAATAAATGTAAATAAGTACGCAAGCACTGGCGTACGCAGACGGAGAGGGGGCGGCCGCTCCTAAGAAACAAAATAATTTTTGAAAGGTAATATAATGCAGAAAAATAATGAAAATTGGCATTTCGGCGCCACCGGCCGTAGTGTCGTTATTTTTTGTAACTTAGTGTCGAGCGAGGCCAAAAAAACTTCACTTTTCACAACCTAAGATAAAATTTTCCTCGCAGAAAATTAGTATTTAATGGGTTTAATGGATAGAGCATGTTTGGGAACGACAGAAAATGCAATTTATTTTGTGCACCGAGGAACGTGTCTCGATATATACATAGGGTCGCCCAAGCCCGTATACAGGATTTGGCCAAGGGCTGAGGGGGCGTCGGAATAGCTCGCAAAAATCGCATTTTTCGACGTTTTTCGACATGCTCTATCCGTTACGATCATAAAATTTACACTTTTTTCGAAAAAATATTCTTTTACTCGAGAGGCTATAAAAATGTAATTTTTGGGTCGCGCTTGCGTAAAAATTATAGAAAATAATTCACAGCCACGCTAAGCGCCGAAAATTTGAATATTTTACGACAAGGACATGCGATTTTTCCATTTTTCCGTGCATTTCTTACTTTTCAAAAAAAAATTTTTCGGCCAAGAAGGGGCGGCCGTCATTCTGATTACGGCCTTGTGGCATTCATGTAAGAGGAATGATGGGGATTCCCCACCCTATGTCGGACTTCAACCCAAAGCCAGAAAATTTTTGACCGCTCTCTCGATTTTTAGAAAAAATCAAATTTTTGGCCGTTTTCAGCCGTTTTTTGACATTTTTGGCCAAAAATTGAAGGTCAATCACCTCCCCCTATGGCCAAGGACCCCCACCCTAAATTTCGAGCCGTTTCATTTATGCCTGAGGTGACCTATTTCCGGACCGCCCCCTTAAAAAATGCCGTGTACGCATCTGTAAGCATCCACGATCAGGCACGTAGCTGGCCGTCCTATTTTGGGGGGACCAGCACCAATTTTTGGGAAGGACTAAGCCCAAAAAGGCCGAAAATAGCACAAAATAACGTTTAAAAAGTCATATTTTTCGGATTTTCCCTGAATTTTTGGGGGTGCCTGTGCATGATATGTGGGTATACAACCAAAAAACTATACCACCGCAGAGTCGCCGACAGCAACGATACTGGACGCCGGCGGTTCGACGGCTGCAGCCTCTAGTCGACCGTAAACGCCGAGCCCAGCGGAATCGTCGTCGCCGTCAACGTCCTGTTCGTCGCTGCACGTAGTCGCCGAAACGTCGCTATCGTCAGCCGTCTTCTTCGCGGAGCCGCACAGTGAAATGCCGTCGTTCGCCAAGGCGGCAACGTCTGACTTAGAATCTAAACGGGAAATAAACAACTTACAGAAAAAATATTAGGAGCAAATGAATAAATAAAATAGTAAAAGTCAAATCGAATGGAGATCACAAAATTAAGTTTTAAGAACGACTGTGCGGCATAAATGATGTTTGGGGCTCACTCCCCAGAAACATTTTCACCCCCTCCAGAATTCGCGATTTTTCAAAATTTTTAAAAAAATTTGGTGCTTTTTTAAGCGTTTTTAGCTACCTATTTGCTAAAAAGTGTCAAATTTTTTAGCGCTTTGCGCCATATATTAGTGTTTTGACTATATTTTGTTCAATTTATTCGAATATTTTCAACATTTTTTCGTGTTTTTGTGCTCCGTCAGAAACGCCGAAAAACGATATTTTTGATGCGTGCCCACCATTTTTGAGCCCAAAAGGGCATTTTAAAATTTCACCCCCACCAAATCCCCATGTTGCGCATGTATGCTGTGCAGCGCGCAATATCTTTTTTTAATGCAAGATTTCAACACCCGCGATCATCAAAAAGTGCAAAGATTCCAATGAGAAAACGCAGTCAAGAAAAAAAGTGCAATGAATATAAGCGTGATCGAAGGACACGCAGAAAAAACACTCACGCAAGTGCATACCTGATCGAGGAGAGGGGGCGATTTTTCATAAGTTTCAAAATAATCCCTGGGAATTCGCAGAAAAAGTGCTGTTTTAAGTGATTTTAGCTATATATTTGCTCAAGATTATCAGACTCATCTTTTCACAATACATATTTTCTTCAATTTCTTCCATTTTTTATTTTTTTCGAAATTTTTATATGGTTTTATGCTCTAGAAAGAAAAAGCATCACCAGGAACGCTGTAAAACGATGGTTTTGAAGCGTAACTTACCATTTTTGGGCGGTCCAAAAAATGGCACACTGAAATTTCTCCCTCCTAGAATTTCCATGCTGTGTAGTGGATCATAAATTCTACGCGCATCGGTTTTACCCACATCACAGACAAAAATTTTTATTCTCGTATATACAAAGATTTTTGGGCCGTCTTTGTACACATACAGACGGACATGTAAGGGCACAAAATTTCGGGAGGTATATGAATATTTGACCATTTTTGGAGGGTAGGTATGCAGGTATAAGAACTTCAAGTTTCGACCTAAAATAGCATCAACCAACTATAACGACCAAAGAAATGCGAAAAAAATCAGGCAGAGGTAGGTACAAAATTTCTGACTTCTAGGTGAGGAACGACCAACTTTGGGTGGGGAGTCCCATACTCCCATCCATAGGTGGGCGCCACCAAAGTTCTAAGGGGGATGTAAAATTTTTTCAAAGATCAAAAAATGGACTTAAAAATGGTGGTGTGGCAAAAAACACCATTTTTTACTGTTTCTCATCGAGCACTATCCATCGGCATCAAAAAATTGCAAAAAAAAACAAAAAATTTCAAAAAATGAATTCTGGGGGAAGTAATTTGGTTTTTTTGGGGGTGGGGGTATTTTGCTTTATGGGCAGTGCATACCCCCAAACCCCCCACGCCCAGGTATGGTCCCATCCGTCTGTTGCATCTACACATGAGAGTGGCATAGATTTACAAGGTCATGATGAACTGGGAGGGGTAAAATCAAAAATGTGCGGCTAGGGAAGGGTGAAATCCGAATTTAAACGACAGTAAAATGTGTTTATTAGACAAATTTAGTCAGAATTGCTTAAAAATCAACTATTATAGGCTGAAATCACATATTGCCTAAATCCCGTACCTTTCAGTGGCGGGCAATACCCCCTCTCACCCCTCTCTATGTGCATGTATGATCCTCTGAATAAATTTATTAGGGTGTATGAAGAAAAAGTAAAAACGCTTGGTTAGTTGGTAAAGTACGTGTGCATTTGTCATCGAAAAAGACCCACAGGTGTTTAATAATTTATCCACATGCATATTATGCCTTAAAGGATCCTGCACAAAAAACAGTGTACCTAAGCTAAAGCGTGTGCGTATTTTTACCCATGGATGCCAATCTTATCGCTACGTTGACGTGTGATTTTTCGCAAACGGGTGGGGCTACAGTGGCTTGGCCACCGGCTGGCAATGTGACGGGTACAAATTGAGGAGGAGCCAACGGCTTATCCCCGGGCAACTTGGTTTGGCAGTCAGATTGGGTGTGCGCAAAATTTTGGACCACGTTGGCAACTGAATGCGGATTTGAATGTTCTGTGGTGCCTTAAACGTAAATATTAAACAAAAAATGGGTAAATTCCGGCATAATCCTAAAACACGGATTGCACTGAAACAGAAATAAAAGCAGAAAAGAGGTAAAAACAGACAAAATAAGAAAGAGACTGGATAAAGAACGAAAGAAAAAACAGAAAACGACAGGACAGACAGAAGCAAGCGACGGGAAAAATTGACCATCCGCGGTAAACCGATTTTCTAACCTGCCATGCACATATATAGATGGAAAAAGCATAATTTGAAGTACTACGTGATTGATGGTCAAACATTTATACCATCCTCCAATATAAAAACATGGAATCCAAATTAATGGGCTGTTGTGCTATTAAGAACTAAGCTACATAATCACATTATAAATTATAATTATATGTATGTACAAGGTGTTTCGAAATGATCTGCTTTCTATTCTGCGTTCAGCAACGTAATGTTTCTGTTTACAACGTTGTGTAAACTTTAAAAAGGCTTTTAAACTAAAACTTAGAATTTGACTTTTGTCGGCTCTTCATTTCGCGTGTTGTCGATTCTTGCCTGCTGAAATGAGTTTTGCCTCGGAACAAGCAGAATTACTTTAAACACAAGGCTATTCAATTCTGGGGCTCGCTCATCAAGGCTTTGTTTAAAGATGCTTTACTAAATAATTATACATATGTAGCCTGAAAAGGATTAATTTGCATAATTTATTTTCAATTCTTTCATTTAATCATAGCATTTGAAAAAAATATTTTTATGAACAAATATCTTACTTTGATTGGCATTGACAGGCCAGTGTTGCGTACCCGAAGCCGACTTATTCGACTGCAATTTAGCAATCACGTCGGCTGCACTCAGCTCTTCTACTAAGCTATCACTGCTATCATCCGATGCTGGTCTATGCCGCTTAACCTCCGGCTCAATATTCTGTAATACATATTAAATAATATACATTTCAGAAAGAAAAGTTCTAGTAATAAAAGGGATGAAATCACTAAAAGCAGATTACTAGGTACTTCAATTCTCACATTTTGTAATGAATAATTATAATCGTGTATTCGTATGCACGTTCGCACCTTATATTCATTAGGAATTAAAGATCATCATAGGTAGCGCGTTAGCGCGTACCTATAATATACATTGCCACCTTTTTTCTTATTTTTATCAAAGCGGGTGCGAATTTTATGACTACCCCCTCCAGCAACACTGGGGCACTTCTGTATAGTGCGGTTTTGTCAAAAGATAGATAATATAAAAATTGATGTACCCATTTTTTACATTTTTTCACACTCCTACCCGGGCTGTGAAGCGCGTGTAAAGTTTTACTGTAACGTTATAACATAGTTTTTTCAAGTTTGGTCGGTCATACGGCTTTTCTAACCCAGTTTTGCATTCTGATTAATAATCTGATTTTTTTAAATTGTAGACAAATAAGTAAGCTTAATACAGTATTTTAATTTTTTTAAGTGACTTATATATTTCCAGAGTGGCAGTGTAGAGAAAAGAATCTGAGGGTGAAAAAGACATTTCGGCCTCTTTTTTGTTTTGTGGCATATATATAGATGTGAGGTCTGGCTGGACCTCTCTGAGAATCCGGGGAACCCCAGCCATAAGTCTATAGAAACCCAGAATTGAATTTTTGGTGGTATTTTTGGCAATTTCGCCCCATTGGAATTCCCCAGAATTTGGCTGCTGCCCATCTGTGTTCGTATTGTGGAACTCTACTAGATTTTTAGTGTAGAATGAAAAATGCTGTATGATATGATATGAATAATAGAGAACAGCGATTATCAAGGAGCAGAAAAGTAAACAAGGACTGACAACACGCCGACCAGTTTAACCAAGAAAAACAATATATGTATTCAGTATCTCCTATACCGACCGAATTCGGAGGTGTGTACCTATGCTAGAATAATATCAACTTGCAAATTACAGATTTAGCGCAATGAATTGTAATCATTCAAATATACTGATTGAGGATCAGGAGCATCATTGATATTAAAGTTTTAATTCAATGTAAAGCCTTAGAATAGGAACTCTTTAATGAATCCCTTTTTTGCACTTAAAAAGCACCTCACGTGATTATGGGGTTTGCCCCCACCCCAGATTTCGCGATTTTTCAAGTTTCCAAAAATTTTCTACAAAAATTAGCACAAAAATGCTTTTTTAAAGTATTTTTATCTATCTATATTTGTTCCAAAATGTCAAATTTTTCAACGCTTCGCGGTATATACTCATGTTTTGATTATATTTTCTTCAATTCATTCGACTTTTCTAATTTTTTCGAATTTTTTTGGTTTCATGCTCTAGAAAGATAGAGCATCGTCAGAAACGACGAAAAACGAAGTTTTTGACGCGTATCCACTATTTTTGGACCCAAAAAGGCACTTTCCTCCCACAATTACCATGCTGTGCATGTATAAAAAGGACCATTGCAGAAAGTTCCATTAATCTTCTAAGCACTTCTAGGGTCAGCATACATTAGTATACATAACATCATGTCCCAGTCCCGGTGGAAAAGAAGTCGGCTCAGGAGATCACTACTTAACATTTCTATCATTTTGCACTAAGTAATCTTACATAGAAATTTTTTCAGAGAAAATAAGACAAGCGATTAAATTTGTACATACGTATATACATATGTAAGCCTACCTCCGGAGCAGTTTTAATCGGCTGATTTTTTAATGACGGATTTCTAGAACAATTGGAATCGTTAACACTCGAATCCATCCGTTGAATCTCCGATCTGAATCCTACTTTTAGCTGACGTTGCTTTACGTGCTGCTGCTCTTGCTGCAGCTGCTGTGAATGATAATTTAGCAACTGAGCCACGGGCCCCGTCTCTGACTGATTATACTGAGCCCGGGGTGAATCGCGCCCTGCTATCGAATGATCTTGGTTTAACGGACTGTCGGGCTGCATGTGAAAACCGGCTGGCTCTTGTTTATTTAAATCGGTTAGCATTTGTAACTGACCATTGATCACAGTGAGAATAGAAGCTAAAAAATTAGTGTTAAAAAATCACTATTCAATATAATGAGAATGAAAAACGAAAATGAAAAATGAAATGAATTAAGTAAAAAAATTGAAAAAATGAAAAACATTAAATGAAAAAATTGAATAAAAAACAAAAAAATGGATTGAAAAAATTGAAGAAAAAATAATAAAAAAGCAAACAAAAATACCATAGTAGCAAGTTCTAGGAACCAGCGTTGACTAACAATTGAGGCTATGTGACGGTTTTGTGAAAGTCAAAAATTTTGAGAGTTGATAGTCAGCCAATGGGGGAGAGGATAAGTGAACTTCTAGTTTCTATGGCGAAAATTGCACAAAAAGTCCTGAAATGGCCTAAAAATACCTAAAATACGGTACAGTAGCACTTTTAATGCGGTAAAACCAGGTTTTTCGACCTTAAGTAGTGTGTTTTAGCTAATGTCAAGGGTTTCCGGCGAGAAAAAATATCAAAAATTGTCTAAAAACGACGCGATGCGCCGAAAAATTTGTCATTTTTCCTTGTCTAAATGCAATTTCTGCCATTATAAAGATATGTAAAACACACATTTACTCATTTCGGCGCGAAGCGCCAATTTTTTTGTGAATTTTAGACTTTTTAACAGTTTTTACTTTCCCAAAAATATTTGTGCATGTACAAAGACGGTCCCGAAAAGTCTTTGTACATCGGGAAAAATCTTTGCCGAATACAAAAAACTCGTAGGACAAACCAAGCTATATGTACCACGGGGGCTAAATCAAGAAGATTATAGTAAGTGCGAATTCACGTGAAATCTTGATTAGTCGTTTTCAGTTAGCATCAGTTGCCCGAGAAATGGGCTCGAAAAAATATGAAAGCTCCGTGATGTATATTTATAGAAATAATTCAGAGGAAATTTGAGAAGGTATTCACGTTTCAACGATTAACTAGGTCAGGCGGATAAGTGAAAATAATGAGATAGCAGAGATTTTGAGTCTCTTTATGTCAATCATTTTGGAATTTCAGCAGATGAGTTGATGAAACTGACGGAAGTGATTCGATTAATCGATCCCTAGTATGAATGAGCAGTTACATTTGCATCAAAATAACAAGAGTTAAGGATGGTTGAATGGCTTGACCACGTGCTGTGCATGAAATACGAAGAAGGAACTGACATGTCAAATGACTTCAACAATCTATTGTGCAGAAATTAAAAACACTTACTCATTCATCCACTAGTAAGTTACTGCAATTAATTACGCTTTTTTGCTTAAGTAGTATCGTGGTGCCGAAACTACCTGGGGATGAGTCTACTTCTGAAAGTTCTAACACGGGGATGTTCATGTTCACAGATAAGCATGAAGAGCATGTATCAAAACCAATAATACAAAAAACCCAGCAGAATCGGGCAGGTTAGATCCCACAATTAAATTGTTGACGATTTGTTTCGTGATTTTGTTCCATTAGACCGCTCCCCCAAAATTTGGTACAACCAGTAAGCACGTGTTAAGTTACATAATGTTCTTCTAGATTAATCAATAGTTGATTGAGTAAACTTACGTCGAGTCAGTGTCTTTAATTCATACGCCGTAAAAACACCCGTGCCCCAAATACCTTCGTTAGCCGGCAAGCTATCTGTAGATAGAAACGAAATACATGTACATAGAAAACAGTAAACACATAAGAAATTCATGGTCTGTTTTACGGAATATTATACAAAGAAGGAGATAAATTACTTGTTGATTGCTGAATACAGTAATACCACACCTGGGCGTGGGGGTTTTGGGGTATGCACCCCCCAGAAACCAAAATACCCCTCCTAAATTCAATTTTTTTTGTTTTTTTCGCAATGTTTTGATGCATATGGGTAGTACTCGATGAGAAACGTTGAAAAATGGTGTTATTTTCGCCATACCACCATTTTTGAGCCATTTTTTACTTTTGAAAAAATCTCGCACCCCCAAGAACTCTGGTGCCGCCCAACTATGAGTAATACCATCTTTGCTCAAAGTAATTTTGCGATCAATTAAATTTCGCATTACCCTTGTTCGCGTTACTTGTAATAGGCAATGAAATATTTGCCTAATATTTATTATTTTTTATTGTTACTTTGCAATATTTCATTGTTTGCACACGCAAGTATAATGTTGCGCATGAGGTTTCATAGAAAAACTTAAATTCTGAAAATTCAACTTTTTCTGGCATCAAACGATACGATCGTCTATTAACAGAAGAGCGCGCGTCAAAGTAACGCCCATATCTCGACCTAAGCTAGAGCCATACCGACCTAAGCGGCAGTACTACCCTCCCGTAAATCTAGGCCTAAGCCTGGCAAAAAAAAGTTCGAAAAAATCGATAACTGTTGCGGCTATACGTTGTACAGGCGCGCTCTCCTGTGGATAGACGCTTGTTCAAACGATCCTATCAGGAAAATCGCTAGGTATAAGAGTAGCTTTGTAACTAGCAAAGAAAAATGCTCCGATGGAACAAAAAAGATGAATATACTTGGAATTGTGGATTATTATGGATGTAAAAGGAGGGGACTAGGAAAAATCTACCTAAAGTCGGAAAATCTGCTAAAAATCACACTTTCTCTAAGCAACGCAAAAAATCGATGTATATTCTGCGGCCAACAGATTAAAATAAATATTCAACCATAACAATGATTGAAACAGCAGCACGTTAGCTATGCAGTAGCTATGGGAAATGATATTAAGTAAACTAACAGTCTTCCAAGCAAATTGAATGAAATAGCAAACATCGAAGACAATTGAAGACATGGTTGGTTTAAAACAGTAGGAAACGCGTAAGTTGACTTGTAACAGACTAAATGTAGATACACTAGCATGCCCGAAACGATTGTGTGCACTAATCAATCGGCTCCTGCTTTGCTTGCTATAATGCTCATAACAAAATAAAACAACTTTAAATACAATACCTCTTAGTTTTCTATCAATCAGGTGCCAGCAATTTAAAAAAGTAACCTTGATAGATTTCGTTTATACACTCTCATCTGAAACTTCGAACATTATTTAAAAAAGACACTTTTTTAGAGGCCGCAGAATATACATCGATTTTTTGCGTTGCTTAGAGAAAGTGTGATTTTTAGCAGATTTTCCGACTTTAGGTAGATTTTTCCTAGTCCCCTCCTTTTACATCCATAATAATCCACAATTCCAAGTATATTCATCTTTTTTGTTCCATCGGAGCATTTTTCTTTGCTAGTACACTACTTTTAATTAGCGTGATTTCAGTACATCAGTCAGTAAACACAATCAGTAACATGCCACAATAATGACAACAGTCCAAGAACGCGGAAAACAATATTGTTCTTAACATCAGCATTATCCTTTTTAAACAAGACAACCTTATTGACACCATCCATTTTCAAATTAAAACTCCATTAAGTTATTTCTTCTTAATGTGCAGTTCACTTATAATCAAGCACAAATATTTAACCAACGAATTCACATTGCAAATCCTCACTCAATCAATACACAAGCACAATGTGTTGTGACTTTTGAAATTGAAAACACCCAATTTTCAATTTTCAAATTGAAAATTGGATCAATTTTCAAATTGAAAATTGGGTCAATTTACAAATTGAAAATTGGGCGTTTGAATTTGCGATAAAGAAAATAATCAAAAGATAGTCACTTGGTTTATTTAAGCCGAGTAATAAAATAACGACCGTCCACCAATTCTAAACTAAACGCGACTAATCTGATCACTATGAAAAAGTTTTGAAAAATGAGCTTGCTAAGCGAGAGTTGTAAACCAAGAGAAACTTAAAGTTAAAACCTACCATTAAATTATTAAGAGAATTATAAAAGATTTTAAACTTCAAGAAAATGGAAAAGGCGGGATGTTGGTAAATTAGAAGACAAAGTTTTTCGGCAAAAATTCAAAAACTTCACGCAAATATCAAATGTAAGGAACACTAACGCTTTGATTTGGTAGTAAAATAAATTTGTAGTATAGACTACATATTAACAACAAATGAATAGTGCAAACTTTACACAACTACTAGGTGTAGAGAATACTAACAGTTTACGGCTTATTAATGTACATGATTACAATAAAGCTGCATATCTTTGTCGACTTCTGTGCACAGTAGTGTGATTGCTGGTTCATTTTAAACCACTTTTGCAGGCAATTTACATCAATTAAACGATAGCTCTCCATGTGCAAGATTTTGTGAAACATATTATAAACACGGCTAAGAAGGATTTAACTTTAATGCAACCCATTTAAGACAAAATTACATCTTTTCAATGATCTAAGGACACTTGAACATAATTTTTAAATCACTTTAGATTACTTTTGAGGGTAAACAAACTCACTTAATTGATGTCTCACATATGAATCCTTGAAAATTTCTTGACTTCAGTTACAAAGTCTCTGCAAGTCTATCGAAATAAGGTTAACACGTAATGTAAACTTTACACAAACACATAGCGTAAAGAATATTTTAGTCGGATTCGTAATTTTGATATTTCTCCGATATTACTTTCAACATTTATGGAAAAATGAGTCTCCATAATGTTTTAAAGACAATAAACATTAGGTTTAAACCACTTTGCAATACTGCTGAGTGTAAGCAAGCGCGCCCAACTGACGTATATATTTCATTCCCTGTAAATTTTTATATCTCAGGAAAAAATTTCGGTTTTTGCAATGCTCTAGAACAAAGGCTAACATGCAGTGTAAAAAATTACTCGGATATTATGATCAACATTCATGAAAAAATTATGTCTCTACAATGGTCTGAGGACATATAAACAATGAGTGTAAACTACTTTACATCACTGTTGGATGTAAACAAACGCGCCTACGTTATGTCTCACATTTGATCCTTTGAAAACTTCTAGACTCCAGGAAAAAATTAGGTTTCTGGAATGCTCAAAAACGAAGATAAATACATATGTAGTGTAAACTTCATGTAAACACCTAGTGTAAGGAAGATTTTAGTCAGATTCGTAATTTTGATATTGTTCCGATATAACGATTAATTTTTATGAAAAAATTAAGTCTACATAATGTTCTATGGGCAAACTAACAATTGGTGTAAACTACTTTACAACACCGTAGAGTGTAAACATATGCGCCAGACTGGCATATCAAATTTGGTTCCTGGTCCATTTCTAGACTTGATAAACGTGTCCCTGACTCGTAACCGGAGAAGCAGGCAGAAAAAACAAGACAGAAACGCATTTTAAACTCCAAATTTTTGACTTTACACTCGCTAAATATTAATGTATAGACAATTTGCTTTGACATGCACCCGATATAAAGCACTTTATTTTTATTCTATTAGACTTATCCCGACTTCTGGACGGAGAAAGTGGCGAACAAAAAACGCAACAAAAACGTATTTTCCATCATTTAGAACACTGTAAACTTTACAATTCCGTACCGAACTCCCCATTGAGTTTAAAGAAATTCGGTTTGGTACAATTTGTAGCTTTTAAATCGTAGTACATTCCTGTGCGCCAAAATTCTGTTGCAAAAATTATTTGGTATGATTTATCAATCAAACTTCGGAAAAAACGTGTTTTTTCGCCCATTTTTTACCTCTGATTTCGAACTTTACACCCCCATAAATAACTCAATATTGCGTTTTTTTAAATGCGGTTTGCTGCGATGTTTAGCCCCTGAGAGGCACTTCATTAATGCTGTCTTCGATTTACACTGACTCATAAGCGGAAAAATTTGGCAGAGAAATCTTAGTTAAAATCCGTTTTTTTACACCATCCACTAGAGTGTAAACTTTAAACCCCAGGATCTAACTCACCATAGAGCATAGAAGACTTTGCTTATATGCAGAATGTAGCCCTTGATCCGCTCTACATTTCTGTCAGAAAACATTTTAAAAAACTCATAACCGGAGTTAGTATCGGACATAGGCAGGTTGAAAACTCGACCAAAAAGTGCTTTTTCACCCCCAGATTTTCGCACTCTTTACACTGCCATTCGATAACTAATGCGAATTTCAAAAAACAAAAAAAGTGTCATCTGTAGAATTCATCCCTCTATTATCCTATCCTGTTCAATCCTTCGAGTCATCAATACGCAGTTGTCCACATACCGCAGTAAAAAGGTCCCAAAATTTGTCCTATGTTATAACGTTACACAAAAACTTTACACCTTCTTTACACAGTCAGTTTTGAGTTTCAAGGAAAACAAAAAAACACGGGCAGCGAATTTTTTTATTATCTTTCTTTTAAAAAAAACAGCACCTTCCAGAAGTGTCCCGTTATAGCTGTAGGGGGGTGCCCAGGTGTTGGGGGTACCCAAGTATATTATAGGTACGCGCTAACGCGCTACCTAAGATGCGATAGAAATATCCGTTTAAACCCATTTGACATTATGGGTCATTAAGCGACAAATGGAAGAATGTAATACTACGTGTCTGCCGACGTTACAAATTTACTAGAATAATAAGTAACGCAACTTCATAATCGTCATCGCTGTAAGAAGATTAAAAAAACCACCTTCTGATCCCTCCGCATCGTTATCATGAGATTCCGGATTGGACGTGTGTATGAAATTGGCCAAAAATAAATCCAGCTCACGAACAGCTATGCTTATGTGATAAGGATTCACGCACAAATGTGGAGTACAACAGTCTGTTGATTTTTCCAATCTTTCACCGTCAGTACTTTCCAACGGTATACCCTTGAATAACGAGACTATCGATTAAGAGCAGCTGGGTTCTTAAATTCTTACTAACCATTAAAACACTGGCAGATTTTTAACTAAAGAAATTGATAATTAAGTCAAACACGAAATAAGAATTCGCAAAAAGATTTATTTCCGATTAAAAATAAATCAATTTTTACTTAGAAAATTAAAAACTCGAAAAAATTCTTATTATTAGGAAAATTTTGAGAATATGGAGCAGGTTATTTATCCGATTTCGCAAACCCTTCAAAGATTGAATAGAGACGAAGAATGTATTGAAGTAAATTACGTTACGAATTGAAATATTTACTAAACAACGACGCTTAAATATTTTCGAGGTGCTTACTACAATTTAAAGATTATCTGATGTTTTTGTCTTCATTGGTAATAAAAGACTGTCATAATCGTAACAGGTAAATAGGAAGGCTACGAAATTTACGATGCTAAAACTGGCTCATAGAAAGTTACCGACTCGCCTTGAATAATATCACCATAACAAGATCAAGGCGCCAAACTTTGTCAGCCTGCCTGAGGCAATCGATTCGCCTCATCTTTCCCTTTTGATCAGCGTTCGATATAACACACACGTCCAGTTTCCTACCCGTCACCGATAACACGAAATCCTCCCTCGATTCAGCCCTTATATCTTTGCGCAATTTAGCTAATAGGCGGCTCGCCCATTTTTGCTTCACTTCTGGTTTCTCGCTCTAGAGCAAAGTTAATAATCCGAGCAAGCAATCCGGACCACAGTAGCGATAAATGCGAGTCACATGCAGAGATGTACAGAATTCTGGGGGTTAGAACCGAACAATTTTTCCGAAGCGCCTTTTTCGGGCTCAAAAGCAGTGGATGCGCTTCGAAAACAACATTTTTTGACATTTCTGACGACGTTCTATCTCTTTAGAACGTGGAAGCATGAGAATTTTTAAAGAAAATATCGAATAAAATCAATTTAATTAAACAAAATATAATCAGAAAACGCATATATGGCGTTCTAAGCTTCGAAAGTTTGACACATTTGGGTGAACAGAAAGCTAAAAATGCATAAAAGAGCATCTTTTCTATGAGTTTTTCAAAAATCGCGAATTCTGAGTCGGTGAAAAAATTTCTAAGGTTGAGAACCTTGGGGGGGGGGGGGTTGAAACCCACAACCTCCCCCCAAGATCATGTATGGTCACATATGCAAGGACTGGATGAAGATTATAACGCATTATAGATTCCAACAAAAATGACCATCCCCAATCCTAAAAGCTTATTTTCTACTCCAATTTCTAAGTGTTTTTGCTTAAGGTGCCTTCGTAATGTATGCGCATGTACATGTACCGGTTGCAAACAGTGTTTTTTGTACTCGGCAAAGATTTTTCCCGATGTACAAAGACTTTTGGGACCGTCTTTGTACATGTACAAAGATTTTTTGGGAACAACTGAAAAAAGGTGTAAAATCCGCAAAATTTTCGGCGCTTCGCGCCGAAATACACTACCAAACATCGAACAACTCTGTTTCTACTACACTAAAATCGCTACTGAACCAAAGTACCCAAAAATTTGTGTGTACAAAATGTACAACGACTTTTAGGGACCATCTTTATACATGTGCAAACGGACCTTGTACAAAAAAAAGATTGGTTTCAGGTTAAAAAATTTG
This sequence comes from Mermis nigrescens, assembly GCA_036768485.1. Taxonomy (NCBI): domain Eukaryota; kingdom Metazoa; phylum Nematoda; class Enoplea; order Mermithida; family Mermithidae; genus Mermis; species Mermis nigrescens. The sequence goes on from JAVLUZ010000160.1 coordinate 10,593,350, forward strand.
GAAAAGTCTACCGATGAATGTTTTCTGATTTTTAAGTTAGTGGGTGTTTAAAACTTGCCGTGAAACCTGAGAACAGCTCTTTCATTATTACCATGTATTCAAAAGCTTCCTTCACTCCTTCACTGAGCAGGGAATTTTGACATTCGAGCTTTATTACAGACAAATTTTGACTTCCAAAATGACGCTAATTTTTACTCTGGAAGTAACAATTTTGAACAAAGGATATCAATTAATAGCTGTCTCACAGCCACTTTTTATTCACTGATTTTCTATTAATTAATTGCAGTTTTAATTCGGTCAAAACTGCTTACCATCAAATCTTCTTTGGCGGCGCTTTCTTCTTCGACAGTCATTCTTTTTTCATGTCTCTTGAAGAACTTGCGTTTTGCAGCTTGAAGATTGAACCAGACATATGAAAATTCTTTAACATACGGTAGCAACTGTGTGATAAAAGGATGATGTTCTTCAGCCTGCAAAATTTTCAGAACATTTATAGATAATAAGAATGAATAATTATATTATAAATACTCATTTATATTATAAATAATTTATGTAATACTCTAACGTGATATTTTTCCAGATACAATTTTTTGCCCGGTGAAAGTTTCTCCATTTCTTATCTTCAAATAGGTGCAAATTTTAGCGCTAAGAGCATACAAGATCTTGGGAGGGTTAGGGGGAAGAGTTTTCAGCCCCCATAAAAATTTTCTCCACCTCCCCGCAAAAATTTTTTCACCCCCCCCCCCTCGAAAAAAATTGGCGATTTTTTGAAAGTTCACAAAAATTTTCTAAAATTTGTAGAAAAGATGCTTTTTCAAGCGTTTTTAGCTATCTATTTGTTCGAAAGTGCCTAATTTTCGACACTTCGCGCCATTATACTAATGTGTGACTACATTTTGTACAATTCGCTCTAACTTTTTTATTTTTTTCGAAATTTTTTTCATGTTTTTATGCTCTAGAAAGACAGAGCATCGTCAGAAACGCTGAAAATCGATGTTTTTGACGCGTACCCACCATTTTTGGACCCAAAAAAGACACTTTATGATTTCCCCCCCATTTTTCATGCTGTGCATGTATACTTAAGAGCATAAAAAAGTCCGAATTTCCCGACGCTCCACGACAGATATAATTCCTGCATTGCTTACCTTTGGAAAACTGAAAGCATGAGCTTTGAAGAATAAATATATCGAAAGGTTTCAGCGCTTCGCGCCGGATATAATTTATATTGCTTACATTTGGAAAGCTCTGCAAAATAGAGCCTAAATAGATATAAATATCGAAAACTTCCTGCGCTGAAAGCCACTATTAACGAATTTCTCACATTCAGAAAGTTGCCAAATTTAGCTTAAAAGAATAAAAGTATCAAAAATTGCCGGCGTTTCGCATCAGACTTAATTATTGCATTGCTTACACACAGAAATATGCAAAATTAAGCTTAAACGGATACAAATGTAGAAATTTCCTGACATGCCGAATATAATTCCTGTACTACTTATATTCAGGCTTCAAAACTGAGCTTAATATTAAAAATTTCCGACGCTTCACGCCATTTATATAACTCGCCCGTTTTTTTATTGTTTGTCTTCAAAAAAGGCTGCAAAATTGTTCTAGATGACTTAAATCTTATGAACTTTTTCGAATCCATTCAATTTTATCTATTTTATCACCATGAGCTGCAAATGAGATCAGACATGCAACACAGTGGGAATTTGGGGGCAGGGGTGAAAACCAAAATTCTTCTAAAGTGCTTTTTAAACTCAGAAACGGTGGATACGCGTCCAAAAAGACCTTATTTTTCGTTGTTTCTGACGATTCTCTATATTTTTAAAACATAAAAACATACATTAAAAATTTTAAAGAAATAAAAGAAAAATTCGAATTAATTGAACAAAACAAAATGAGTACATGGCGCGAAGCGCTGAAAATTTGATACTTTTGAGTCAAAGGACCGCTAAAAATGCTTAAAACAGTATCCTTTTCATGGTTTTTTGTATTCAACAAGATTTTTCCATATGTATGTACAAGGACTTTTTGGAACTATCTTTGTAAATGTACAACAATTTTTCGGGAATAAAAGAGCAAAAATGTCAGAAACTTCATGAAAGTTCCTGCGCTTCGCGAAAGAATAGGTTATACTCGTAAGTTGGTGCATAATGATTTGTTCGGTTTGTTTCTTTACCTGAAAACAGCAAAAATTACAGTTTTAAAAGTCAAAAACATCAAGATTTTCCGGCGTTGATAATAGTGTTATTTCTCCTTAAGAAGATCCAGGATTGAGTAAAAAAGTTTAAATCTGACAAAATATTTTAGTGCATCTCAAGTTCACACTAATCTAACGATTTAAGACATTCTTGTCATGTCTTCTAAGTTAAAACTTTACTTGAATGTCATGGGAAAGATGAGAAAATAGTTTTAAACAATTTGGCGATCTTCTATTTTGTTTGTCATAAGAAAACTTAAAAATTGAGCTTTAAGCAGTACCGATAAATAAAATTTTTGACACTCCCCGCATTCAGTGTTCTGAATTATACTGTCAATAAAAGCGATGAAAATCTACATGAAAACGCTTAAATTACCAGAAAAATCTTATACTGCACTAGCCAGGCCCGTATCCAGGATCCAGACAAGGAAGGGGGTGGAGCGAACCCAACATAAATTGGTCTATATCTCGGAAAATTCGTCGGAATAGCTAGCAAAAACCGCATTTTTCGACGTTTCTCAACACGCCCCATCGATAAGAAAATAAAATTTGAACTTTTTTGAAAAAGTTTTTTTTACTCAATAGGCTATAAAAAGTGTCATTTTTTAGTCGTGCTTGGGTCAATACTATGGAAAATACTTAGCATCTGGCGCAATTTGAAGATCTTGTGACAACGACATGGGATTTTTCCATCTTTCCTTGCATTATCATACCTTTGAAATTTTTTTCCGGCCAACGAATGGGGAGGGGGTGGCCGCTCCCCGCCCTCCCCTAAATACGGCCCTGGCACTAGCAATCACTCTGTACATGTAACAAGGACTTTTGGGTAAATATAATAACAGTGATCCATTCTGCATACTTTCCGGAAAATCACGAATTCCGAAGGGGGGGGCAAAAGAATTTCTGGGGGAGGGATGAAAAATTTTCTGGGGGTGAACCCCCCTCCCAAAAAAAATCATGTATGCTCGCGAAGCGACCTAGCGTTACTACACACACGTTTACAGCAAGCAAAGTAACCAACCACTTACGCAAAAAGTATGCGTGCACCAGATAGGGCCATTTTTCGAGCTATCTCAACGAATTGTTCAAGATATAAGCCAATTTATATTGAATCCGCCCCCCCTTGGCCAAATCCTGGATAGGACCTGGCAACAGGCACTTTAATACCCTAGAAACCTTTGAGTGTATTAAAATGTTTTAATAATGATTAATATTAATGTATTAATATCACCTTTTATCTGAATAAAATATTAATAATAATTATTTTTATTCTTATTATTATAAGGGCGCGAGTAAAATTTGTCATTTTATTGACTCGCATGTCGCATGACTAATCATAGGCGCAGCCAGGATTCTTCCCAGAGAGAGCTCAAAAATTTCTTATTCTAAAAGTCGATAAAAACGTATAAAATGCGTCCTAGTTGCGAAATAATGTGTTTTTGGACTTTTCACGTCGTCTGCGACAATTAAAATGCCTATCAAACCAATTTTTTGGAAAATTTTTCACATATAATGCTGCACACTTTGCAACTTTTACTAATCGGGTAGGATTTTCAATGCTGGGGGTCTGGAGTGGCGCGCTAAAGCGCCCCCAGCGAGGTCCAGGGAAGAAACCCGTACAATGTTGCAAATAAGCACTTAAATGTTGAATTCTAATGTTGAAATTTTCATAAAATCGTCCGAACCTTGGTTCTGAATTCAGCCGACAAGATAGGTAAAATAGACTGGCGCTAAGCGCGGGAAATTTCGGATATTTCCATGCCAGAATGACTAAAACATTCTCAATACGAATGAAATGCGATTTCTCTGCAGACCGTTGTCATGATATGCAGCTTTAAGAAAATGCAATCTGTACAAAGCGCACGAATTTTCTGCATGCTTTTCAATTAAGTTAAAATAATAACCAAAACTGTAAGAAACGGGCGCAAAGCGCCAATTTTTTCAGTTTATTTTCAAAAAATCATCGCAGAACAGCGTTATGCGACAGCATAGCTCCATTTTAGGAAAGTCAAAAATTTTCAAAAGGAAGGGTATCAATTGTACACTAAATGAAAAAACTGAAATGAAATATCTTATTGCTAATACGCGACACTTACGAAGAATGCAAGAGAATAATAAAAGGTATTCTTTCTTAGTCAATAAAGTGAAAACGTGGATCGAAAGGCGACAAGCGAGTCACAATAATGACGATTTATTGGTGAGCCGACATTAGAGCGCCAACATTAGAGCGCCAACATTAGAGCGCCGACATTAGAGCGCCGACATTAGAGCGCACGACATTAGAGCGCAGCGACATTAGAGCGCGCGACGTTAGAGCGCAGTGACACTAGAGCGCGCGACATTAGAGCGCAGCGACACTAGAGCGCGCGACATTAGAGCGCAGCCATAATAGATTTTTTTCACGTAACTTTACAAAACTTTTATGCTGAGTGGATGAACGGAAGTAGAAATTTTGACTTTTTACTTACCTTTGAAAAAAGGACAGTAACTTTTGAAGCAGTAGGTTTTGTGTAACGCCATTATACCCTTTTCACTTATTTTCTTGACACAGATTACGGTATCTATTCATTTTCCCAATTTTTTAAATTGTATGCATTTACTGTAAGTTGTGCAAATCAAGCGTGAAATTTATTGCTGCAGTAAACAATCATAAAACTGCAGTAAATAAGCAAAAGATAAAAATTTGTGTAAACTTATTCTGCATTTCAGTCAAGAAAACAAGTGAAAAGGGTATAGTTCCATTAGAAAGTGCATGAAAAGCTGCAAAATAATGTCCTAAAATGACACCCTTTCTAACGTATTTTTAGAGCAGCAGGTGTTAGAATGTTAGAACACAGATCAGTCTACTCCATTGCACAAAAGACGTTTAAATTAACGACAAAATTGTCTAAATTCTAATATAACACTAGTGTAAACTGACATAGATATGACGCACATGTATCAGAGTAAACCGCTTGCGTTTAAGTTGCTAGCTTTCATTTTCTGTCTGGCAGAAAATCCTGCTCTTGACTATGCCTTTAATTTTTAGTTGGAGTGTAAATTGGTTGAATTATTGGAGGTAAAGTAAAAATGTTGACTTTTTACCTGCCTCTGAAAAGCATCAATAGTTTTTGAACCGATAGATTTTGTGCAATGCGGTCTGTTATGACAGAAAGTGAGATGAATGCTCTGCAAAAAAGTGTCTCCAAACGACGCCTTGCTATGCTAGTTTTAAAGTTGTAGTGACTTATTTGAATAAATTTTGTCGTTAATTTGAACATCTTTTGAGCAATGGAGTAGACTGATCTGTGTTCTAACATTCTAACACCTGCAACTCTGAAAATACGGTAGTAAGGGTGTCATTTTAGGACATTAATCTGTAGCTTTTCATGCACTTTCCAATGCAACTATACCCTTTTCACTTGTTTTCTTGACACAGAAATGCAGGATAAGTTTACACAAATTTTGATCTTTTGCTTATTTACTGCAGTTTTATGATTGTTTACTGCAGCAATAAATTTCACGCTCGATTTGCACAACCTACAGTAAATGCGTACAATTTTAAAAAATTGTGAAAATGAATATCGTAATCTGTGTCAAGAAAATAAGTGAAAAGGGTATAATGGCGTTACATAAAACCTACTGCTTCAAAAGTTACTGTCCTTTTCCCGAAGGTAAGTAAAAAGTCGAAATTTCTACTTTCGTATATCCACTCAGCATAAAAGTTTTGTAAAGTTACGTGAAAAACATCTATTATGGCTGCGCTCTTAATGTCGCGCGCTCTAATGTCGCGCGCTCTAATCAGTGATCGGACCGAGGCCTCGGCCTCGACAAGGCTCGGCGTTTTATAGAGCCTCGGCCTAGGCGCCGAGGGCGAAGCTGAAGAGTGCCGAGGCGCCGAGGGTTAAAATCATATTTGAATAAGTTTATTATATTCGTTGAATATTAACTAATTAGAATGCATCTGCAGTACAGAGGCTGTTTTTTACCTATGAGCTTTTCTTATGCTTTTAGGCGCGTACAAGACTCAAGTTACTGTCAGACGATTTTTGGTGAAGATCTTTTGAATATTTTTGAACTTAATTTTTAGTACGGCAAAAGTGCATCTAATTATTAGTATTTTACGAAGTGATACAGTATTTTTGAATGTAAGCAAGAGTAAATAGACTAACTATCACTATAAAACATGCATACAACAGCTCGAAATTTTCGATGAGGGGCTCCTCGACATTCATGTAACGGCTGGAAATTTCGGGTAGGGATCCCTGGCCATTTTTAGTGGAGGGTGGGAGGTTAGCAATTTCAATTCTAGGTCAAAAATGGCAAAAACACCTAAAAATAGACAACAAAGCGCAAGTTTTCGCCAAAAATGGGGAGGATGGGTCAAAATTTTCTGACGTTGGGGGTGTGGGGAGGACGTCCAACTCTGGGTGGGTGGGAATCATCCAAAGCCCCCTGCTACACGTATATATGGTTTTCGGCGATTTTGAGGGGGGGGGGTAAATGACCACTAATTTTTGGCCGAAAATCGCAAAAACGCACCTAAAGATAGCCAAAAAATGCAGGTTTTCGCCAAAAATCAATTTCGGCTCATGCATTTATTTTTGGAGCCATTTTTATACAATGTTAAAATATTTTCTGGGACAAAGTGATATTAATTTTATCGTTTTTCAGTATTTTTTAGGAAATTTCAAAGAACATTTTGGCGCTTCGCGCAAAATATCGCTAATATACTGTATTTAGATTGAAGCAAGGGAACTAAACACTCCAAAATCATTTTTTGTATAATCTAGGCATTCTTATGCAGATTTAAATATCTTTTGTATCTATTTATACTGTTTTTAAAAATTTTATGCAAAAATAAGTACTATTTAATAACTTTGCACTTTTTTGCCGTCCAAAGATAAAATTGTTTAATTTATCCTGATGTTGCATTGAATTTATAAGCGCAGTGGTGCTTATTACAAGATTTAATTGGCATATTGCGATGTCTGTAATATTTCTGATTTTGTAGTGCAAGTTGTTTTAGCTTTCTCAGTCGACTTTTATGTGTAAATTCCATCAAAAGCTCATAAAATTTTGGCGCTTCGCGCCCAACTAATATTATCAACTAAATTCAGGCCGAATCATCACATTTAGGACCACTGTTTTTTTTGTATTCGGCAAAGATTTTTTCCCGATGTACAAAGACTTTTCAAAACCGTCTTTGTACATGCAAAAAGATTTTCGGAGAGACATAAAGTGTGAAAAAGTGTGTTATTCCCGAAAATTTTCGGCGCAGCGCCGAAATCAGTAATTGTCTGTCCTGTATATATATCTTTAAAATGGTAGAATTTGCATTTAGAATGGGAAAATGTCAAATATTCAGAAACCTAGAAATTAGATAAGATACTCTACCAAAGGTCGAAAAACCCTGTTTTACCACACTAAAATAGCCACTGTGCCATATAGTACACAAAAATTTGCATGTACGAAATGTTCAAAGACTTGGATACCATCTTTGTACATGTACAAAGGTATCTTGCACAAAAAAACATTATTTAGGACTGCATGCCGGTTGCAGGTCACACTGGCAGTATGTAAAAATTGTATGTTTGAAATATATTTATATATCTACAAAAATTTGTCCGCTAATACAAAGACCTTCTCGGAGATCTTAGTGCAAGCACAAAGAAGCTCGTACAAAAAATAGTGTCGGCTAATAATAATACACTACTTGATTTACTGGTCCCCCATTTTCGGATTTCACCCCTCCCTCAACTCTGGACCTTGGGAAACTATGATCGGAAAGTACAGTGCAGTTTCCGTCATATTATATACCTACCACACCAGAATTAGATGACTGAAAAAGCGTGTTTAAACATACTTTACTGCAAAAGCGAGCACAACATTGACTGCAGTTCTGTCTTCACATAGCTTATTTCGTTTGTTCGTTTATTTCTTCGACACTATTTTCTTATTTATAGTAATTAAAACTTTTTAACTGCTTGTTCAGCCATATTTTTTATTAACATTTCCAAGTCTTCAACGGCAACTTGTTAAATTAAATATGCTTTCATGCTGCTGACTTTATTCAATAAATCATTCACACATTTAATCTACTATTATTGAAAATAAGAATGAATTGTTTGACATACGATAATACGATAAAGTGTTTAATATTACGATTATTCTCTAGCTCATGTGCATACAAAATATTCTAAGAGTACTATTTATGGGTATATAGGTATACAACCTTGACCCTCAGCATTACCCTCGGCCTCGGCCGAGGCAAGGATTTTAAGTCACCCTTGCCTCGGCCGAGGTCGAGGGTCCAAAAAGTACCCTCGGTCCGATCACTGGCTCTAATGTCGCTGCGCTCTAATGTTGCACGCTCTAATGTCGGTGCACTCTAATGTCACACGCTCTAATGTTGCGCCCTAATGTCGTTGCGCTCTAATGTCGGCGCTCTAATGTCGTGCGCTCTAACGTCTGCGTGCACGATTTATTATGCTTGCAATTCACTTCAGTAAAAAATATTATTAATTAAATTGTTCATTGTTGTTGTTTGTTGTTAAATTTTGAGATATTCATAAAATGTGTAAAGTTTGACACACTGCTAAAAAAGTGTCTTGAGATGGAAGTTTGCTTTTTTTATCCTGAACTATTGACATGCTTTTGTTTTCGAGTCTTTGTACTTGAATAAAATTGTTTTTTTCACCTCGCTGTGTATTTTTAAATATATCAGAGTAATATCCCAGCATAAGTGCGTGTACTTTTGACTAACAAGTTCACTGTGATATTTTAAAAACCCTTAACCGACAAAAAACGCATTAAAACCCAAAAGGAGTAATTAAAGAGCATGGTCAAAACCACACCTGGGCAATGCCCCATATCTGCCCATCATTAGGACTGGCCGAACGAAAAGTTGGACGGGGCGAAGGGGTAACTTGGACAAGGCTATGTTTTGTACAGAGAGAAAATTTTTGGAGATAATTTAAGGAAATGCTAGATACAGTATATCATGATTCAGTTTGCAAAACATGCACAAGAACCATCTCATTACACTGCTCGACACCTTTTCAATAGATGGACCCACCTTTTTTCAGTGACTGACCCACTGATTAAGCTGAACGACCAACCTTTTTCAGGCACGGACCCACCTTTTTCAGGGACAGACCCACCTTTTTCAGGGTCTATGGACCCACCCACCCTTTCCAGCTGAAAGTTGGACGGGGCGAACCTTCAGCCATTGCCCAGGTATGGTCAAAACCAAAACTGTCAAAAATCTCTGAAACGTGTCCTAAAACCGAATTTTCCAGATAGGCAACCTTAAACAAAGCGCGGAAAAAATTTTTATTTAAAATTAACAATAACTTCACGGAAAGAACATGGGGAAGTTTTCCTACAAAAAATTCCCTTGTGCATATCCGACATGCTGAGCATGATTGTGGAAATAATTTTGCGAAAAATATGTTTTTGGGTGTTTGTCGACCTAAGCGGGAGTATATCGACCTAAGCATGCTTAAGGCTTATAACAGAGTTAGTGTTAAAACTGACAATACTTTAGCATTCAAGAATGCAACGTTTGAAGACCTGTAGCTCTTTTGATACTGGGTCAATTTTGATCAGATTTATTTTCCGCGCTTTTTCTTGAGGAACCCTACAGTATAGAACAGTTTAAATTGAATTCGTATTGAAGTGCGAATTTTCCGTTTGAACCATATTCTAAAGTTTAGCCAACCCGAAATTTGGTAGCTTTAGTTCGGGCCAGTGTTTTTCTTTTTTTGTACAAGGTCCATGTGTACATGTATAAAGATGGTCCCCAAAAGTCTTTGTACATTTTGTACAGGCAAATTTTTTGTGTACCGTTACAGTGGCGATTTTAATGTGGTAAAAAAGGTTTTTTCGACCTTTTGTAGTGTATTTTAGCTAATTTCTGGGTTTCTGACGCCAAAAATTACTAAAGAAATTTTCAAAACGGCGCAAAGCGCCGAAAAGTTTGGCATTTTTCCATTCTAAATGCAAATTTCTTTAGCCGAAAATCACAAAAAATTTAATTAGAGTCTATCTAGTCCCAAGCGCGCGGTTTAAACACTCTATTTTAAGACTATATACAACCGAAAGCGTATTTTGCATCTGAGCCTTCTGTTTTGCACAGGTTTAATGCAGAAAATGAGCTTTGTTCAAGAGGGTGTCCATTGGATTCTCACCATATTTAAGGCATCTGGGTAGCATAATTTACAAAATGTACAGCTCTGGTGGTCGTAAAACGTCTTTTTCAATTCCTTCTTCAGTCTCCGTAATGTTTTAAAAAATTTCGGTCGTGCCCTTCCCCCGAAACGAATTCTTAAATACGGGCCTGAAAAACATAAGATGCAAAATACGCTTTACTAAGTTGTATAAAGCTAAAAATGAAGTGTTTAAACCGCGCACTTGGGACTAAATAGACTCTAATTATAATTGGAAAAATCGGCGCGAAGAGCTGAAAATTTTTGGCGATTTTGACTAAAAAAGCAGAGGGGGGGAGTGAAGGAAAAAATCATTCTCAAATTTCATTTAGGGGGCACGTGTCCCCAATTTCCCTGGATACGAGTCTGCATACAGGAAATAAAGGTATCATCTGTCAAACAAATCAGACGAACAGAAGGTTAAGCTAAAACACAAAACTTACATTGACAGGTGACTGCGAGACCCGTGATGAATTATTACATTCACCGTAAGCAAACATGTTATCTAAGTGATCATGAAATTCCTAACTCGACCATACCCACAAACACCAACTGCTTTGCCTGCTCTTGTAAAAAACGAAATGATAAATTTCATGAGCGCTGGGCATGGACTGACATGGCTAATGACACGACATAGCGACGCGACGGTTTTCAATTCATTTCGCATTTTGAAAAGCTTTACAGTAAACTTAAAATCAAGTGTCATGTGTCTACCTTGCTGTACTTCCATTGCAAACATGAGAACAACACCTTTATGCTTTTAATGTGTAACAATAAAAAAGAGCTGTGGAGCCTTTGTCAATCAAATTATAATCATGTTTGAAATTCTTGTGACCATTTTTTATAGTAAGGTGATTTGAAAGCCGTAGAAATTCAGCCAAGCGACATAAGGCCTTTCATCCGGTTGGCTATCGTTTATTGCAAGTTATTTGGCTCTAAACCTTGTGCTTCGGCACTTTGGGTGCACAGGAAAAATACCTATAGTCTCGTTTCATTTAACTTTGCAATGTTTTCTTCAATTTAATTCGCATGAATCAGGCTACAAAAGTGGTTTAGACGTATGATGCAGTACTGCAGCTTTACAATGGTAAACAAATCCCCATAACTCAATATGCTGTAGAATGTCGAATTTATGATGTCCTCACTTTAAAGCACTTGCGTAGGCAAGTGCAACACCACAAAGTTAGTGGTGTTAAACCGCTAGACCACTCGGGGAAGCGGTGGCTTTGAAATGTTACAGAGTACATTGTGCAATTAGCGAATCAGTTGATAAGGCGGGTACTAAGATCGGTCTTTGCCAATTGGCTGAACTATCAATACCTACTTTCAAATCACCATACAGTAAAAAAGTCTCAAGAATTTTGTAACAGAATAGGTTGTTTTGTTTAACAAAGAGTTTTTGAAAAAATTCAAACTTATACGGTAAATAAGAAATTCTACATACATTATGTAAATATGGCTATAGTCTGTTTCATTTATTCGAGAGCTTTTTCAGTAAATTTTTTTCAAGGCTACAGTGTGCCTAACTACTTGGTTTACTGTAACTCGACAGAAAAGTTGAGTGGGGGCAAGCAGCTGTCATTCTTTTATTTTTAATGCACTAAACCGTCCATATAAACTTAATTCAAGCAGCTAAACAATGCTGGGACACACTACAGTAAGCGTGCTAAATAAAAATCTCGCAGATGGAATAGAATCCGCGTTGCTTCGACGAAAATCAGACGTTGTACCATTGCGCTAAGCGGGCGTTTGCGACGGTGTTTAGACGTTAGTCTATCGTGTTTAACGTTCAATTTATGACAAGCTAAATGCACGACTTTCATCCGCATGTTCCATGATCTGCTGGAAGACGAGAATAGATATGCCGTAAAAAATTTTATTGAAAAACCCTTCCTTAGTCTGTTTCGCATAACTTCGTGCATGAATTCTAAGAATTTTCGTCGACAGGCCGAGGGTTACGATAATTATATATTAGATCAATGCTAATCGCAATCTATCGGCTTTTTAGTGTAGATAAATTTAAAATTTATGACTGAAGTTGTGTGAAACAGACTATAGCTATAGGGATCTCTGAACAATCTACAGTAAGCAGGAAAGATAGAGCTTCTGTAGCCTCAGAAAAGATTTGCTAAAAAAGCTCCCGGGTAAATGAAACAAACTATAGTTGCACGACCTGGACTCCGGTTCGAACGCCTATGATGGGACATTTTTCCCCATTCAGGCGCCATGCCAATGACGAGCCTCAAAGGGTTACAGCCATACGTGGGCAGCAAGAAAATTCTGGGGGGTGCAAGATTTTTTGAAGGTCAAAAAATGGCCTTAAAAATGGTGGTATGGCGATAAAAACACCATTTTCCGACGTTTCTCATCAAGCACTATCCATTGGCATCAAAAAATTGCGAAAAAACGAAAAAATTTTCAAAAATTGAATTCTGGGGGGTATTTTGGTTTCTGGGGGGTGCATACCCCCCCGAACCCCCCACGCCCAGGTGTGGTTACAGCCTATCATGCTCACCAGGTATCATTGCACGCCAATATATTAAGCTATTTATTTGCGTTCCCTTGGCTGCAGTAAATCGGCGCTACAGTCTTTAATCGATATTTATCGTTGCAAGCGTGGGTTTTATGTTCCGAGTAGTCATAAAACTTACTCGATTTCGATTTTGTTTAAGCTCTGGTTCGGCTTGCGAAAGCAACCGGACACTGATCAGTGGCGGCGAGCCTTCGGACCTGCCCAGTTTGCAGACTTTTACAATTATATCGATTCATGTGGAGACCTATGCCATGTTAAGCCGCATTACTGCATTAAAATGTTAAATCACTTTTAGCCAGATTCTTAAGGAAAATTTAAGAGAAAATCGTGCGAGGCAGCCGGTTACGCTCAGACATGTACATGGAAAATTTTATACGAAAAATGAGGCAAAATAAAGCCAAAAACCGTTGAAAATTGAGAATTTTCTTTAAAAGTGCGAAGGCATTTTTTGAAAGTTTCTCAACGAGCTCTAAACAATGGAGGAGAAAGATTTCAAAGTTGAGGTTATTTCGGCCCGAAAAAGCTCAGTTCTTGATCCCCTTCCCAGCCGATACGCTGTGCATATATGGTTACGCTACAGCTCCTATAGTCTGTTTCACACAACTTCGGTCAGAAATTTCAAAACTATCACCGACAATAAGCTGACAGATTGCGATTATAGCATTGATCTGATATATAATTATCGTAACCCTCGGCTTACTGTCCTTGAAAATTCTTAGAATTTATGCACGAAGTTATGTGAAACAGACTATAAGAGCAAAACTGATCCAGAGTGCCAAAGCACAAGGTTCCAAATAACGTGTAATACCGGATGAAAGGCCTTCCGCCAATTGGCTGACTTTTTACTGCTTTCGAATCACCTTACTGCAAAGTCTCAAAAATTTTGGAATAGTCCATTAGGTAGATAGACAAAAAATGGCGTGAGTCTCTCAGCGAGCTCTATGTACATATACATATGTACATACATATATTAAAGAAAGTCTTGAAAAGTAATTTTGTATGGCGCATTTTGGGAATAGTAACCTTACTATCACCGACAGTTAACTGACGGATTTACGACCATAGGTGGGCAGCAACGAAATTCTGGGGAAGGGGGTGCAAGAGTTTTTAAAGGTAAAAAAATGGTCTTAAAAATGGTGTTATGGCGAAAAAATACCATTTTTCAACGTTTCTCATTGAGCACTATCCATTGGCATAAAAAAATCGCGAAAAAACGAAAAAATGTCAAAAATTGAATTCTGGGGTTTTGTTTTCTTTTTTTGGATTTTTGTGATCACGACGATAATGCATTGAAATATGTAAGCAAATTATCAAGATCTACCGGTTTCTGCCGATAAAAATGCCTAAAATTTATATCCAAACTTGTGTGAAGCAAATGTGCGCTTATGTATGTGCCTATAGTCTTTTTCACGAAACGTTGTGGATGGACTCTTGAGTCGATATAAATCGATTACAAAAGTCATTTGGACTGAAGCAGCAATCATAACACTGTGCATATCAATTTAAAAGCATATGAAATTTTACTATGCAAAATTTCATTACAGTAAAGCTGCCTAGAAACTACTTTTGTAAATGCTGACTAAATCTCTGAAAATTAATTTCCATGCACAAGGTTTCAGGAAATAGACTATAGGTATTGTCTCGTACGAACGTGCTGTAATTATGTGTAGGTACATAAAGCATCTTTTATTTGAGACAAAATTAGGTAAAACATGTAACATCACGTAATAAATCAGTAACGAGCACTGGCGGATTTTGAGGGGGGGGCAGGGGCGGCGGCCGCCCCCGTCGTCAAAAAATATATAGGCGCAATAAAGAATAGATGTGTATTTTTAATTAAAAAAATCGAAAAATTTCCAAAAATTTTCACTCTTTTTGTAACAAAAACAATTTCGCCTATCAAAAGACAGAAAAAAACCGGTACTTCAAGTACAATATACGAATTTTCGGTCAATGTTTGATACTTGTAGGAAAATTTTCGGGATTCTCCCCCTGCCGAAAATCCTGGATCCGTCACTGGTAACGAGAATCACAATACAACGACTACGAAATTCTCAACCGAAAAATTTAGCCTTGAGCAAGCTTAGCGGCTAAACTTTGTAAAAATATAAGTGACCTACTTTCCAAGAACTCGAGTGTCAATGACCTTTCGATTTGAAATTGGGCGACTAGATTTTATGGGCGAAGTATACGTAAGAAAACGCTGGTTTCAAACATCTGCTCAAATACCTATGAAAAAAATTAACTATATTGTTTTGCCACTGAGAATAATTGTTGCATCGATTCTGCAAGAGATTATTTACGATTTCTACTTTTCTCCATTATGGGTTCACGGATACGTGTATGCCATGCACGAAAACTTTAAGAACACCTATTTATTAGAAGCGGCTAACAATTCACTGATAGACTATTTGGAGCTACTCTATCCACGTAGAAGACGGCTTGCAAAAAATATTTTCCTAACACTGTCACAGTTCATCATCCTACAGTAAGAGTAGATACGGTATGAGACTACGCTGTTATACTAAAAAACAATATGGGCTGAAATATTTTATCGCAAGTACATACGTATGACAATTATAAAAAATTAAGATATTAAAGGGATTACAATTAATTTATTAAGTGCTAATAAATTTATAATTATTTATTATTTATCAATAGTATTTATTAAATAACAAATTATAATTACAAACAATTACAATCTATAGTTGTGTACCTAATGAAAATTTGCAGATTATTTAGATAATTCAGATAATTCAAAGAGGAAATTTAGGACATTGTCGTAATATGGATAATTAATTTAGACGTAAAATGACAGCGCTATCAACCTTCAACGTATGAGAATAAAATTCCCCGATTCTACAGATGATCATTAATTAATGCAATTCAGTTATGCATAAAATCATATTAATTATAAAGAGCATATGTATATTCAAGCGTTTTTTTTCAAAAATTACATGATAATTTTTTAATTTAATGAATAATTTACTGCAAATGCTTCTTTAGATAGCTATAGCGGATTTACTGCTTTGAAATCAGTCATAAAATTATCACAAACAGGAATACGGTGATTTTGTACAATGAAGAGTACAGCATAGGAATTCTGAGGGGGTCAGACTCAAAGAAAATTGTTTAAAGTGCTTTTTTAAGCTAAGAAAACGATGCTCATTCTTTCTAGGGAATAAAAACATAACAATCTTAAACCAATTTGATAAAATCGAGTAAATTGAACAAAATATAGTAAAAAATGTGTATTTGGCGCGAAGTGCGCGAAAACTTGAGACTTTAGAGCCAAAAATGAGCTAACAACGCTTAAAAAAGCACACTTTTATAAATCTGGAGAAACGTCAACAATTCTGGGGGGGGTCGTAGTCAGACATGCACGTGGGGAATAGGGGTTTGGAGGGTCCAGACAAGCCAGATGGAAAAATTGACAATTTTGTGGGGAAAATGAGGCAAAATGAAAGCCAAAAACGCATAAAAATTAAAAATTATTTTCGAAAGTGCTTAAAATTGACCAGAAATTGTGTAATAACGTAGTTTTAACGCTATTTTAGCGCTAATACCAGTTTTTCAGGTCATTCTGGCCCGAAAACGCTCAAATTTTGATCCCCCTAGACCGGCTGACCCCCTAGCGTTGGCACAAGTCCGGACTAAGGACTGCTGGATCGTGGTCCAGGACTAGTCCTTATGATCCTCGGACTGTAAGGACTGGTCCTTTTCAAAACCGTAGTGCATTACCGGATCATAGTCTTTTTTAGGATCATGGTCCGGACTACGGACTATGATCCTCAAATTGATCTTTAATTCACAAATTATTATTTAGTGTAATTACTGTAGATTTGTTTTTCTCTGAAGTTATTCACGCGCTTTTTGTTGTGTAGCGCTTTAAACAGTAAAGCATGGAATATATCAAACTCAAAATTCGGCGAAATTCATGATTATTTTGCATATAGTAAAGATGAAAACAAAAGTGTTTGCAAGGAATGCGCATTTCCACCACGGGTCGCCCACCGACCAACCTTGAACGACATTTGGAACAAAAGCACCCACTGCTTCATGAAAAAACTTTGGCGTCACAGAGAAGAGATGCGAGGGTGTGGGTAAAATCCGGAAACGGAAACGGAAACTGAAACGAAGGGTAAAAGCCGGAAACGTAAATAATGGGTAAAAGCCGGAAACGGAAACGATGGGTAAAAGCCGGAACCGGAAACGGAAACGATCCAAAGTGGCGGAACAGGGGTTCCTCAAGTATGGCCCATCAGGGTCAACACCCCAACTCCGTTTCCGCCAAAATTTCCACAACTGAAGGGGGTTTAGGGGCTCGGAAACGGGTTAACCCATTATTCATATGTGAAGCATGACTCCGGGTCCGTCGGTTGTTTCTCCGCCCTGGAGGCAGTCCAAAGTGGCGGAACCGGGGTTGAAGGTCTTGACCCTGATTGGCCCTACTTGGGGAACGCCGGTTCCACCACTTTGGAAATTTTGACGGAAACGGGGTTGAGGTGTTGACCCTAATAGGCCCTACTTGGGGAACCCTGGTTCTGCCACTGTGGATCGTTTCTGTTTCCGGTTCCGGCTTTTACCCATCGTTTCCGTTTCTGTTTCCGTTTCCGGATTTTACTTTTCCCCAAGATGCGAAGGAAAATACCGGCGTTGTCCAACCAAAATCAACAAATACTATTGCAAACGCTTTTAATTGAGCTTCGAGCGGCACGTTTATGTCAGTTTAAGCTTATTGCGACATTTCACATAATTTAAAACTCTCACAGAAAAAAACAAAAAATTAGAAAATTTTTCATTTTCCTAGGAACTTGTCCTAGATGCAGTAAAACTGGCTATTTCTGGCCTGAACAAGACATTTTTTGTTTTATGCCAACTTTGAGCCACCTCTGAATATCTTGCTATTGAGTTGTCGATTTTTCAAATATAATATTAAAATTCTGGGAGGTCATATGTAGTAGTATCCAGGTGAATCGGAATTCTACGGGAGGGGCTGTAAAATTTTTCGAAGGTCAAAAAATGGTCTTAAAAATGGTGTTATGGCAAAAAAACATCATTTTTCGGCTTTTCTCATCAAGCTCTATTCATTGGCAATAAAAAATCGTGAAAGAAAACAAAAAAAATTTCCAAAAATTTAATTCTGGGGGATAGTGAGATTTTCAAATACTGGAAGAAAAGAAAAAGTACATTTCCTTTGCTGTATAAAGTGGCAAAGCGCATTTCGCAATCCCAGCCCTCAGCTCCATGTGGACGCGTTTTCAGCCGGGCGAGTTTGATTTTGGAGAAAAACCGTCACAATTTAAGTGATAATCAAATAGAGAAAGGAATTTTTTAAAATTTGATTCCGATTTATTTTTGAGTTATACGATTGATATAGGATTGTTGTTTGTTAACTGAATAAATACATCGATAAAGTTTGTAGCAAACTGGACAAAATTTGATATGAAATAAAATCAACATACATTGAAGGACTGTGGTCCGGACCAGTCTTTTTTAATGGATTTTAGTCCGGACCATAGTCCGGTAGTCTTTAAAATTGGGTTTGCAGTCCGGACTATAGTCCGGAAGTCTTTTTTCCCGGACTTTTGCCAACGCTACCCCTCCCCCGATCAGCCATGCTGCGCACCTATGGTCGCAGCCATAGATGCACAGCACGGCCGATCCTGGGGGAGGTAGGTCAGCCGGTCTGGAGGGAGGGTCAAAAATTGAGCTTTTAGGGACCAAAATGACCTCAAAATGGGTAGGAAAAAGTGCTAAGTTGGCGTTAAAAATACGTTACTTATTAAACAGTTTCTGGTCAATAGTACTTTTGGAGAAATTCTTATATTTTCTTCTATTTTTGGCATTCATTTTCCTTGGAGAATTTTCCATTTTTGCATTCTGGGGGTGGACCACTTCAAACCCCCACCCTAGTACATGTCTGGTCTCACGCATATATTTTACGGGAGGCTGTAAGTAGCGATTATAGGGACCCCTAGAACACGTATGATTTTAGGTAAGAAAACAGTATGCCAACTGATTCTAAACGACAAAAATCGAGCTGTTTTGAGGCTATTGCGCTTCAGATCAGTTTTTGGGAAATTTGAGGTTAAAGGCGCAAATGGTTGAGCGATCCTTTTCAAAATTAAATCCTTACCTTTTACGCACTAATGATAATTCTTCGTTTCTTATTATATCTTAAAATCACAAGTTGTGTTAAACATAGCAACTGCACGTTTTTTCTTCATTTCAGTAAGACGACGGTACATCTGACCATATTCCGCATCTTTTACGTTAGCATGATGATTGGAAGTGTTGTCTGCTTCTGGAAGCTAATCCACGATTCTGATGACCCAGTCGTTAAAATTATGCCTATTCTGCACGAATCATTCTACGCCTACATGACTAGCTTTTTTACGTTATCGTGCTTGTCTATTAGCATAACTGACAAAAAGTAATAAAGTAGAAGATTTAGGAAGGGTGCGTTGACGAGGAATTACCATTTAGAGAAAGAATATAAACAACGCATTGGCACCATAAATGTACAGCATGATAATTCTGGGGTAAGGCCTAAAAAATTTTTAAAAGTGTCTTTTTAGGGCTAAAAACGATGGGTACACGTCAAAAACACTGTTTTTTACGTTCCGGACAATGCTCGTTCTTTATTAGAACATGAACCGAAAATAATTTGAAAGAATCGAGTAAATTGAACAATATATAGTCAAAAAGTGAGTGTATGGCGCGAAGCGCGGCAAATTTCAGAATTTCTAGCCAAAATGAGCTAAAACGCTTAAAACCACACGTCTTAGAATTTCTACGGAAAATCAACTATTCCAGGGGGTCGCAGCCATTTTGCGGGAAGGGGTCAGTTGTCATTTTTAGAGGTAAAACCCCTCCGCAATTCCCCCCAAGAAGACGTATGATTGGCACAATAAGGGAATCAAATTAGCTTTCATGAGCCATAAATCTCGGTCAATTTCCGCACAGTAATTATTCAAAATCAGCGAGCACGTAAGATTAATTACGATACACGTAGATCTGCGAAACAAATATCCGGAATAAGGAATATCGAAGTAGCCCGTTTGAGAAGAAAAAGTCAGCGATATCGTTGACAATTTTTCCAGTTTTAAAAGTGATCCGATTTTTTGAGCTCGATAAAACATAAATTTTTCCTAAAGTCTCAAGCTTGATCTTGAACTGGATGCTGATGACGCTTTCTCTATATCGATGAACTGCACTAATGGAGACACTGGCCGATCACTTGTTGTTTCTGAGAGTTTGCTTCTGGGTCGAGACCCCGTTTTCTTGTTTACCGTATCATCGTTCTTGACTAGCAAAAGAGAAGCCGCGGCCGTTTGATAGGCATCGATAACCTGTAAATAAAACAAATTTTAAGTTTCGAACATTTTCTCTTTGCATCAGTACGACAATCTGGGGTCCGCCGCAGTGGCGTAGCTGTGGTGGGAAGACTGGGGCATTAGTCTCCGACTCGAAGAGGAAAAAATTGGGGATTCTTAAAGCGTATCTGAAAGACCGCTAGAATAGATTTTAGCACACTTTTTGAGCTAAAAAGCCTAAAATTTTGGGCGCTTTGCGCCTTATTTATTTATATACAATATATTTGTTTAATATAATTAAAATCAAATTTGATTTTTTAAATTTATTCCTCTTCAAGGTATAGACCTTGTTGAGAAAAGCTCAAAAAACGACTATTTTTGCCAGTGATCGCACGGGGACCCCGACTCCGAAAAACTGCTGCCTAAACCCCGACCCCCGACCGGGGGCAAGATTTTTCGAGTCGGGGTTGAACCTTTTTTCGGGGGTGAAATATAGCATTTAATTTTTTGGCACATAGGAGAATTGTATGAATAGTAAATAAATTCGGCAAACACCAAACAAGGATGATTCATTCACGCGCATAATGAATATGTTAAACTCGACACTCGCGATATTTCATAAAATGTACGCCTAGTCGCCATGTTGTTAACACATACAAACGTGTTCGCATATTTATCACCATAAAGTGCGCCAAAAGGCTCTGCATTTTGCCATTCGTAAAAATACACTATGGATTCATAGGCGTAGCCAGGGGGATTAGGGGCACATGCCCCTCCCGGAATTTTTCAGAAATATTCTTAATTTTTCTGTTGCAATGTGTGTCCAGAAAACTGAGTTCAAAAAGGCAAAAACGTCAAAATTTTCCGGCGCTTCGCGCTGAATCATTATTATTTATTGCAATATAGATCCAATAAATTTAAAAGCTTGAATCAGCGAAAATAATCCAGCACATCATATCACTTTAGTGATTTAATGCAATATTTGTTCGTTGAATGAAATTGCGCATGGTTGTTGAGCATATAATAGTAAAATTGCGAAATTGATTGTGTACCACTTTGTCTATTTTCTGCTTTGTTTGTCTTTCTTTACAAGGACACATATTCCTATTTTAAATGAAAGGAATGGCCAAATTTTCTTATGTTTTTGCGCACTTCCTTGTTTTCTGAACTGCATCTTGTTAATGAGAAGGCAACAAATGGGCCTGAGAACGGTAAGAACAAAACTTTCATTGATATATTTTTCTATATCATATTTCCTTTGATACATTTTTCAGCGACCCGTTGCTGCGCTATGTAATTAGCAGAGGTCGAAAAACGCATTTCAGCTGAGAAGTTTTGTGCAATGTAGGAGTTCATCAATTTTAGGTGTTTTTGGGTTTGATTCAGAACAGAGATTTGGCCGATTTTGCGGAAATTTTAACGTTACTATTTAACGTTAAAATGGTTTTTTTCATAAAATTTTCCGGAAACTCTGCCCCGGAACCCGCTGGGAACGCTTGAGCGCGCCACCACACACCCCCACAGCCGTAAAATCTCGTTGCACATGTGCAACGAGATTTTAGGCAGAACAAGCCAGGTAAAAGGGTTAAAGAATTATGACTTTCTAAAAATTTCCTTCGCGCCGGCATTAATTTGTCTGTTTTGAATGATTTAAGCGGTAAAGATCGAGTTAAGAGTGCAAAAACGTCAAAATTTTCCGGCGCATTGCGCCGCCAGTTACTGTTCTTTTTTTTGTAAAGCTCCAGCATAGCGTTTAAAAGCCTGAATCACTCAAAATATCAACAGACAAAGTTAGTAATTCGCAGTTTTCTTGTAAGAGGCTTGAACTTTCAAAATTGTTTTGTACAAATTTGATAATTTTCTGCTCTGTCAGACTATTAGTATTCACAGAGCTACAAAATGTTAAGAGCGGTAAAAAAGGATTAAATTTCTTGGCACTTTGCGCCACTTATAATTACCGAACTGTTTGTCAATAGAAAGGCCGTAAATTCTACATTAAAACGGTAGAAATTCCTGAAATTTTCGGCACTCCGCACCGCTTTGCACTTCTTGTATTTTTGATCGTCAGAAACCCAAAAATTAGCTAGGCTACACTACTAAAAGTCGAAGAACTTAGTTTTACTATACATAACATTACTATCATTCAATGCAAAAGCAGTCTTAAAAAAGTTTTGTTTATGTCCCCGAACCAAAATCCTGGCTACGCTATGGATTTATTATAATATTATGCGTTGGCCTCCATCTATCTGCGCGTTAGCCTCCATTTGATTCTTAGAATAACTTTGTTCTGTCTGCTAGCTTAAATTAATTTAGCGATTAGTGATTAAAATTGAAAGGGATGCTAAATTGCTAAAACCATGTTGGAACTTGGAATGAAAATAAAATGTTGAACGTAACCAGCTTTATTAGTATGCTCTAACAAACAAATGGAAGTATCGTTTTTAACCTTTTTAAATTGGTATACAATCATGCAATATTAACTGTTAATCTTCAACCCCGACCCCACCCCGACCCCGGAAACCGGGTTTTTTCATCCCCGACCCCGACCTCGACCGGGGGTGTAAATCTGACCCCGCACGATCACTGATTTTCGCCCATTTACAAGTAATTATTGAGATATCTAAGTTCAAAATTTTTGTCCTTCCCCCAAGATCAGAAGGCCAGCTAGGCCACTGGTCCGCCGGTTTCTGTATTTTCTGACTTAATCGAGGCTTAAGACCGTACATGATAAATGTATTGTACGAGTATAATAATAAATTTTGTCGTATATTTTAACACTGAAGTTAGTTTTCCTCCTTGAATGTGCATATATTAAGGAACCCGCTTAGATAAAAGTTAAATTTAAAAAAGCTTTAACTTAAAAATTAGAACTCAAAACTTAAACTTCACCTTGAGCTTAACTCAAACTTGACCTTAACCTTCGCTATAATCTCAATTTTAACTCAAAATTGAATCGCGGCATAAAAGCATAAGGTGCGAGTATTAACGTAGCCATTCTTAATCTGGAAACAAACGAACGAGTACATAGCCTTTTGCTGCGTACATGGCGATCAAAGAGACCTTGCATCGTTATATTTTAGGCCTCCAGTCCAGACTTAAAGAAATTTCGAACAAAAAAAGAAATACATACAATAATTTAATTTAAATGAGCTATATCGTGCAACTAGAATTTGTATTGTTTTCAGAGATGTTACATACAATTTTTGAACCATAATTTTTATGAATTTTCAACAGAAGTAAATCAATATGCTTTTATTTTAGGTTCATTATTAACCAAATCTTTGAAATGATCTGAGAATTAAGTTGCTTATAGCTGAAACTAATTATGAGCATAGCTTAAAAGTTGCCAGTTTAATTATTACCGAGAATCCTTGTTTGAATAGCACAAATCGACTTGTTTCCACGCAAGAAGATTTTTTACGATAAATTATCATGTATATTTTATGCGTTTTCTTTTAAAAATTAAAATAATTTACATATTGTACATTTAAGCTGTAATTACGCTAAATAATTTAATCACAAATAATTTTCATCTTTAATTATAAATTATTTTACTCATAATCTACGATCATAAATAAAAAGCTCATTCAAGTTTTCTTTATATGTTCATAGTTTATAGTCAAAATTTGTGTAACACATGAATTCCTTTCCCTTTTTCTTCTCGTCTGCTTTACACCGCCATAGGTATTGAACAAATATGCGCTTTTGTTGCGTGTCTATTTCATTGTTTGCAGGAGTAGAGGTATTCCATTCGAAAACATTGTTCTATCTATGTTCAGTGATAAAATTTATAAATACTTTGATGACTTAGAATTATAAACATGGATTCTAAACAGTTTTACATAACACTTCCAAGCAATTCACAGGAAACCAATACTGCGGCCATATTTGTAACTAGCGTACCTAGGCAAATCGTATTAACCGGCGACTGGGAGGTTGGTTTGGTTGAAATAATTTATGCAAATACATGGCACAATGTTGCCGAGGACCAGAATATGATACAGTTTTATGACATCAAAAACAATGTGCGACAAAAATTGCTTATTCCTCGAGCAAGGTATTTAAATATAGATGACTTGATTAAGACAATCACTAATGGGATAAAAACGATTAGCGTTAAAGAAAAATTTGAATACTTGCAATACTTTGGCATAAGGTATGATGATAATAAGAAATTCTGTCACCTAAAAATTAATACAGAATACATTCGAAGTGTAAAGTTAACAAAACATTTACTATATATGCTTGGATTCCTGGAAAGCCAGCTTAGCAATATAAATTATTCTGTGGCGCAAGATTTGACCATAGTAGCACACCATTCACCTGATATACTAGGTGGAATGCATAATTTTTACGTTTATTGTGATATAGTCGAGCCTCAAATTGTTGGAAATATTTTTGCGCCACTCTTGCAAGTCGTAAATATCGAAGGAAAGTGTATGGATATCATTAATCATTCATATATTAGTCCACATTACATACCTGTACTCAAAAAAGCATTCAACACTGTTGAAATAAATATTAAAAGCGACCAAGATCAACCTGTACCCTTTGAATTTGGCAAAACTATCGTAAAATTGCATTTTAGACGGCAAAATTAAAAACAATAACCCTAAATGGGAGTCTATTAGGAAAGGCGATAACGGGCGACATTGTTTACAAAAGCAGCTAGCTTTAGACTTAATGCACAAAGCTGATCTTAACACTGATAAAGAAAAATACGGTCTTGAAGCTGTTGAAAAAATTGAAAACGTCCTGGTACCTGACTACCAAATTAAAGTTTACTCGGACAATATTTTGTTTTATGAAGGGCCAAAGGCCGGCAAAATAATTAATTTGCGCGTAGACAATAATCGCTACGACCTGATGACGAAATAGATGACTACTTTCGTAAACTAACTATAACGGCTATAGGGAACATAGTGGCGCTTGTGGACCTTGGTGGCGCTTGTGGAGGTGGCGTTTGTGGAGGTGGCGCTTGTGGACTCCCACAGGGACTGCTACCCCCCAACACACACACACACACACACACACACACACACACACACACACACACACACACACACACACACACACACACACACACACACACACACACACACACACACACACACACACACACACTGTCATACCCCTTCCCACCTAGGCTTACTGGCAGGTTTGGGCATGTTTATTATAATTGATTACTAGTTATAAAAAATAGATCTCCATAGAGAACTTTACATCCATCCGTTTGACGCCATCAGGCAGTGTAATCGGCATACTCTAGGTTACGCGCTAAACTTTTGTACATAGCACACCTTATATATCTTACCCTGAAAGTTTGAGCTAAATCCGCCCTATAGTTCTCGTAGCATGCCTCGCCTATATACAGCATACTCTGAAAATTTGAGCCCGATCCGACCGCTGGTTCTTGACTTATGCCTCTTCAAAAATAACCCCTTGGATAATAACCCCTGGGTTATTGCCTCCCCTCCCCTGACCCTGGGCCCTTGGCTGGAGCGCGCCCCCTCCCCGGGCAGGTCCGGGCAGGCCCCCTGACCCTTTTGCGCCCTGGCACAACCTCGATTTTGGGCCAGGGCGCAGCTTCCGCCTATCTTATAACACTATATATGTTATAAAGTTGTAACCCTCGGGGGCCAGGGTATACTACTTATATGACTCCCATACCTCCCGATTCTGAACCCAAACGAAAACCGATTTTTATTTTCTTCGATTTCGAAACCTGTCAGGATAAAGAGTTTGGCGAAAATAAACAGGGGAAAATTTTCAAACACGTCCCCATTGTTGTGTTGCGTATAAGGTCTGCGAAAAATGCATAAATAAAGAATTTGGAAACTGCGAAACATGCAGGCAAAATAAATATTATTTTACGGGTCAAAATTGTTTGAATGTATTTTGTCATTGGCTTTTTAGCGAGGAAAATCGGGGCGCTACTGCAATTGCGCACAATGCGCGCGGCTTTGACTCCCAGTTTTTGTTGCAATATCTTAATGAGCAAGCTATTAATCCTAATGTTATCACTAGAGGTTTGGAAATTATGATGCTGGAAGCAGGAACGGTCGAGGGTAATCGATTCTCTAAATTTTCTGCCCATGGCCCATATCGTCTTTGCCAAAAACATTCGGGATTTCGGAATTGAAAAAGGGGTACTTCCCCCATTATTTCAACACCCTTGAAAATTGGAACTATTCTGGCCCATTACCCGCCCTTGACTTTTACGCCCCTAATCAAATGAAGGAAGAGGCGCGTACAGAATTTTTGAGCTGGTATGAGCAGGAAAAACGGACTGAAAAGCCGTTTGTTTTGAAAAAAGAATTGTTGGAATATTGCGAGTCTGATGTTGATGTTCTAATGAGGTGCAGTTTGAAGTTTCGAGATATTTTTATTTCTGAAACGGGCGTTGACCCATTCCTTGTCAGTATAACTATTGCTTCTGCATGTAATTACTTTTTTCGCAAAAATTTTCTTAAACCCCAAACTATTGGCATTGTGCCGCATGGTGGATATTTAAGCCATGAAAATCAATCAGTTATTGTTCTGAAATGGCTAAAATATGTATCTGAAAGTCAAAATATTCATATTCGGCATAAATTAAATGGGGGTGAAATTAAGATTGGTAAATATAAAGTTGATGGAATTTGTGGTAAAAGTATTTTTGAATTTTATGGCTGTTATTTTCACGGTTGCCCTAAATGTATGACTGATCGTACTAAAATTACTGCTGATAAACGTTCTGTGGAACAAGCTTATCAAACTACTGTTGATCGTAAAATGTATCTGCAAAATCTTGGCTATATTATTGTTGAAAAATTGGAATGCGAATTAAAAAGGGAATTGAACGAAAATTGGGAAATGACAAAATATTTTGATTCTATTGAATTAATTGCGCCATTAGGACCCCGTGAAGCTTTTTACGGGGGTCGCACTAATGCTATAAAATTGTTGCACGTTTGTCAAAATGATGAAAAAATTAAATATGTAGATGATTGTAGTTTGTACCCTTGGGTTTGTAAAACGGGCCACTCGGTCACCCTCAAATTTTTACGGAAAACTTCACCCCACTTTAAGAAAAATCGTATAATGGGGTCATAAAATGCACCATTATTCCCCCTCACGGCCTTTATCACCCTGTCCTCCCCTATCGTTATGATGGCAAATTGTTGTTTCCTTTATGCAGAACTTGTGTTGTTGAAAAAATGAAGATTGTGCGCATTCTGATGCAGAACGCGCAATAACTGGCGCTTGGGTTAGTCTTGAAATTTATAAAGCTGTTGATCTGGGATATAAAATTCTAAAAATTCACGAAATTTGGCATTACTCGAATTTGGATAAGTACGACCCAACCAGCAAAACTGGCGGTCTTTTTACGGATTATATTAATACTTTCTTGCGCTTAAAGCAGCAAGCGGACGGTTACCAATCAAATTGCAAAAATAATGATGAAAAAGCGGAATATATTATGAATTATGAACGAGTTGAAGGTATTAAATTAGATTCCGCTAAAATAGAGAAGAATGCCGGTATGCGCGCAATTGCTAAACTTATGTTAAATTCTTTTTGGGGAAACTTTGGCCAGAGGAATAATTTGTCTCAAGTTAAATATATTTCTGATCCTAAAGAATTCACAAGTTTGATGTTTGATAATACAAAGCAAGTTCATTCTGTCAACTTTATTAATGAAGAGAAAGTTTGTTGCAATTACGTTATTGAAGATGACTTTTTGGAAGCTCTGAATAATACAAACCCAGTTATTGCCTCTTATGTCACTTGTCAGGCGCGCTTGAAATTATACAGTTATTTAGAGAAGTTACAGGAACGCGTTTTGTATATGGACACGTATTCAATAATTTATTTAAGCAAACCGGATGATCAATACACGGTACCGATCGGACCCTATCTTGGTGATATGACTAATGAATTGCGATCATTTGGTGAAAATGCGTACATTTCAGAATTTGTGGCTGGCGGACCAAAAAATTACGCTTATAGAGTAAAACGACTGATGGAAAGAATATGGTTAATGAGACGCATAAGGTTAGAGGATTTAGACTGAGTTTTGCTGTGAAGCAAGAGATTACTTCTGAGTATTTCAAAAAGATGGTAATTGTATTCACTATGGGTGACGAATACGTGAGGACTTTGCTGGAAAAGAAAATTTTAAGGGATGGGAATCACACTGTTTTGACTAGTATTGCTAAAAAGGATTATCGGATTATTTACGACAAGAGATGCCTATTTCCTAACTATTGTACACTACCATTCGGATTTTAAATATTTTTTCTGTTTACCCGTGCATTATTTTATTATTTAACCCTCTGACCGTCATTTTTTGTTTATTTCGTTCCTCTGGCCGGCCGGTACCAGTCCGAAAAACTGCGTGATCGGACAAGACGTCATTTTGCTTAGTTAATCTTTTTGTTCATTACGTTCCTCTGGCCAGTACCTGCCTTGAAACGCAGCGTGACTGGACAAGACATCATTTTGTTTAGTTCATATGACGGTCATGGTTACTATTTTGTTTTGTTCTCGCCTGCCTGCCGGATCTCCCTGAAAAGAGCAAGTGCCGGTGGGTAGTCGAAACACAGGTTGAGTTTTTTGTTTATTTCGTTCCTCTGGCCGGTACCCGTCCGAAAAACGGTGTGACCGGACAAGACGTCATTATTTTTATTTTATTAGAGAAATTCCTTATCCTTATGGTACTGTATATCGCTAAAAATTTAAGAAGGCATCAAATGTTGTTCATAAACTGGCAGTCTTTTTTTTGCATATATTAGTTTAAATGTTGTGGTTTTTATTCCTTTAAATTTCCATTTCCAGTTTTGTTTTTGCGCGTTTTTCATCTATTTTGAATGCCAATGGAAAAAAGAGAAAAAATTTAAAAAATCAACGTTACAGCCCAATAATGGCTGAATTAGAATTGTTTGTCGTCGGGCGAAAACATAAATTCTTCATCATTTTGAAAAGGAACAAAACGATTAGTATTAATAAAAGAACTAAACAACTGATGATTTGATTAGAAACACTTCCATTGAAATCAACTTTTTCGAGACATTTTTCTATTTCTTTTAGCGGAAAATCTCGATTTCTGCTTGTGAAATTTGTAAAGTTGAGAGACATTCTTTGTTTTTCTTTTTATTTTTTATTTATTTATATTTATAGTTTTACTTTTATGTTACAATGTGCGACAAGACCTAACCTCCTCGCGGTGCACATCGGACGCCTTTGCAAATACATCTTTGCATTTGCATCGGTGACGAATAGGTCTTTTAATTTATTATTTTATTCATCTAATTAGAACAAAAATTGAGGATAAAACTCTTCCTTCCCAGCTACGTCGTATACAGAAATTATGTAATTTTTATTAAATATACTCCTTTTCCAAACAACGTAATTGTGTCGACATACATATAATCTAAAATAATTTGCGGCGATATTTTTTTCTATTACGTAATCTTCAAAATCGTAATGCGTTGAAAAACCCAATTGCCCTATATGTATAACTATAACACACTTTTGTGATCTTTCTACTAATGTTTTATATAAATTTAAGAAAAATGAACGACATTGCATTTTATTATTGGACGAAAGGAAATTAATTAAAAAATAGTTTAATGCTTTTGGAGGACAAAAATAGAAATTCTGTTCCAACATAATTTGTTTTAATATAATTTTCTCTGCGTTCATACTTTTTAAGAAATGTGCGCATTTTTCGCCTAAATACGCCCATTTAATTATTATTATATTTATTCGGAATGTTTCAGAATCGGTTGCTGACCAATCGTGCACTTGGCACGCGTTCAGAACCAACTGTTTTACGCACGAATTTTTGGCAAGAAACAGTCGAACAATACGCGAATCGAATTTGTCGTAGATTTTAAGCTCGATCGGATTAACGATTTTTATGATATTTGTGATTTGTCTGTACGTAGGACTCATTTTGATGTGACGCGGACAGAGAAATAATCCCTCATCAGTAATTTGTATACCCGTTTTGTGAGAAACGGGCCAAAAACCAAAATTCTCCATAATTTCCAGCCATTTCCGGCAAACTTTCCGCAATTTTAGCCTGCATTTTCCGTCTAGGTATTTAAAAATTTTTATCAAAATTTCCGTAGGAAGCATATCCATTGTTTTAGTGAAATTTTATATGCGCTTATTTATAACTTCTTTTTTTATGCGAGGGAGCTAGCGGGTTTATGCATAAAAATGATAGGAAACGCAAATGGTATACCAATTTTCCGTGTGTTTTTTGGTATACCAATTTTGATGCATAAAAATGATAGGAAACGCAAATGGTATACCAATTTTCCGTGCTGGATTCCCTATACTAAAATTGGTATACCAATTTCCCTTTTCTAAAATGGTATACCAATTTTCCTTCATATACTTGGGTTTGAAGCTCGGACCTCATTCGGGCGTTTCTCTGGCAGTCGTTATGGCTGCGTTAATCGGAAACTTCTCGAATTACGAGTTCGCCAAAATTAAATTGGCACAGTCCGATTATGGCCACATGGCCAAACACCTGAACAGGGCGGCCAACATCGCCGCTGAACGGCGCAACCGCAGGCGATACAGCCTATTTTGGGTTGATGAGCCGGTCGTAGCGGGGCTGATCCAGGACGCCCTTGATTACGCGCCGTTCTGGGTCGATGGCAACGAGCGTTGCTACGAATTTGACGCGGGCCGAATTATCGGCTATGATAAGCGTCGAGGCCGATCGACGTCGTGGTACAGGGTGGTCCTGAAAATGGGCCGTTATCATCCGTTCGTTAGAACGGTTTACCCCGTTTATTGAGGGGCGGCGGCCGCCGTTTTTTCATTGTATTCCTAATCCCAACGGCCCTTTTAAGGGCCACTAAACTAACAGGAGTGTATGTTTTGCAAGCGTACGTATTATTATTATTTTTGGCACAAAAAAGTCAAATTTTCAAATTTTCTACTTTTTCAAATTTTTTTCTCATTTGAGTAGCACAGTTAGAATGAGCTCGCTTTGACTTAGATGGTGTATGTATTTAGCCCCAGTTACTATGACTTTACCACTAGTGAATAATATGGCTGTCGTGTTTCTCAGCCTGTAGACGAGCCCAGGAAAAATCTCCGGCTCATATTGGCATTTTTTGCCTACTTTTCCGTAAAAATTGGCTAGATT